>JAAGVU020000019.1:22832948-22855410 GCA_011763525.2 Mormyrus iriodes
GTGATTATTAACAGTATATTGTACAGTGATTATTTATCAGGGGGTTTGACTTATTACTGGTTTGAGTTATTATAAAATAAAAAAAGTAGTTTATACAGTGATTGCATAATGATTACACAATGCTTCACGGACCCCTTGTTGAAAACCCCTGTATTAAGTGTATTTGCAGTGTATATTTAGTAGGGATGTAACGGTACACAAAATTCACGGTTTGGTACAAACCTCGGTTTTGGGTTCACTGCCAACTGCAATTTCCAGCAGCAAAACAATTTCTTTCTAAATTGTTTATTATTAAAACTGCAAACAATTAGGAACAGTTACAATCCAAAAGCAATGCGTCTGTCGACGTGTCTGAATAACAAAACTTGAGACGCTTATTTGCACATTGTAAAAATAATTGTGTGAATTTAAAAACAAAACTATAATAATCGGCGAGTATGCTCGCATATCTGTATTGATGAAAAACACGCCGTAATTTTTTTTATTTTAGCTCGGTCGCAATTTCATAGCAAAGGCGCCTTAAATGCTATAGTCAGACTAACTTACAGAGGCGGTTTCTGACTTGCTGCGGTCGTACACACATTCGGACGATGCAGTCTCAAATGAGTTAGCATGTGAAATGAGTTGGCATGTTTTCTTGTCTGTTTGGCACCATATCTGAGTTTGGTATAACAGAGTCAACGAACAGCCTTGGTGTATCGAACTGTACAGGACGAATACGTGTACTGTTACAGCCCTATTTAACCAAAATAACGTATTCAGATGAAATGCAGTTGCATACTAACTATGAAATGTATATATATATACTTAGCTTATATATTATAAATTTAACAACATAATTATTTAGCCTTTCTTTATCTAGACAGGTTTCCCTTCTGAGCGCGAGGCTGGTGCTGGGTGCACAGGTTGCAGCGTCTTAAAGGGGCTCTGACTGCTAGTCTGGTTGCCCCAGAAACAAAATAAACAGCAAAGGAGCGGATGACTCCTGATGTATGCAAGTCACAGTTCGCCTAAACAGCGAATCGCATTGAGTGCATCCATAAATGATAATAAGTTGACACGAGCACTGCGGGGTCTATCAATAATCATCCTTAAGAGGTGTTGGTGGAGCTCTGGTGAATAAGATGAGCAAAGGCATATTTTGAGCTACACTCCAATGTGGCTTCACTTTATGTGTCTCCTGACAGAATCCAGCAGTTCGAAGATGATGATGTCTTCAGACCTAATATTCAGCAAAGGATATTATACTTCTGTTATAAAGAAGGATCTTTTTCTTAGTTTTACATTCACTTTTTAACTATTATACGGTATTTTTAATTGCTTTAATTAGTGGAGTATTTTCTGTCTCCCTGCACGCTGTTGGCAGACTTCTCAGATATCCTCAAGGCCACTGACTTTCTTTGTTTAGGAAGATGGCTGGGGAAATCATTGCTAGCCTTGCAGCTGAGAAGCTGTTTGCTAATAAAACTACAGAAAGCGTTTCATGGTTATGCTTACTCAGGTCCTCCTCAGTTTTCCTGGTTCTAATCATGTTAAAGATATAGTCTGCATCCTTATGAAATTGATCCAGGAATGGAGTGTGGCTGGGAGGTTGGGCCTCTGTGCCTGTGATCGGAAAGTTACTGGTTTGAATTCAATCTTGGGCAGAATAGGCGGTTGTCTGTCGGGCCCTTGAGCTGGGCTCTAAGCCCTCTCAAATGTTCTGGGGGTGCCGGATAAATCGCTGACCTAGTGTTCGGAGCCCAAGATTCACTCTCAGCTGTGTGTGTGTCTCAAAGGAGAGCACAATGAGATGTGTGACAAGAAGCATTCCAATGTACTCATGCAAATAAGGCAGCTTTTTGTTTTCTGAAAACCTTCAGAAAGTTCTGGGCATGGACTTTTCATTTAACCCACCAGCCATTCGGTAACACTGTCCAGCTGAAGAAGTTTGCCTCTATTCTTCCTGGTGTGATACGACATTTACTAATGCATCCGGTCAGAATTCTGGAAGCAGTCGCTCGATCACATGCTCCGCATCCTGTGAAGACAGCAGGCTCTGTTGTGATGAAACAGATGTCCGGCTGTCAATTAGGAAGCTGACGTCGAGATTGGTTTATTGCTCGCATTGGCGAGGCCCCGATACCTAACGAATCACCACGCTGCATAATTCAACACACAGAATGAAGTACAGAGAGATGAAAAAAGCAAAGATTGAAAGAAATTTGAGCTTTGATGACAGCGGTGAGCGTGTTGCGGGGGGCGGGGGGGTCGTATGTGGTTATGGGAACGTTTGGATTCTGTCTGCATACAGAAGTTTTGACTAAACTTGATCGATATCCACTTTGCACAAGGAAAATACAGTATAAATAAAACGTAATGGGTGAGTGTAATGGTCAAAGAGTCAAAACCTGATTAATTACTCCTCTCTGCTCCTTTCCCAGAGTTTTAATGCTCAACTGTGTCCAGTAAACAATAGACAGGTACAAACTGATTTAGCTACCGATAGTGGTGAAGGGCATATATATGACTTTGGTTGGCAATGCTTCACATTAACTACACATTCATAATGTCCTTATAATGCATTCATGGGACACTCATAAGCAGCATGTAAGTTTACCTTAACATCCTAACATACCTTAACAGCTTGAACAAACGTGGATAACAAATTTGTTTGATTATAAAAATGTTTGTTATTATTATATGATGTTTGTTATTAATGTATATTAAAGCTGTTAAAGTATGTTAGGATGTTAAGGTATACTTACGTGCTGTTTATTCATGTTCCATGAATGCATTGTGAAGGTGCACTGAATGTTCTACGAGGACATTATAAAACCATTATGAAGGTGCAGTTAATGTAAAGTGTTACTGTTTGGTTTGTGGCAACCCATGCTGGTTGAAGAAAGACAAATAATGATCCAAAAATGGTCCATAAAAATGGTCCAAACATGGTCCACAATCGTCCAAAAACATCCATTCTGATTGTTTGAATTTTAACATATTGTACAATGAAGCCCGCCCAACCCCTATTCTTCACTGCATGGAGTAACCTCATCTGGAATATGGTTTCAGGAGACATAGAGGGGAGTGATGCGTGCATGTCTATGTGTATAACATCTTACAGAAGGAAAATTAAAACAGTGTTTCCGTTAGGTTTCATATCTTCTACCATCAGTACCTATAGGCAACATAAGAATTCAATATTTCTTAACAGTTTTTCGGTGTTTTATTTTCAGATGTGCCTACAACAGGGGACTATGACCTTAACTGCAGGCTAGTGCAGTGTGAGAACAGAGAATTTCAGCAGCTTCCCGGATAACAAATCATTATTCAATTATCCTCTCCCTCCAACTTCCAAAAAATTGGAATCTTAAGGAGAAGATTAGCATGGTGCCTGGTTGCAGTTCTGTGGCTGGTGGAGGGATATGACTGTTGGGCTCTGGGGCAAGGTCCTTAACCTCAGTTGCTCCAGGAACACTGACCGACCCTGTTGTCTTTTGACTTAGTCACCACTTTGTCACTTTGGTCGAGAAAGTCTGATAAATGACTAAATGTAAATATCAATCCGATGCAAGATACCGAGAAGCAATCCAACACCTACCGAAAAATGGTCGTAATAAACATAGATGAAAAGACACATTGTACTTTTTTGCCAACAGTGGAGATAAACAGGTTCACTGTCTCCCTGTGAACCAACCAATAGTTTAAATCACAGAAAGCTGAAGAAAGAGACTGCCACTCAATCGGAACCCCTCTCTGCAGAGGACATGTAAACCCCATCAGGTATCATGGATGTGGCAGACTGTTTGCTCACCAATTACCTGCTCTCACACTTTACAGTATTGGGGACAGGGTTATAGCCCCCTAAAATGGCCCATCCCCTGCACCCAGCCACCTTTGGCAGTATCCAGGGAGCAGCTGGTGCAAATGGCAAGAATTTGAAAGGATGTCTGCCGATTAAAAAACAGGAGTTGGGTGACAGAGGCTAATTATCCTTTCAGGCCTTTTTAACGTTCACGCACGATCTGCCCCTTTCTTTTCTTCTTTTTCCCCATGTGGTGATTCCGCTGAGACCTGAAGACTTCTAGCTCTTTGCATGCAACTTGATTACGGCGAGGTTCATTAACCCAACATCCATAACAACAGCATGCAGGGAGAGCAGTGCCTCGAGTTACCATTGATAATCCCCAATTACAACATTCCCTTCAGGATCTAGGTTCAGAAATACAGCCAAGTCAGAAAGGCTTCAGAAAAATCTGAAGTAGCTCTTAGGTATTGCTTAATAAGTTTAATCACCTGAGATAATGTCATTTTGTTGATTTTGTTTTTGGTAACCCATGCATCGTAAGGAATTGCCATTCTTGTATACCGTGAATTATACTCTGAATAAGCTGAGCACGGAGTATCTCGGCACACCATGGGGTCAGTTTAGCTCTACTGCAAATCTCAAGACAATCGTTTAGTCTTTTCTTTTACAAAGAGGCACTTGCTCTAGATCTCCTCAAACATTCTTTTCATCTTGGTTCTCTCATGGATCTGTCTCCTTCCATCATATTGCTATGCTGGAACAGTCAGCGATAAGAACATCCTCATGCCAAGAGGATCCACAGTAGATTAAGTAAGCTGCAGATCAATCACACTCACTCAGACTCACTTTCACGGACTGTGTTATTCTCATATGTCTTCCATGGAACTAAAAGCGCAGAATCTCACTGGGGCACATCTTGTACCACTTCTACATTAGTCATAGACTCTCTGTTAAGTGTTCGTCTTGCTCTTCTTAAACTTCTCACTGCATTTCCAACTGAAGGTTGTAGTGGCATAATGGCAAGCAAATTAGACCAGACCTCCTTTACCAAGCCCATGGACTGTAGGTTCAGCTTGCATGTTGGTGAACCCAGTCTAGACAGGTTATGTGGGTGGCTTGTCCACCTGGCAGTTGTAGGTGAATCATTAAAGAACAAGAAACCGGTTAGCAACACCAAGGTCACGATCCTCAGAGGGGTGTCTGCTCAATGAATAAATCAAATCCAGAAGCCATGACCCTGCACTGGATAAGTAGACAAGTGAATAAACTATCCAGAATGCCACTTGTAGAGCTCAGTCTAAGGCTGCTCAAGAAACAACATGTCTCATGCTTTTGAAGAGCCATTTGATTTCAACCTTAGCAGTATATATTTTTAAACAGTTTCCCCTAACTGCTTGAAACCACCTTTGTGGGTCATATCAGGTTGTATTCTCCAGGTGGAGACGTTTGGGTTTTGGGAGCTCTAAGCTGCTCTGGTCCCGACTCCACTCATTAATGTTAAAGTCTCCCGACACAGAGCGGGTGGTGAAATTAAATAATAATGTACGGCAAACTGCCTGGGCATCCATCTTCTTCCCTCGTCCCAGACTGCAAGTTATTTTTAGCAGCCCATGAAGTGTGGACACACCCCCCTTTTCCAGACCATTCCTTTAGGAATTAACGCCAGAGCTGAGCTCATTTTAATTTGTGATGACTGCCTTGTGGCACGGAGGCTGGTGACCCCAGAGCCTCTGGTTCCAGTGCTGTACCACGCCATTTCAGTGTTAAGCTCACCGACAACTGCATAATGACATCTTATGAATATATCTATGCACCCGTCAGCCATTTATTACACCCTCCCCCCCACCCAAATTGAATCCTAATACCCAGGCCTGGATATCATTCCTTAAAGCATGGCCTCCCTCTCATTGGAGCCTGCAGGCTGTTGTCAATGATATACATGTTGTTTTTTAATGGACACACCTTTTGAGTTGTAATTATATAGACGAACGCCAGCGTACCAACAGTCATCTGCAATCCACTGGAAACGTTTCAAAAAATGTCAAGCATTTCCACCCGCTGTTCTTCGGTGTTTCTTTTTGGTTTGTTCTACAGGTTAATACTACATGATTCAGACCCCATGCATTCTGTGTAGGTTCAGCCAAGCCGGCTCTCCCACTAAGCTTTGTACATGACCCCGCCCCCTCCCCCCCGCACTCAACACGTCCCGAAACTTCATCTCGGCAGGATCAAAAAGAACTTCTTGGTTCCCTCTTCTTATGCCCTGACTGACAGGCCCCGTAACAGCTGGTCTGGCACCTTTGAGCCTCCTGGTAGGATTTGTTCTTGCGATGCGAGGGCACAGCCGGACCGCCGAGCCTTTTCCAAGCTGTCGGAGCGGAGCACGGATGCTCTGGGAGAGTGCCTCACTGCATACAATGAGGCCCCGTTGTTAGGGGGATCTCTGCTTAACCGACACACTTTTGCGACATTATCTACAAAAATAATTGGAAACACTTCAGCCAACCATGGCTTTGTCGTGCCATCTGGCCAAGGCCTTCAGCTGGCCTGGATTTGATCTCAAAGCTCCGCTCTGTTTGCCTTCAGCTATTTATCCAGGTTTACCTTCTCATGCATTATTTCTGAGAACTCTGCTAAGAACAGAGGCTTAAGGAGAGGCTGCACAGACCAAACGTCATGATCAAGGGACTTGTGTTGTTCACTTGTAGTAAGAGGTCTTGCGCTACCCACCTTAACGAGGATAGAACCAGGAATGCTATGGCCAGCCATCTTCACAAACATTGGGGATGTAGAGCATGTGTGCATGATAACTGGGGGGGAGAATGTCACACACTCAAAGAAACAAGTTTTACAGTGATATCTGTGGATATTTATGGGGAGAAAGGGCAGCTCTTGGGGCCGGAGTCTCTTACTTTACACAGAATGAAGGACACTTTGGTGTACGTCAGGTTTGTTTCATTGCCATGTTGAATATTTCTCATATGCTCATGCTGCATTGGTGCAGTAGATGTTCTTTGGTGAGCAGTTCATGCTTGCACACACACACACACACACACACACACACACACACACACACACACACAGGCAAAACACTGATTTACTACAAGGTAGAGTAGGGACTGCAGTAGAGTTAAAAATGATTAATAAGGCTTTACCCAATTGTGTTCAATAAAATGCAGCATGCCAGGGCAGTGCACAATGCAGCTCGATTCGATTTGATAAGCTGATTCTGTTCACATTGCTACTGATGTCTAGTGATTGATCGTGGAAAAATAAGGTAGGAAGCTTGTTTTTCCTCCGGGAATAGAATTTCTTTGTGACCTGGAGCTTCCTTTAGTGACTGACACACAGAGCTGGAGACAGAGATGTCAGCAGCATGGTATTTCATTCATCCTTCTCTGCCTGCTTTCCCCTCCCTTGACTTTACCTCCTTCTGTCCTTGTTTCTCAGTCTCTTTATCTGTCTGCTTCTCTCTACAAGTCTTCATTAATTGTTCATGGGGATGAATGAAACCAATACTTTGACCCCACTGCAAAACATCACAGAAAATCAATAACTTTGCTGCAATAAAATATAAGAAGGAAAGAATACTTCTCTCAAATATGAATGACGCTTCTACCTGCGTATTAAGGACTGGGGCTCTTGTTTGTTCAGGGTTACCAGGAGAGCGGTGTTCAGGTTCTCTCATTACTCACACACCTTAAAGGCATGTGAGTGGTGCTCAGGTTCTTTCCTTACTGTCACCTCAATATAAGATACCATATAGGAGAGCTATAGGTCATTAGAGAAGAGGCCCCCACTAGCAGCTGGATACCTTATAGGATATTTAGAGGGTAATTAAACTCCCTTCTGCATACCCTGGAACTCTCAGCCCCACTCGGTGGTCAATAAAATTGAACCACAAAGAAGTGACCGTCCATATAGGCTTATTTTTGTCTGGATTTTAATTACCCTGTTTAATATTCAGCTTCCACCTTTTGATGTGGGGGATGGGGCGTACAATGCTTCAAAGCTCTGGGGACCACAAAGAGCCGGTTAATTTGTACCACAAGAATGCATGGTCCTTAGAGATAAGGCATTTTAAGATAATCAAAATGGCTTTGGTGACTCTTGGTGAGTCGTTCTGTGTCATGTTTTTACCAAAAGGCAGCCGATAACAGTGAGATACAGGAGGGGGGTCACATGAACCCACGTTATCTGATCTGTGTCGAGTGACTGTGGTGCGTGTGTGTGTGTGTGTGGGGGGGCGTGCGGGGGCTCATATCCTCCAAGCGTTTCCTAGGATGGGCCGCAGCCCCTGGTTTGACAAAGAACCGATGCAAAAGTCACAAGCACAACATTAATCGTTGGGCCCTAATGGGCCCTCAAAGGGTGGCAGTGGTGAATCCTGCATATCTTCTTGCCAGATTGTGAAAGGTCAAGACTGTGGTAGCTACTTCTGCAGAAGAATAGGCTCCTAACAACAGCCTTTAATTGATGGTCTGGTACCATGGAGCTCGGTTGGCAGCGTTGCCATTTTAATAATGACGCTGGCCTGTGTTGCGTGCCTGTCGTTCGAGGGTCCGCAGCTTGCGGTGCTGTGCTGTGGTACCTTTCCCCATCTGCACCCAGGTTGGGTGGAGCAGCCTGTTTCACAACCAGCAACATCACAGTAGGCTAGTGAGATAATTAATGCTCCTGATTTCCTGTAGCACCTGTTAGCTTTGCGATGTTGTTGCATATTAGCACAGTCATAGCCTAGCTTCACTGATAATGTGGTATTAATGCTAGCTGGGGACCTTAGCACTCCTGAATGTATAAAGGAAGGAGGAATGAGGTTTGGGAAGGTGGATCCTATTAGAAAGGCGCAGGGATTGCAGGCAGCATTTACACCTACCAGTGTACCTGTATCCTATTAAAATGGGACATTATTAAATGATTCCAATTATTGTCAGATTTTTTTGGTTTGAGATCTACTGCGTGTAGTGTGCCTTGTAGTTTCAAATATTTCATTTTTAATGTGTCACCCCATAGACCAATGCTGAAGTATTAGTACAGCTCAGTTAGATGAGCTGATTCTGTTTGCATTGTTACTGATATCTAGCAGCAATTCCTGTTCA
This sequence comes from Mormyrus iriodes, assembly GCA_011763525.2. Classification (NCBI taxonomy): domain Eukaryota; kingdom Metazoa; phylum Chordata; class Actinopteri; order Osteoglossiformes; family Mormyridae; genus Mormyrus; species Mormyrus iriodes. The sequence continues at coordinate 22,841,838 of JAAGVU020000019.1, forward strand.
GCTGTAGCTACCTTCACCAACTCATCTTGGTGTGGCTTAAACTACGGACAGCAGATCTGACTGAAGCTCCATCATTGTACCCAAAACCCTGATTGGTGAAGAATGTTGAGGGTGGGAATCCAGCACAGAGCAGCATAATGGTTATCTACCTGCTTACTCAGCTGAAGGTTATGAGTCACGTCTTGAGTGGGGCAGTGTCGACCGCCTTTAATCAAGGGGTTAAACTCAATTAGTAAAATGTCTTTCTGTATAGATAGGTAAAAGTTGAAAGTTATGATAAAACCTGAGAAATTTAGATGAAAGCATCAGTTAAGCAACTGAATGTACTTTCCTTGATGAGTAGACAAGCACAGTTTATTAGCTGTTGCTAGTTACCTGTGAGGAACTGACTGTAGGAAGGAAGTTGACAATAACATATCAACTTGAGAGGACGGTCACACCTTTCTGTGACCCCTGCAGCAACTTCAGTGGATTATTGCTCTATCACAATACCCTTTCCCAGGAAGACAAACACTGTAATGGTCAGGGACAAGTAGCATGACACTCAGTGTGGGAGGAGGAACGTCTCACTTGCCACCTGACTCTCTAGCTCAGCTCAGGTCTGTAAAGCATGTGCCGGGATACACCAGTGGAGGCTGCATGAATTGGACCAGGCCTCTAAGATGTGTATGCGGCTGTCTAATTTCCTTTGGATGAGCTAATGCGACATCTACTGACACATTTGTGTTTTCTCCTGCAGTTCTGGCACCCAACCACGGTTCCGCTGCCGTCAGCAGGAAGTGTGGCTCCATCTACAGGGGCTTTGCTCAGTGTCTCCTGGCCCTGGGGGACAGCATGTCGGAGAGCCTGCAGAGGGGCGAAGACACCCAGGAGATTGACAGTGTGTGCAGGTGACTGCGTAGGGGCTGGCAGACTACCCTAAGATGTGTAAAAGCAGCAGAAAACAAAACAAATATATACATGCATACATTTCCCCTAAGACAGTTTCTCAGTATCAGTCAGGACTGGGGCATATAAGACTGATTGACAAACTGATTAAAAACACTGACAGCTGAGTGTATGCCCTAGAAACGCAACACATGCACTTAGACAGACACTCCTAGAAGATCTCAATACCAAACCTTTGTCTGAAGATGAGACTGAGGGTCGAGCGGGTGACCATATGAGCGCCTGTCCTTCAGGTCCTTCTGTTTTATTCGATATCTTTATTATCTTTTACCTCCCTACAGATCAATCCACTACTGACATTTGTTGTAGCACAGTGCTACAACAAAGAGTGTCGGGCATCGGTATAGAAGGCCTGCCTGTTACACTTTAACGTTGTGTATCTCTCCTTCACTTTCTCCCTGTGTGAGATTATGGAGCTTCCTGCAGGCTGTCTCCCCCCGCCCCTCAACCCCCCTGTCAGCTCCCCGCCTGTGCTGATGGAGAGCGCTTAATTAAAAATTGAGATTCTCTTTTTCTCATCTCCTTCTGTCTTTCTATATATACACACACGTGCGTAATTCATGTCTTTATTAAATCCCCAGTCGCCCGGGTAGAAACCCATGGGCGCCTCCCATTTAGCCATATCGCATAACGTGGAGAAGTGGCTATCTGCACCCCATGCAGGCACAGGAGCGTATCCGTGCCGGGGCATCGATTTCCGGGATCAGCCGGAGGCTCCCTGATCGGAACACACTGGGGATCCTAGCTTCACTGTAACAGCAGGCTTCACACCTCTCAACAGCCAGGAATAGCAGAACTCACTGTGCTATATTGCACTGGGTACATAATTAATTGCGAAGATCTATTTGTAACATTTTTTCTGTCACTTTATTACAGAATTTATGGCTGTGATCAGAAATTGTAGACATTTGGTACAGTCAGTCATTTCTATTAGAAAATATTCTTTCTATCTTCTGGAAACATCTACCTTGTTATACTCAGCTGTTCAATCAGTTGTCCAATGTATGCTAAAGGAAGAACAACTTTTTTTTTTCCTTCTACTGGGGTGTTCTGACTGGATCATGAATCACCTCTGGTGCCCCCTGCAGGTCTTGGGATGAGTTTCACACCTGTGCGAACGTGGTGCTAGCAGGGTGCCCAGATGAGGCTGCTGCAGTGTGGGAATCGCTGCGGCAAGAGTCCAAGAAGATGCAGTTCTCAGGGAACCTGTATGATATGTGTGCCAACCGTGCCCAGCCCACTACCAGTATGCAGAGCCCGCCCAGCCAGCAGGAGACCAATCAGGAGTCTCTGAAAGGCCACGGCCCCCAAGATGACCACACCCACCTCGTGCTGCTTGCCACATGCATCTTCTCCCTGTGGCTACCTCTGTCAAGCTTCTAGCCGAACCACAGCAAAGGAGGGGAGGGTAGGGTCTCTTCAGAGAGAAGCACACAGACGGATAGCCATGGGGAGGGCCATACAGCTTTGGTCTTGTGTCAAGTCTCCAGCACTGAGCATGTGCGGTGCACCTCCTCACCTTGGAGAGACATCAGTCGAGCAGCTCCAGTAACACAAGCTGAGTCACATCTACACACTCACACAACCACACACACGCTTATTCTCCTCCTATCTAGTCATGTCCATGATGGAACACTTGTCTGGAAAGTTCTGCGCTTGGATCATGATGGGGGAGGGGCATTTGTGGGGAGGATTCTGGGTAATTTCACAAAAGCCTGATTCAGATTCAGAACCCATATTAAGCTGCCAGACATTCAAAAGAAGGCTGTAAAAAACGTGATCCGCCAAACATATGCTATCAATAGATACATTTTTCATTCAAGCATTTTTTGAGTATTTTATTTCAGCATGATCTCTGAGAGATGGCGGAAAATTATTATTTTTAGGAAGTCATCCTATTTTTGTGTTAAATTCACAACTCCCCTGCATTCAATACGAAATGGAAATTGTTACTGCAGAGCCTTCAGAAAATGGGTTGCATGTGCAGGTCCTTACATCACATCTGAGGTGGCATTCATGCTTTCTTCAGCATACAGGCAAGGCCACGTTAAGCACAGAACTGTAAATATCATACATAAAGGTTTTTATGAATGTGATTTTTAAAAATATCTACGGCAAAACCCCATGATTAGCTTTATGTTTGTTGTTTTTTGCCATAAACTGTTTTACCATTTTATATTTTACATTTGTGAGGTTCCTTACGTCTTCCTCACTCTTTACTTTTGTAGCATTGGTTTTTTGTCAGACTTCTAAGTGTCGGATATTGGTGTGACATTTCAGTAGCGATATTCCACAGGGGACACTTTTTTGCATGAAAGACAGCAAAGCTTCATAAAAGGTAATTATATTGCAATAACATTTAAGTGTATTTTTGCCTATAGATATGTAGTAAAAATACAATTTGATGCTGAATATAATTACAGCTAATACAAAAGTATTGATATATTGGTATGTTGTCATCAATAAATTAGATTATTTGTTAATATTTGTCCGTGTAAATGTCATGGGCCTTTTCCACTGCAGCCTAACTCATCCTGTGATTTACCTGGGTTTGTCAGACATAGAAAGAACAAGTTTACCCTCATTTGTCATAAAGAAGATCGACTTCATAGAAACCAGGCAATCCTTCTTGGTAATATTTTTCGTTCACACAATATCTTCCATCTTTTGTCAAAATGAAAGAAATGAAGCAGTTATGTAAATAAAAGTATAGTAAAGCATTTTTTCATACACAGATTTGTGTTTTTTTTTTCTCGCACTTAAACTGATGAGAATTTATAAAGCTTTGGGGAGATCTGAAATGAAGCTTTTTATGTGGTAGATACTTTTCTGAATGTTGAACATGCGTGCAGCACAAATGTTTTTAATAAAAGGAGAAAAAAAAACAATTGAGATTAATCTATTACTCAGATCCTCTGTGTCTTACAGCAAGAGCCCCCCAGCCAAGGGTCCACAGGCAGGTTGTAGGAGATCCTCAGAAATGTTCTGTGAAATGTGACGAAAGTCATTGTTTATGCTGTCCTGCGTCCCACAAAATAATCTCCACATTACACTCCTTCACTCTTCTGTTTTCTCAACAAAGTTTTAAATCTCTTTCTCAATATCGCCATATTAGCTGACATCTCACACCAGCACCAAAGATATTTTACAGGAACTCCCTCCAAGTCAAACGCATTTCACTAAACGGTCCTTATTTCTTCGCTTTTTATAAAATCACGCGATCATGGCAGGGGGCCCCTATCACTCGTCTGTTATCGTTTGTCGGTACACGGTTTAAGTAAGACTGGCAAACCCTGTCTGACAGAAAGCAACCCGTCCAGCTTGATTATTTTATTATTCATGCACTAAGATTGTTTCGTTTAAACAGATATTTAGCACGCCAGAGTAAAAACAAACAGCCATTAGTTGCAAGAGGTAATTGTTCTGTTTCTATCAGTGTCATAACAACATTTAAAGCTTGCAGAAAAGAGTAATAATGTGCAGAGGTCATGTTTACATTCTGGAACGCGCAGGAGATGATGCCCACTGTTTTACAGGAATCCTTTGCTGATCCAAGGTTGTCTCCTGTATGTTATATATTGCATGTTCCTGCACTGCGTTCATATAAATCACAGGAGACCATCTCGCTTTATTCGAAGCTGCTTAAGTCTTTCAGCTGTACATGTTAAACATATTTCAGAAGCAGATAGAAGTAATTTATTACATTCAGAATAGCTTTGAAGAAATTACCAGCAGACATGCATCACAAGTAATTATCCTTCTCTTTACTGTGCAAATATTAAAAATGAATGTTTGTTAAGTCTGAATTCTGGAATGACTGCACATTACACCCAGAATTACATCTCACGCGATTAAACAGAATCTCAGACCTAATTCAATACTGCATGCCAGAAATATTAAATCTTAGCGAAACTGTAGTTATTATTAATTAGTTACCAAGCAGATATTGCTAAAATTATTCTAACCGATGGCATAACTTTGTTGTACATTGAGTACAATGTTGCACAAAATTCAAGGTACATTGCAGCCACAAGACATTTCAGTAACTGCAGAAAATAAGGTTGTGGTTCCATAATTTATGTATATGGTTATTAGCATATTAATGAAGCTAATAATGGCTATTAATGTGCGTTAACATTGTGTGTTTTTCTGTGATGGATGTGCATTCCTCTCACAGACCGGGTGCCACATCACAGTGACTCTGACGGATGTGTTATTAAAAATAAAGGGATGAATTTTCATTCAGATATGATTATGTTATTATTACCATAGAACAATAGCGGTGTAGATAGTACCAAGTATAATATGAAGAACTGATTACATGATTAATGCTGTATACTTTAAGACAGGAGGAAAAATGATTACCACCCTGCATACGTTTCTGCTGAAATCTGTTTTGTCTGAATTATTACGGATCTGGATTGGCTTCGACATCGCCATGTAGACAACCCTTCAATTCCCAATTTGGGATAAAAGGAGGGAATAACCTTAAAATGGAAAGAGAAGTTCAGATCCATATGAAAATAGCCTTTTTGAGAGGTCAAAACATCTGATTACAGGAAAGACTGGAAATAATATAATGCCATCAAGATTATCCAGCTTGGTGACAGGGCTTGTGCTCGGAGAATATGTCATCATGCGGGTGCAAGATGTGCCTTTGGGCTCTGCTGTAAGGCGTGTATTTCAGTATCCTACATGTTATTTCATGACCACTTTGGATTACATCATCATTTCTCAGCTTCCACACTCCCTTCAGTGTTAATATTTCATGTCGAATAGCTGCTCCAGTAAACAGTCAGCTGGAAGAATGGGAATTACCTCCTGCCCTGTGTATTTATTTTCCTGTATCTGTGTATCACATAACACACATAACATGTAACACATACATGCACACTCACCTGGACACGGAGACTGACCCTCGTGGTTGCCAGGTTACACACCCAATGATGACCATCACTCATTCAGTGGGCTAGATTTTAGATTAGAGGTAGACATGTGGTGCAATCCTAAAAGTTCTGTTGGTTTCTTACTCCAGCCCAACACAGGAATGCCATTCTCTATATTTCGTAAACGTAACTTGAGCTCAGCCTTGCCCAACCCCATCCCCCACCACATTCTGCTGTGCAAAAACTTCAGTCCTAATGCTGTTTGATTGACAGTCTTTATCTGCCACAGTCCCACCTGCGTGGGCCTCTGCAGATGTTCCCTGCCAGACTTGAGGTGAATCCAGGGACCCTGTCTTATCCAGTGGTTATTTGGAAGCAAAGTAGAATGCAGCTCATTGGATTATAACTTTGTGCCTGTGTTTAGAAGGTTGTTGGTTCAAATCCCGAGGTCAGCAAAATGATTTACTATTGGGGCCATGAGCAAGACCCCCAATCCCCAAAGGCTCAAGGGACTGCCTCACCATGCTTTCTCAAAGATGTACCTTGCTTTAGATAAAAACGTCCACTAAATCAAAATGTAACTGTTTGGTTATGAACTGTGTGGCTTGTGACTCACTGGAAATGAAGATTATGAAAAGGAGGAGATCATGTTATGAGATTGATTCAGTGGGTAGCGTTGGTGTCTTATACCTCGAGAGCCCAAGGTTCAGGTCCAGCCTCTGGTCTGTGTGTGGAGGCTGTATCTTGTACCTGCGTTGCAAGGATTACCTTCTACAGTCTTAAGACCTACAATTAAGCTAATTAGCATCTCTAAATTGTGTATACTCAGTGTGTGTACATGTGCCCTGTGCTGTGCCCTACCTTATGCCCTGTATTGGTAGGCTTCAGGTCCCCTGTGTCCCTGCTCAGGATAAGTGGCTAGAAGATGGATGTTACTGTGTCCTGGAGTAAGCCAATCTGGACAAGATCAAAGATTCTTCAGATGTTGCCCTAATTTTTTTAAAACAGCCGGGTCCACTGCTGGAGGAGCGTGCACTGCCTAGCCTAGGGCGCTAAGGTGCTATTACAGCCAGTGACAGGGGGCTCAGAATGCTGAAGCCAACAAAGGGTGATGAACACTGGTTCAGGTACAGAGAATGATCTCAGCCACGACGCTATTAAATGGAAACAGGAAGACATGCCGGGATCAAACTGAACAGCAGGCTTACCCGAAATACACGAAAATCATTGGCATTTGTGACAAGGTCGGCCAGTTTGTAAAAGCAAAGAGTTTGAGGATTGAAGACTTGAAAGAACACACTCTGAAAATATTCATTTTCAAATATTTTCAGAGTGCCTCAGGGCATCGCTAGAATTGCTCTCGCTAACATAACTGCAGGTGTGTTGCAATTAACTAGTTACAGCAGAATTAACTAGCAAGACTGTGTGCTCTCCCTGCGTCTTCTCTCCTGGTTCACAACTAAATTCAAATTATTGATCAGCACCATTATAACCCTTGAATATGCAGATGACATGATTTGGCTCATTTCACTTAAGCGATGAAGCAGAGTACTGCCTGGAGGCAAGCGAAGCCGTCTCTCGGTCTGCTAACAGTGACCTCTAGCACAATGCATATAAAAAATTTAAATCCATGGAATCCTTATCTGCATATCACTACAATGGCATATTAACAGCCCAACTCATCATGATGGCTCTTTGGAGACTGCATTTCCACAGACAACTGAATTTTGGAAGCAGTCAGCACCTTCTTTTTGGATTCCACACACCCATTATAGAGAGGACCTTGGTATATTCTGACACCGTATGGTATAGTAACAAAGACACCCTAACAGGAAAGGACTACAGTATGTTACAACAAAGGCCTTTAGGTAGCTGGCACTGGTCAGCTGAAACCTTTACATCCAGCATACCATTAAACGTGCTAATACGATGGCCATGGATCCGTCACACCCTGTACTTGCCTTATTTCAGCTGCTCCTCTGTGGTACACCATTCAGATGACTAGTGCCTGACACCTCACAATAAAAGAACTGGCCCTTATCCAGTACCATAATGGCACTCAACAATTAATGTATCACCTTTCTTTCTGGTATTAGTAAAGCACTCTATGTCCCGTTGAAGTGTATTATATTTCATTTGTGCTGTTATGCATTTACCGAGCATAAATTTTGCATTTTATTTCATATTCAATGTTCATTCAATACTGTTTTTGGTCACTTCATCTATCATCGCTTATGAGCGTGGTGCATGTTTTGCTTTGCACGCTTTTGGTTGATGTCCTGTACTGGTCACGTGCCATACATGGCATACATTATGTTATGTGTTTATTCTATATAATGTACTGTTTATAGTCTGTTATCTTATTCTGTTTGCTATTGTCACTTGATGTACAGAGCTGTTCCAATGAAAAAAAAAAAACACTGGCCTTGGTTGCATGGCGATAAACATTCTATTCAATTCTATTCTCTTCTATTCTGTTCAAAACTATATACACAGGGAATCAAACGAAGAGTGGGACCCTGAATAGAAAAAAAAAACAGTTATTCACCCAGTTATCCACCATGTTTACATGTTTACTTCCTAAATGAAGATGGTATTGTAAATGAAGATTGCCAAAGCATTTCTTGAATGTTGTATAGTGTTCTGGGTCAGGGGTCAATTAAATATCACAGAAAGATTAGCACAATATTTGCTATGCATCTCATGGGAATTTGAGAGATTATAAGGTTTATATCATTTGATGTGGATCAATGTACCTCCTGATACAATTTCAAGGCAGGAATAATGTCACTGATCGTCATACACTTTGGCACACTGGAATTTAATACATGGATTTTAATATTAACTCTTTGCCAGGACTATGCTCTCGGACTTAAGAGCTTGCACCTGAATGGATCTGGCCTGCCAATGTTCCAAGCTCACCGTTAAAACGTAATGGATAACGAGGGTCACAATGTGGACGACTTTAAGAACACAGGTAATAAAGCTGATCTTGGTGTATATCCTCAAAGCACTGACAGAGGAGATTCATCACCCAGGAAATCCGAATATTGCTCTGACTATCTTAGGGCCAAATGAGCACACACTAGCTTGCTAATAACCTGCCCTGAGAACCTGAATCCGGTTAACCACCATGATTTGCTTATTTCAGCGGCTCATAAAATGAAAGTATGGAGTAAAATGCAGATGAGCTTTGGGTTTTTTTTTTTTCATTCGTTGTACGCCAAACAAAGGTGAATTGTTTTTGAGACAAAAAGTGTGCTTATTAACACAGAGGGAATGGGGTGAGTAAGGAGGACTGGGGACAGCATGGGGACACAAGAAGGCAGCAGAAGAGCATGTTGGGACAGCTTAGGGAAGGCATGGAAACACAGCGTGGAAAGGAAGTCCGCATGGTGTCCATCACTGAACTGCTACTGGAAACACAAATTTGAAGAGGGCCTTTGTTCTTCTATGGTTCCTATAATTAAAAAATGAAATTGTATGGAACAGGCTGGAGTTCTGTTTAAGCTTTGTGGTGTGATAAGAAGAATCTGATTTCAAACCCATGGTGGGAGAGTTCATCGCTGACTGTCAGTCATTTCTGCCAGGGCAGAATGGTTAATGGTTAATGGCTCCGATTTCCCATAGGTCTCCCCCCACTCACAACGCCCACACCAACTTAGGGAGGTGAATGCTGTCAACCACTGTTTATTCCTTACTCTAAAAACTGGAGCCCTCGTCAAATGACATACACTTGGAGAAAAGTGTCATCTGATATCATCCATAGTGAGACGCATGGCATATCATGGGCATCTATGCTGAGTGGGGCGATTCTAGGCGGTGGGCTTAAGATGGGCTCATAATTCATACAGAGGGGCCAACCTTATCATTAGCCAATAATATATGTTTTGAATTGGTGAGTGACAGAGAGAGGGCACTCCAGAGGCCAATCAGCTGTGGCCAGTGTCCCGCCTCCGGTATACACCCATGCTGCAGAGCGAAAAGTGCGAAGAGTACCAAGTCATGTCACCAACCCTACACTGATACCTAATGGCATTCTGTGAATTTGCAGGTTGTCACTGCTGGGACAAGTTGGATCATGCCCATTAGTATGCTTCTTTAAGCGGGACACCCCTGAGGAGGCCAGCCTGCCACGAAGTGGGTTAAACCAGTCAGCCAGTAATCTCACCTTGTAATCCCACTGGGGTTCAAGGCTACATCTCTCCCATCACTAGTGCGTGGAACACAGGAGGAAAGTGTAACACCTTAACACCCCTATGCATGTGTGTGTGTGTCTCTGGTCCAGTTATACGTTACATTGTGGGAACATTTGGAGATAAAAGCTTGTTATTTTGAGGTTGCAGGGACCATTTTTTCGGTTCCCACAAGGGGAAATTCAATTTTTAAAAAAATCTGTGTGTGCAATCAAAAAAATAAAAATGTCAAAGGACTTGTATTTTGTTTGGATACTTATGGTTAAGGTCAGGGCTGGGTAGGGATTAAGGTTATCATTGTTCGGATTAGGCTTATGCCCAAAGAAATGAATGGACGGTCCCCACAAAGATATAAGTATAGATCTTTGTGTGTGTGCGTGTGACATCTGCATGTATGCTTGCAAGGATCCTTATCCTCCAGAGAAAGCTGGAGAAAAGACTTGCTAACGTGCTAAGTGCAGCATATTTATGTCATGGCAACACGTTTTGCATTTTGCCCCGTCGCACGGGTGTGTATATGTTCTGTGGCTGCTGTCGTTATGTCACGCGGATATTCTGGACTTTAGAATGGCTCTCTTTGTTCCCTGTGTGAGGACAGTGAGAGTGATTCCTTCAGAGGTGACATGACTGTTGTCATCTCATGCATACAGAAGCGAGGGATAGACGATGTGAGCAGAGGAATTTCTTCTTCTTCCCCCATCAGCCCTTTAAAAGCATATACCTAAGACACAGTTTTCCTGTTTGTCTCTAAGCCTTTTCTGCCTGCTGTAGCGGACAGTCTAAGGGGAGATTCTGTTTGCCCTGATCATCACTGATCACTACAGCCAGGGCTACTTCCACCATTAAAGCAGGAAGATATATGAGACATCAGCGGTTTAATTAATCATACATAACAATAAGAGCAAACACAAATATTTCATATTCATCTTGATCAAAGCGAGCTACATTCTTTATACGAAATTTTTCTTTTGCCAAATGTCAGCAAAACCTATACCTTCTCCAATACACATATATCTTTGACATGTGGCTCCCTGTTAGCCCTAATATTGATAGCAATGCATCATTTTGTCATTCATTGGAACCCTGCCACTACTGCCTTTATAGACATAATGTCATAAGCTGACTCAGTTTTTCGTAGAAATACATTCTCCGTGAGGCACTTGAATTCAGGCAATTTGTGTATGATCACTGCAAAATCCTTTTCTAAGAATTTATCCAGGTAAAGAGCTGGGATGTCTCTCTATTCATGCACACACACCCATCCGTCCATCCATCCATCCATCCATCCAGGGTTACGGGGGGAGGTCAGGAGCATATAGGAGGCAGCGTAGAGCACAAGGTAGAGGAACACGCTAGAACAGTGGTCCTCAAATATTTTTATATCTTGTACCACCTCAGAAGATATTGCCTTTCCTTGCACTGGAAGGGGGTGGAGGGTGGCAACGGAAAAAGTTGTCAACCATGGGGGGGGACCCTTGCTGAGTACCGTTGCTATGACTGACACTTAGGTGCACTGATACCTTTGTGTACTATTAAAGGGCCCCCCATGTACCCTTGTTCGAGATCCACTGCCCTAGAAGTCGTTATTTAAAGGAATGGATTCGAGTTTGTTTTGCTAATTCCTATTAGTAAATAATGTAAAAGACATTTTACAAGTCATTCTTCCCAGGATTCTTACAGCATCCAGCCCTCTCCTTACTGAATCAGGACCAAGGACCAGAGCCTTCCTTATCTGCCTCTTCACCAAGCTTGCATGCTTATGGGTTTCAAGGACGAATGTTCAACATACTTTAAAGAATATTCCTACAGAGAAATTGAGCATCCATCTAATTCAGCTAATTTTGATGATCCAGCCTTTTGACCTTAAGCTTGTGTGCAATTTGAGTTCGGCCAGCAGGCTGGCCGGCGTGATGATTGGTCTAAAGTGTGTGAGGATTTGGGCCCAAACTACCTCTTGTTTGGGGGCTTTTTGAATGTCACTCCAGACAAATTTTACCTTATTACCTGACCACTTAATTTCACAGTAAAATCGAGTCCTAAAAAAACAGCCATTATGGCGCAGAAATTTGTCACTTTATAGAAGCGATGCACCGTTCATCACTTTGGGGGCCATCATAAAACCTCCGGGGACTATTTACGCATCCTGTGGCTTCTGCTGGTGATGATTACTGGGGGGTGGTGGGGGAGGTTGATGGCGTGGGTGTGTGAGTTTGTCAGAGGGAGGGGTTATAAAGACGTGATGAATTTTGCCTGGTTGTTGTAATCAAATTCCCATGAGAGCAAGTCATGGCCCCGCGAAAGTGTCCCTGTGGAAATCATGTTTCAGTTCAGCTCCTATTATTAAAGCCAGCTCTGGGCTGCGGTGAGCGCATTCGGAATGTGAGATGAAGGGATAATTCATTAAATGGGTTGAGGGAGAGAAAGAAACAGAAAAAGCTAAGTGCATGACTGTTTATTTGAACATTTACCTGTGTTCTGGGTTATATAGCACAGAATAAAAGCAGCATGTGTTCCTCTTATTGCTGAGAATATAGTATGATCCCATAGTCAAAAATGCATATTGTCCTTAGCAAATATGAATCATTTATGCTGGTGATTTACTTTAATTTTATTTAATTTTATGTTATAATCTCTCAGCGAACAACAGAATTACGGAATTTCGTAATTTAACACCCGATGTGGAACCTGGGTTTGAAAATGACTCTTAGCACTAAATCTTATGCAGATTTACATCTTTTCTATTTTATTTTTTACAAAAAAGGCTGTTGTGAAATTCACATCCATTAAATAAAACATGCCCATAATATACTTTCTTGCTTATATTTTAAAAGACAATAGAGAACTTTGTCTTCTGCAATATTAAGTTGAAAGTATTCTAATTTGGATATGTTTGTAAAACTTGAAACCTAGGATCATAATACATAGAGTTAGAATTAGTGTGCATAGGTTTAGCATTAGCATTAACCAGTAAGTCAGTATAGAGTACAATTTATGCAATATATATATTTTTAAATTCTTTATAGGAGATCATTTTCTGTAGCTTTGTGCCTCTCTCAAAGAGTTCTGTTCTTGGTCTGATAAAGTTTTAGAAAGGAAGCTTTGCCTATTACAACCAGCCCATAATCAAGCAGGTGGCAGGAGACAGGAGCGACAACAACATGTCTGTTGTAGTCTGTAGAGCCAGAGACGCCACAACTCAAACCGCACATTTCCTCTCCCAGCTGTGTGACTTCCTCTGCCCCAGTGCTACCTGCCTGCAATTCAGGATCAACACCAAAATAATTAATGAGAGAGAGAAACACTTGCTTGAACAGCTTTCCCTTCTCCATTGTTAAAACATTATACAGAGCAGCCAGAATAAAAAATCATTGTACAAATGGTTTTGACCTTCTTACACATGAATATTGAGAACAAAAAAGTGAGGTGCAGTGAAGAACAAGAAGGAGAGGGCAGAGAATTCTGCAAAGATCACCACTGCTAAGATTACCACTGCAAAGATCACCACTGCTAAGATTACCACTGCAAAGATCACCACTGCTAAGA
>JAAGVU020000019.1:22855510-22890834 GCA_011763525.2 Mormyrus iriodes
CAGGAACACTGGGCAGGCAACAGGGGAATACCCGGGACGAGGGAATGCCCAGGATGAGGGAATACCCAGGATGGGGGGATACCCAGGATGGTATGCCAATTCATCACAGGACCCTTTAATATAGGGGCTTACCTGGGCTGAGAGCCAGAGGCCATTGCAAAAAGGGGGCCTCAACTAACCTTCTTAAAAAAATGTCCCCCCGCCTTGATCAACAACTTTTACTGCCTTCGCCACCACCCTCCCAGTTGAAAACAGTAGGGGGGCCTCTGACCATGTTATTGTGCCTCTGCAGGACACAGAATTTCCCGCTATGGGTTGTTAGAAGACACCACTGTTTTTGGACTGTGTGGGGGGAAACCAGTGCACAGCAGGAAAACAGGCAACTTCCACGCACAGAGCTGGTGATGCATTTGAGCCACAAATGGGCCCAAACCACCACACTGATATTTACACATTTTGTGCAGATATGGATATTTTCTGAAGGTGCCACAGCAATTTTCCTTCTGGGATCTGAACCTGCAACTGGCTCACGACCTCAAATTCATGTCAGACTCATACAGAGGTATACACTTTGACCCTTCTCCCAATTCCAATTTCCAGTCATGCTACAGCGGCTTGGCCAAATGTTAATGATCGGCAGACCCCAATCAGTTTGGCCATGCAGACATGTCCTATTCTCTCAGACACCAATCCCACACTGCTGTTGTCCACCTTCATGTTGCTCAGCTGGGATGCATAATGCATATACATGAATATCAGGCTTGCAATGGGCTGAATTATTGCAACCCAGTAATGGGTTCACCAGCAACACAAAATATGGTCTCTCTGTGCTGACTCCTATGAAATAAGAGGCTCGAGTCATGAAGGTGCTGATTCTCTGAATTTCTCTCTGTCTCTTTCATTTTGTTAACTCACCATCCCTCTGTTTCTTTCAAAAATTGAATTTTGGGCGTCTGTTTGTGGAAACCAGAGTCAGTTGTATTACTTCCTATTTATTGCCAAATGGTTCAGTATCTCCCACTAGTAATAAACAGGCCACTGGCCAAACTAGTGTTAGATTAAATCCATGGGAGGTTGTGTGTGTATGTGTGTGTGTGTGTGTGGGGGGGGCTATGATTCCATTTAGTGGTAACTGTGAATGGGATTGGTCATTAGAACTGACCACATGATCACATTTAAACTTGCCTGACTGCAAATGGAAACGCAGGCCTCTTGCCACGTTTTACAGTCCTGACTTTATTTATTTGGGAGGAAACTATTTGCATATAAATCACTTGTTTCTGATCAGATTTTTTTTTGGTTAAAATGTCACACGTGTCTAAGGTTAAATGAGGACTGAATGAGGTGGGTTTTTTTCTGAGTGGGAAAGACTTAGATATCACTTTTTATCCTGCTAATCGCAGTTTCATCTGATTACGCTGACATTAATTATTTTGCAGATACCCATATACTGCTCCTTTTGTAACCTTTTGGAATTATTTTAGTAAATAAAGAATTAGACATCCCATAGTTATATGTAGCTTAGAAATCAGTCCTCATCACCTGCTACATTATTACGTTTATATCCACTTTCCATTTTATTTGGCAGATGCTTTTATCCAAAGCAATATATAGGGCCTTGCTCAAGAATCCCACAGTGACATCACTCTGTTGACCCAGGCATTTGAACTGGCAATCTTCCAAACATCAACACAGCATCCTAACCCACTGAGCTACACACCACCAATTTTCACACAACAAAAAAGAACTTCTGACAGATACTAATTTTATCACCAGTCATCGTGGGTGTTAGTAATATTCATAGTCTCCAGTCCTGATTGCATTTGACTGGGCCTTCTTGAATGTTGGAGTGTAGGGGAACATATGGAGGTTAGCTGACATCTGCCTTTGCAAAGGTTTGTGATTAACTGAGAGTCCAAAAAACTGGAAAGGGTAGGCTCACATTCAACTTTATGGTAAATACCACAGCATGGGAAACTGGATTTAACACCTCGGTCACTTCCAAGGGCAGAAGACATCTGGGAATATAGTTGGCCTGTGTTGATGCTGCGATCAGATAGATACTGGCAAGGTGCAGGGGGCGTAAATTGTATCGCTCCATTTGACTTCCTGTGTAGATTGGAGGACAAATCAAACATGACGGCGAAGATGTTATGAGATTGCCAGCACATGGCCTGCCCTTTGTTCATGACACCAGGAAGCCACTTCCTTTGAATACACTGATTTGGGAGGCTCTCCCTCTTTAATAAATGTGTGCTGTGTGTTTCTTGTCACATACAGAGCAGCAATCACATACATACATGTATATACTGTAAACACAGCCACGCAGACCTCCACTTCTTAAGTGTCTTCAGTCATGCAAAGGTACCAGCAGAACACTTTAAATCGACTGGACAGGTATTGTTACGGCTCCATATAGAAAACTATGGAAAAAAAAATATATTACTTGAGGATCATAAAAACACACACAAACATAATGGACAGACATAAAAAGGGAAAACATTTATAATGCTGGCACGTGACACCACAATCTCCAACATCTGGCCCAGGGGTGGGAAGAAGGAATACTTGGCAATGGAATCGGTCGCACATTAACGTCTTGAGAGTTGAGGTTCTGGGATTACAGGTTATTAAATGGAAACTGCACCAGAGCACTGAAGTGGGAAATCATGCCCCCTTGGGGTTGGGAGGAGAACAAATTAGTGTCCACACACCACCTGACTGACATAGCACCTGCTGTTTAAAGCTGTCTAAGGGTTCAGGGCTCTCTTTGAAATTACCCAAAGTGATTTGTTCTCAAGAAAGATACAGCTCTCCGTGACTTCCATCCACTGGCACACACGGGTGTCCCTGAACCGATCATGTGACACGTCATGTGAGAAGGGCTGATAAAGAGAGGAAATGACTGCTCCACACACTAGTTATGTATTTTAATGAAGGCTAAGCTCAGCGAAGTCATGTCATAGGTTCTCTTACTATCTCTATTAAAGCTGAATTCTGCAATGGGTTCGGCTTTGCAGTTTAAGTGGTAACACCCCTGTTGCTTTTCTTGCTTATTTATTCAGTGAGGAAAAGTTTTTTATTTTTAAGGAAATGTGCTTGTTTTTATCTGCAGTCAACACTATATACACTGTCCGGCACCACATTTTACTTGCACTATTTGCAGTGTGCTATTGTTGTTGTGTATTTTTTGTATACTGCTGTGTATTGGTTTTATTTTTTGTTTTTTATCCTTCCCCAGTATTTATTGTTCAGATGTTCTTTGTTCTAGTGTCTAAAGCCCTCAAGAATAAAAATTTCGGTTCATGTGTGTTAAATGAAAATATAGTGAATTGACTGAACTTGAAAAGGAGCTGGAATCTCAATAGCTTGTTTCTGAAGAAAGAAATAAACACAATATTTATATCAATTAAGAAAACACCACTGGAGACTATCCTGGAATATTATGCATGCTTATTAAACACACAGTACGTAAGGTTAAAATATAAACTGCACAGCGATTGCAGGGTCTCAACGGATCATCACTCAAGTAATTAGCGCCCCCCAGAGGTTGTATTTAGCAATAGTTACATTTTTACAAACCCTTAAATCCCAAATTCGGCCTACCCAAAAGCATCAGTCAAGATTTTTACAGCAAATAGGTGCATGTTCTTTAAAATATCTTCCAGGCGCTCTCTCGATGTGGTTATCAAAATTACGGTCACACATACGCCATTTTGACTCTAGCGGGGGTTGTCGCACTTGTTGAAAATGATAAGCCCACCAGCGGAACCGACATGACAACCGGACCGGATTGGTCGGTAAGGAGCTTCGCTTGGAATCCAGGAAGTGACGTCACGCTGGCTAGTTGTGGATATGTTTCTGGAGTAGAAAAAAAAAGAGCCGAGGTCGCCTTAAAAAATCCCCGCAGAAAGTAGGTGGGCCGCGGTGGCTTTGCGGGGAGCGCCATCCGCTAGCTTTTGTGCTAAGTGACGGTAACGTGAAAGGCGGCTTACGGTGGAAAGTGGAAATCCCACTTCCCCGGTCAAAGAGCCGCCCGTCGTAGTCTGATGGACTTGTGTTATTCTTGGAGTGAAAGGAGCGGAAGAAGAAACACGGACTAGCGAGTTAACTGGACCGAGCTTAGCGAAAAAAAAAGGCAGGGGGAAAAAAAAGAAAAGAAAAAATGGAGAGAACAGCTGAATGTGGGGTGAGGAGGCTGGCTGCTCCGAGTCCGCTTTGTTATTGCCTGCGCCGCATGTAACGACCGAATAACTCCAGAGGAAGGTGAAAGTTTTTACATTTGCATTTTAACGCCGTAGCTAACTCTCAGGCTAAAAAACTTGCAAGTGGGAACGTTTCAGTGATGTTTTGCGGTATAAATGACCATCTAAACAAAAATAAACACGACAGAGTAGTTACAATGTGACTTTCTCGGTTTTCCCTTGCTCGCTGTTAATTATTAATTGTGTCCCATATATATTTATATGTCAAGGAACCGCATAGGCTACAAAGTAACGTTTAACTTGCAGCCAGCGCGGTCGCTACACGGCCTACTGTTATTGTACATTAGCAAGTGTTGCAATAAGTTTTCTGGCGCTTTGCGCAGCGATTAAAATGTAATATCGATATATTGATTTGAAGTTACGAATGGAAACAGCTTGTCCTAGTGTAACACAGTGTCATATTCTCTTCGATTATGTACTCATTGTATTTTAAATGGTGTTTTGCAGACCCTTTTTATATTTGCTACAGGTCTCTTAGCGAGCTACGTGTGGTCTGCTGTTGGGGGTATAGTTTACAGGGCGGTCGTTTTCTGTGTTTTTATAATATGTAGTAGTTTCAAGCTACTTTATACCGCGCTTTAGTGCATTATTAACTGTAACCAAGTCAGTACTCTGAAGGTCCTAGATGCAGGTTGTAGATTGGAGAGATTATGTCAGTGCAACTCATTAATTTGAGTAAGTCGATATTAGGGTGGTTTAGGTGTGGCAGTGTAGTTTAACTGTTCCGATGTGAAGGATACAATACTATTGCAATCGTTCTCAAGGAATCTGTTTCTTTCTGACGTGAATAAGCGATTTTTGCGACCGCTTAATTTTGAAAAGGTTTCAGATGGATTTCGTGATTAACCGAAATGTTTATGTCATTTAAAATCCAAAAATCAGATGACTGCGAAATCTACACATGGAGTTGTGCTGAAATCACGAAGAAACTTTGTATTTGCCTGGGTGAGATGGATCTCTTAGCGTTATGTTTTCGTCCTTAGGTTTTTCACACGTTCAAACCCTCTCAGTCCACCTTGGAAGTTGCAGTGGGTTTGCCTGGGTCAGGGAGGAATCCTGGCAAGTGGGATCAGTGACTGGGAGCCTCATGTGTGGGCCATGAGAATGCTCTGCTGGGCCAGGCATTCGGGACCGTGACATGATGGGCTGTGGGACGAGCAAGGTTCTTCCAGAGCCGCCCACAGAAGTTCAGCTGGACCTGGTGAAGAGCGTGGAGCCCTACACGGGGCACCAGAGAGACGTCTACAAGCACTTCATCCGGGACGACGGCAGTGGGAGCAAGGCGGGCGCTGAAAAAATGGGCTCGCCCTCCCCACTGGCACAGGCCCCTCCTCCGCCGCTTCCAGGAGGCGCCATGGACCCCGTGGACTCACGCCGCAACAAGGTGGCCAAGTACCGGGCCAAGTTCGACCCACGGGTGACAGCCAAGTATGACATCAAGGCCCTGATTGGGCGTGGCAGTTTCAGTCGGGTAGTGCGCGTGGAGCACAAGAGCACGAGGCAGCCGTACGCCATCAAGATGATAGAGACGCGGTACCGTGAGGGTCGCGAGGTATGTGAGTCTGAGCTGAGCGTACTGCGCCGGGTACGCCACACCAACATCATTCAGCTGATGGAAGTGTTTGAGACGGCTGAGCGCGTGTACATGGTCATGGAACTGGCCACGGGCGGCGAGCTCTTCGACCGCATCATCGCCAAGGGCTCCTTCACGGAACGTGATGCCACCCGTGTCCTGCAGATGGTGCTGGATGGCGTCAAGTATCTGCACACGCTGGGTATCACGCACCGTGACCTCAAGCCTGAGAATCTGCTGTACTATCACCCGGGTGCTGACTCCAAGATCATGATCACGGACTTTGGGCTGGCCAGCACCCGCAAGAAGGGTGATGAGTGTTTGATGAAGACCACGTGTGGCACGCCAGAGTACATTGCCCCTGAGATTCTGGTGCGCAAGCCCTACACCAACGCCGTGGATATGTGGGCATTGGGGGTCATCTCTTACATCCTGCTGAGTGGTACCATGCCCTTTGAGGATGAGAATCGGACTCGACTGTACCGGCAGATCCTGAAGGGGAAGTACAGCTTCTCAGGAGAGGTAGGGTTGCTTCTCCCCTTGTGGCTTCTTCCACCTCATTAGCATTATTTCAGAAAATGGCTCACATTTCCCAGCCCCCTCCTTCCCCCGACCGCTCCAGTCGAGTCTACAGGAAAGCAGATGTTTCTAGTTTCTCTTCTCCCACCCCCCACTTTGGGAAGAATAAGGGTCTCGTTTGCATTTGTCCGATTTGAAAGTTTGATGTTCGCTTATTCTCCCAATTGTTGTGACTTAAGCGGTTCACTGTTTGGAATTTACGTGCCTGAGTTTTCAGTGATCATTTACAGCGGCAGGCCATGTGCAACATGGGAAATTATTATTCTGCTGTTATACATGTGAGTGTGTTTTATAGTGACCCTAGAGAACCATGCTGATCTGAAAATGTTGTGTGTGTGTTCTGGTGCTAATTTCAATGTTTCCAGATCGCCCTTTGGTTCCTGGATCAGGGTCAGTGTTCTTGCACTCTTCAGTATGGTAACCGTGATGATTTTGGGAACATCTGTCTCTGCGAATTCGCTTGGCATCCGCAGGTTTTCATGTCATGCTGCTTGGTGAAAGGTTATCCATTGGGCTCTAGACGGTCAGCCATGTTTGCATAATGGAAAACGTCTGCCGAACAGGGTAGTGGTACGTGTGTGAGGAGGTGGTCCGACCTTTTCTGCGCTGCTTTTGTGTTTTTTTTTGGGGTGTTCTTTCTGCAGACTGGCGCAGTTACGCGGAAACCACATTACCAAGTCAAACCCGTGGGAAACGGCAGGCTGATCCACACAGTAAGGGTTGAAAAACTGCTACAGAAACAGGAAACTGCGCACTTGTTCAGACCCCCCACTGGCTCCCCCCCCGCAATGTATCAGTGGTCAGCGGGGGAGATGTCAACAATTCACTAAGAAACTGTGGCTCTGGCTTCAACAAGGTGCAGTGTGTGACACTGTGTAGAGATGGAGAAGGAAACTCCAGTGTTGTTTAAAAATTTGTGCTGCATCTTGAAAATGTCCGTAAATTAGCTGACTGCCAGGCTGCGTTGGTCTGTTTAACGCACGATGTGCAATGTGGTGTAAAGTTAAACAGCATTAGGAATTTAAAAGGGTGATTAAAAAGGGGGGGAAAAGTAGGGCTACAACGACTAATTGATAACGTTGATGGTAAAATAGTTGACACCGAATTTTTTGGTCAATTTGGTTGCATTTTTGTGATTTGCTGCAAAAAGGGAGTACAATGGCATCACTGCCTAGCAACGTTAATGTTGGTGTGTTAAGCCTAGTTTGTGCTTCACTTTCCCAAGCGCCATCACAGTTCAAGCACAGTTGTGCGTGTGGATTCTTGTGTACATACATTTGTCTGTGGATGCAAATGGTCATGGTCGCAAAAAACGTACTCCAATGATATTTCACCAGAGCAGCAGAAGGTAGGTGTATTGCAACAAATGCAAGCAGTGTAGTGAAATGGGTAAACTTATGAATAGTTTTTAAGTTTCAAGTTACTCGGCTTGGGTGGTATTATGGTACCTGCGCTATACCACGTTGTTCTGAAATCTTGGTGACAAAATGATCTGGGATTCGTCCCCATTCGGCCTGGACTTCAAAATGCTGGAATAACACAAAATACCACCAAAATACCGTATACTGTGATATAAAGTATACTTGTTAGCGAGCTAAATATGGTCGAGACAGCAGATCTTTGTTCGTATTCCACTTTGTCAGAATAAATAGATTCTCTTCACTGTGTAACATTTTTATTACAACAGTGACGTAAAAAACATGTTAAATAAAGCATTTGTGCTTTTCTCTAAACCTTGTTTTAGCCCAACTAACCCATTATTTGATCCCCTGATCACATGATTAATCGATTACTAAACTAATTGTATTTTACGGTCCTAGACAAAAGTAGTAATTCCCAGGAAAATGGCATATTGCTAGAGATTGTTCAAACTTAAATTGACTTGTGGGTACCTGTTAACACAAAGTAAATGAGAAATACATCTTTGCATTTGAATTATTTAAATGCATTTACACGTGATGCTTCCCCTTATTGTCCTCCTTGATAGATGAATTGGAATGTTTTTTTTCCCCAGAGAAATTGTGTTCAATTACAGTCTGCACAGTACACAGCAATACACAGCACCACATAAACACTGTCTAACATGGAGATGTTTATATTCCCTCACTTATTTATAACCATTAGAACATTGCTGTTGTGAAACATGTACAAACAAACAGTTCCTTGGCCCCACCCCCAACTTCTGGTCATGTAGTATCCTAGCCCTCCATCCCAGACAATCCAGATGTAAGATTAACACCTTTAGACTTAAGGTTACTTATGTGATAATGGGAAACTGAAAAGGACATAATCTTTTTTGGGCAGTTGGGAGCCTAATGGGATAGCTCATCTGACATAAATGGTTGCCAGCCTGGTTATCTCTGGGTGGGTAAATTCCTCAGCAGAGGATAAATAAGGTCAGGGTACACGTGATGCTGCACCTTCTGTCCAAGCAGGGTTTGCGTGTCTATTGCAATATTAGCTGTGATTTTATTTTTTTAATGCAGTATGCCCCATGTGATTTTTTTTTTTTTTTTTTTATGTACCTCCTAGAAGGTGCTGGAGGTTATGTCTTTGGCTCACTGATGTCGGAATTTCTCTGCGTTCAGCTTGCACTGTATTTCTATGGCTTCAGCTACACCTAGGAGAACGTGCCTGTGCAGATTTGTGTTTTTCATTATCCCCTAGTCTCAGTGTATTTTGTTAATCCTGCAGTCATATTTCCTGTAATATTTCTTCTCTGTGACCTTGTTCTTGATCAGCCGTTGAAAGATGCATTTTTCTTAATGCCACTTGCATAAAGAGCATCCTCTTTGATATACATAAAATTCTGGAATATTTGCTGAAATTATGAAGAGCCTTAAGTATTGCAAAGTGCCTTTCTGTGCTCCTGGAACGATTAAACTTGTGGCACCATGAACACGAGTTACAATTTTTTATTTTTTTTTCCCCGAGATGCACTTAACATAAATGTTTATTGTACCAGAACAACAGCTGTTGTATCCAAAAAAAAATGGATGCTTATACAGCCTTGGCATGGAGCTCGTATTTACGGGGGGGCTCCATTAGTGAATTGCATTCTGGGGCTTGGAACCACCAAAGGGAATTTTCTGTCAGTCAGTTTTCTGCAACTTTAGTAACGGCTAAATGAAAAACATGCACACAGGTTTCTTCAAGTTTCATGTTTGTTTTTGAGAGAGGATAATGATATTCCTTATTGAGCAGTGTGGAAAAAAACATAATCAGTGGGGTATGATTTGGCTTGTTTCCTCAGTCCTGCCTGGTGGACCACCTCAAACCGTTGCTTCTGGACCTGCTCCAGTGTTCTGCTGTTGTCACTGCCCTTCTGATAGGGAGAGGTTGTTCACTTTAGGGGGGATGTGATGGTGAGGATTGGATTGGCGCCGTGGTAGTCTTGGGAGAAATAAGGCTTCCAACCCAAGCTGGTTTAGATCATCATATGCTTTCAGTCTCCAGTCGCTGAAACCCGCTTCCTGCCAGGTTCTTCATTGTGTCACATGAGGTGAGACCAGGCATGGTTAACCCACCCACGAAGCTTCCATGTGTCTCCTGCTGTCCTGCTCCTTTTTGCTGTGTCGTGGAAAACTCCAGATGCACTCTGTCCCAAGGGTGGCTGGGCACAAAGGGGTGATGGTTCAGCTGGCATTGAAAGTAGCCTTCTTCCAAGTCCTCATCAATAAGTCTTACTCTGTCCATCCATGGATATTGTTTATTCTGGTATTGATAAATCAGAACTCTGTGTCATTCTGCGTTGGTAGAATTTTGTATGAAACGAGCCAAGAGACCGAAGTTCTTAGATTAAACAACCTTCGACCAAGCAGTTGAAACTGAAAATCCATTTGCCTTGATTTATTTTTCATTTACTTTTTAAAGTGCATTTGGAACACATTTTAATTTGCTAGTGAGATGTTCATTGGCATAAACTGTGAGCTATTGTTTAAACTCTCCATGTTTTGAAAATACCCAAAAAGTGTAATTGGAGATGTCTTTGACTCGTTTCTTTGCATTGTTCACTAATGCCCTCTGGTGTTCACTTAGTGTAATGACGTCTGTGTCCTGAGGGCCTGTTTTTTTTTTTTCTGAAATTATTTTTTTTTTTAACAATGAAGGGGAAAAAAAGACCAAGTCCTGTGAATAATATCCTATTCCAGTTACTGTGTTTGTCCAAGAATCTGTGCACCCTCTTTATAAATGCAAATATTTTAATTTTATTTATATAAAAATTGGGCTTTGTTACTGAAACTTGTCATTTTGAAATATGCTGCTTCTTCATACTTTCTTTCCTGTTATCTTCTCCAGCCGTGGCCGAGTGTGTCCAACCTGGCGAAAGACTTCATCGAGCGCGTGCTGACGGTGGACCCCGGCGAGCGCATGACGGCCGGCCAGGCTCTCAAGCACCCCTGGATCGTCAGCATGGCCGCCTCCTCCTCCATGAAGAACCTGCACCGCTCCATCTCCCAGAACCTCCTGAAGAGGGCGTCGTCGCGCTGCCAGAGCACCAAGTCAGCCCAGTCCACGCGGTCTAGCCGCTCCAACAAATCCAATAAGTCGCGGCGGGTCCGAGAGCGCGAGTTGCGTGAGCTGAACCGCCGCTACCAACAGCAGTACAACGGCTGAGGTTCCTGGCAAACTGACTGGACCCCCCATGGCTCTTTCCGCTGGTTACGCGATTACGATGTGTGGCGACATCTGATGAACTAACCCCCCCCCCCTGTTTCTGTGCTGCCGTTCTCTGCCGGTTTTTGTGACTGATTTCTGTTTATTTATTGTTTTTCTTTTTTTTGTGGATTAGTTAAGGTTATGATCGCTTGAAGGGTCCATTCAACAGAGCTCAAATAAGCAAATAAGGTTTCTGAAGGATTGTTAAATGAAGATTTCTGTGAATTATTGTACCTGAAAGGCAAAGGTTGCAGGGGAGTTACAGAGATTTGGTTTGAGTAAAAGCTAACAGGTGCCAAATGTTACAGTGCCTTTGTAGTGGCCAAATTTGGGGTTTAGAAGTCGCTATGAGTATAGTATAAGAGCCCTTCTGTGTCTTTTTGATGGAAGAGGATTGTTTTTTTTTTTTTTTCTTTCTCGTGCCAGCTGCCTCAAACAGCTAACTTGATCTGTGTAGATCTCCAGTGCTCCACGTTGTAACTGAGCTGGAATGGCCAAACAAGTCCTCCTCCTGACTGCAGTCATTAGGCACCTTATATGCCCCCTCACAAGGGCTGCCGACCTGTGCTGCTTGAGTAGGTGTAGCATGGAGGTTCCTTTGTGTTCCATGATGTCACCCAGAAGGTGGGAGTGGTGCCCTGTGGACTCAGGCAGGATCTTCTGCAGTGGTCCGCTTCTGCCAGATACAAATTAGCATTTTCAGATTTTTTTCCCCCTCTTTTTTTGACTTGTGTGTGTGTGCATAAATGTGCGCACACGCGTTGGGCTGCCTACTTCTATAGCTGCGTATAAGTCATCACAGGCCAGAGCGCACAGGGGTACGTTACTGCCTCCATTCTATCCAATGATGCTTCCTAAAGCCCAGCTTAATGCCTTCGAATTATGTCAGGAGGGGTGTAAACTCAAACCACCGGGCCAATGTAGGGATGCAGAATAATGAAGACAAAGTCACTTGAGAGCTTCTTTCATCATGCCTCTGTGTTCTAGAAGCAGAGGCACCATTTGGTGACTGCCTGCCGTCCTGGATACGCTGTAGTCTTTATTTTTATGCTCTTGAAGGGGAGGTGTTACTAGGTCAAGTCCCACTTTCCCTGTGCAACCTGAGCCGTGGCCTGGGCAAGTTGTTTTCCTTAACTAAGTTAGAATTAGATGGCTTTTAAAATGTCAAATAATGAGCTCCATGGCTCTCATCTGAGGTGTGTCGTCTGAAAAACCTATTTAAACATGGCTGAGGGAGGAGACAACTCTGCCCAGCTGAAATAGTTCAGATCAGATTTTACATCCTTGGGTAGCCCCAGCTGCATGGTAATATTAGAACTGTTTAAGTGAGGGTTTACGAGTCAGGTCTCTCTGTTCAAATGTTCGATAGCCAGTGATCAGGGTGGTTGTAGCAAATTGTAGGAAAATCTATTGTGAACTGTAACTTTATCAACTGCTGTGAAGCTGGTGTCAGTTTTGCCCTAAAGAGATCTTTACCCCCCAGAAAGCAAAATAAACTCAAATTGCCAAGTCTTACATTTTTACATGCCAGTATTATGTTGCCTTGTAGCCTTTGGAAGCCTTTTTTTAACTTATTCCTTTAAGAAATTAACTGAAAATATCTCTGTCCAGACACAGCCATCCAACATTGAACCCATGTCTCACTATGTGATTGTTTAGAGAAAAGGCTGCTCAAGTTAGTTGTTACCCCTTTTATGTTGAATACATGTTCCTGCACAAACACTCATTTGTATAGTTGCATGTTCTTTACTTTTTTCAACTGGAGGTACGCTCTAAAATGATACCTTTTCATAGGACTGAACTTTTTTGGTCCTTTGACTTTTGTAATTGATATGTGAAAATACAAAAGTACTGGAACTGCCAAATGGCAGACTGTCTTATCTGAGTGAAATCCAGCCTAGGCAGTGTTTTTCCTCCAAATCTGAGAGAAGCCGTCTTTCACTGTCTTGTTTTATCTAGCTGCAGAAAGACTGCAGCCATGTTTGACCTTTGACCCTTGCACTTTTAAACTGACCTGTGGATTAGAATATATGATGGGTCTTTTTTAATGGTGCGTGTGTCTTATACTTTTTGTCATGGGTTACTGCTCTCCCTGAAGGATTATTCATGTCGTTTTATTAAAAGTTGTATTTTACCTCCAAGATTACTAAAGGATCATCTCCTTTACAAGTGGAGAGACCAGAGAAGTCCTGAGTTTGAAAACAAACATGTTAATTCACCTAATTTACTGCTCAGTTTAAAACCAAAATCATTTTCCCTCCTTTGTTGATAATTTTTGGTTTTCCGAAAATATGTAACTCCATGTTTTCCTGAAACTCTAAGTAATACAGTATAGCCATTTCTGTGGAGCTGTGGAGATAAGGGCCACGTGACTAGGCACCTGACAATCACCCTAGGGTAATTATCACTGCATGATAGACCAGTTCAGATATCTTTTAAAATGTGATAACGTAATATTTGTAAAATATTTTTTATTGAATAATCCATTATTTTAACAAAAAAATGCATTTTAAAAGTTATTTTTTTCCTATTTTTCCAGGAGACTGCTCAGTTTTTCAGTAAGTCCAGAAGCTTGGACTGAGATCATGGTGGTGGTTCTAATGGTATGAAAGGATGATTACTCTAGGTGGAGTAAACTGAGCCATAGCTGCATACTTTAAGAACCTCTGGGCGCACAGTTGCTAAATCAATAAACTGATATAAAAGTAAGATCTTTATTCAGTGTAAAAATACAGATATGTAATTATTATATAATTCATGCCTGTTTAAAATATGTTGAATTTGTCCTCTTTCTTGAACCAGACAACCAGTGACGTTACTCCTCTGAAATACTTTGATATGCATTCCATCGTATGTTAAATGTATATGTATGTGTGTTTATAATGAAGGCTAATGATGAATAGATTTTTAAAATTCCTTTTTTATGTAAAATTTTCCTACAAAATAAACCCATAAGTTTTATCCCTGCTTATTATTCTTTTGTGCTATATGTTGTGTTAATTACATCACATTACTATGAGGTGCTATGAAGCCTGCTGGCCACCGATATAAAGGGCATTCCTGTAGAATTTTATGTCTTCTGTCTAGGTCAAGCTTTCTAATAATTACTGTTCATTGTTGTCCAACTCCTTGCTGGTTAGCCTCTTCCTCTTTCAACTTTTCAAAGCATTATCATCTTTTACACAGTACAATGGGCCTTCTCATAATACGCCAAAAGAATATCGTAGTTTTTTCATTTGCGTTTCAGGTAAAACTTGACGTTTGCTCTTCGTTTTGCTCACAGCACATGGCGTTAAGTCTTCACCAGCAGCAACTTTTGAACGTGTCATTACTTTTCCTGCTCTATTTCTCCATTGTCTAGCTTTCACATTCATCGAATCTGCATCCACCATAGAATATGTCTTATTCTGAGCAATTACGATCTTTGTTTTTAGAGAGATCCGTGCTAGTGAAGATTTTTATAAGTTCTTTCATCGCAGCTCAGCTGGTTTGGAGGCATATTTGTCAACTGCTGGATCTTTTGTTTTCGATGTTACTTGCAACAAGGTCAAAGCTTTCCATATATGCATCCATCCATTTTCTGTACCCGATTGTCCTATTAGCGGGGGTCCGAGCCTTTCCCGGAAGCTACGCGATCAAGGCCATTAGCACCATATCAGCGTTTTCAGATCTTCACCTTCCACAATGAATGTAGTTCTATTAGCATATTGATGCTTGTCACTGTCGCTAATATAATTTATTTGTTTTACTTTGCAACTTATCCAATGCAGCTCAAAGCACCGACATTTCATCACTTCAATTTTGCGCTGAAAAAATGAACTCGTAGACACCTAACATAGTTGACTTTTTAAAATTCTCAAAGTTGGTATGTGTCGAAAGTGTACGAATATTTTAAGTCAACAGACTCAAAAGAATCGAATCACGGATGAAAGTTAATGTTTCCATCTCTAATTCTTCTTAGTGTGCATTTTCAGCATTCGGTATTTTATCTTTCCTCATTGGCCACAGTTTATGACAATCATATCGATACAGTGGACATGGCGATCTTTTTCGTATTATAATTGACCAGATCCAGCGTCAGTAAAAAATAATCTCACGACTTCCTGTTTTAGTCTGTGTCATTGGCTACTTTTGGTGTCAATCGCCTAACTGCGTTCCGTATAAGCTCCCCATTGGCTTATTATTCTTAAAGGCGGGGCTATCTGCTCGAAGGCTATCAGCGAATGCTGCGCTGTTGATATAACGTCAGTTTTAAACGAGCAAAGTTTTGCTTCTCGAGTGCTGCTCCATCGCATTTATAAGGCTCACTTAAAAACGCCAGACTCTACATTTTTTTTTGGGGGGGGGTATGCTGTTTGTTCTCAAGCCAGGGATCCCAAGCTGTCGTTTTAAAGAAAATAGACACTTTTGGGAAGCCTCGGATATAGGCAAGCGCGGAGTGTATTGGTGAAAATCCGTCGGAATGGAGCCCAGCGCTTAGGTAAAGTAGCATGTAGCCTAGCGACTTCGGTTTAACCAGCCATCACGGCCTGCCCTTCACCCGACTAACCAGCTAACACTTACAGCATCATTTATGGCACGTTCTTGGGTGTCACGCCATAGCTGAAATACATGAGATGATGTTGGGTGCAAGTAAGTTTGTAAATTTGTATTTATTGACTGGCTGTTGCTAGTTACTGTGAAGCGGATCTAACGTGGTAGCAGCTGGATGTTGCTTCGTCGTCTAAATAAAGGGTAGTTCCCGTTCTGCCTTTGTTTTTATTAATTTTTATGTTTCTGGTCTGTTGCCAGCAGAGTGCTTCCCCTGCTTGTCGTCGCAGCTCCGGGGAAGCCGGTTCCCCCCCCCGGGGTCGCTAACCGCCGCCGAGGCGGAGAAGCGTCCGGCAACTTCGGCAGTTTGCGTTACCCTAACCGGGTCACCGGGTTGCATGATGCTGCCGGTTAGACCGGAGACTCCGGTCAGCAGATGTCGGTTTATATAGCCGAGATGTTAAATCGGAGATAAGTTAGCTCTTCCTTTTGCGATAATATTTATTTTTTCTGTTTTCTGCATAGGTGGCCAGATAAAGTACACGCTCTCCCTCGCAGCATGTACTTTATCTAAGATCTGTAATATGTGTTAATATATGACATCAGAAGTGGGCAGATTGTGATTGCTGTCCCTGATCCCGTGTCCCGGTCATGCTGCATGGAGGAGCCTCACACCGGCCTCACGTTTCCTCAGGCGGCTGCCCCGTTCCTAATGCCCCTGTTTTACGGGCAGTTAGTTTCTGTGTGCCTCTTGGACTTCCTGCGATGGGGGAAGGGCCGCTTCACCTTTCACGGATGTGCTTGCAGTAGGTTTTGAGCACGAGTAATGTACGGTCCGCTGAAAAATAGCGACTTCGGTTTTTGATGAGTTTGAAGAGTTTTTGATGCATAAGGCACCCCCGGGGGGCTTTTAAAAATGCCTATCGGTTCAGAATGGACTATGTAAGTCCCAGTGATACCTGTACGGGACTGGAGCATTCCCCCTTTTTCTCCGATGAAACCTACAGGGCTGACTTTCCATCCCTCAAGCTGCAGAACAAAGCCCTGTTAGTGTCTTTTTCCGCGTTAAGCACAAGACCCGTGGAGACCCTGGTTAGAGATCTTGACTTTTTTTTTTTTTGCTTCCCCCCTCCCTCGCCTTTTTGTTTGGTGGCATGTCATTACATGTACAAGAGTCCAAAGTCTGAGGATAAGTTCCTTTCGGGTCTGAAGTATTAGAGGTGAACACTTTTTTTTTTTTTTTTTTTTTTTTCCCCCCCCCTGCTGAGAGTATTCAGTCTTCTGGCCTCTGTGCCTGACCACTTGGGGGGATTGTGATGTGGGTTATAATTTAGGCAAAGAGCTTTGTTGCCTGCTGTGATATAGTACATTTTAGTACATATAGTAATTTTGTCCTCCCCAATAATGCTGTTATATATTGTTAGGGATAGGCAGTGAAGCATTTGATATTGTAGCCCTTGTAGCATTCTGTAATTTTAAAATTCTTTTGTGGCATTTCTGGATTTGTTTTGTAACATAATTGGAGTCTGTAAAACTTACTGAAAGAGGCGAATAACTTATTTCGGGCCCAGTGACTCAAATCTACAAAATAAACACCTAAGCATGTTATGTTTTGTGGGGCTGCATGAGAAATGATGGTTTTCTTTTCGATGTGGGTGAAACGCCTGTCATTGTGGTGTGAATAGTTCTTGTTGATCTAGTCCTACAAGGTATGCTCTTTCTTTTGTGTCTAGGGGCTGCAGTAGTATCTCCGTGTTGCCGTATCTGTAATAATGCATCGCCTGGCCCCCGCTTTGCCGAAGGACTGAGCCACCCCCTGGACACCTCCGCCCAAGATGGAGAGAAAGCGGAGAAAGAAATGAGAACTTCCAGGCGCCATTCAATTTGGGCACCATGCACCTTCACGCCAAGCTGTTCCCATCAGACTTCTTCTTAGTATCTTGATTTTGGTTGTTTTATGCTTTTGATGTGGTGAGCAGCAGCGCCAGTTCTGGGACTGCACTATACAGAGACAGTTGGAATTGCAGGGGGCTGCCGGCTGTGGTCATGACTTCTCCGAGGGCTGTGTGGCTTGTCACGGTGGTGGCCCTCCTGTGTGGGAGGCTGCCTCGAGTTGGGAGCAAGCGGGAGGGTGGGAGTGCATCCCCGGAGGTACTCCATTGCCCAAATTGCTCCCAGCTCACTCTTAAAGTGGAGTTCTCTACCAAAGTGGTGGACCACGGTAAGGAATGGTTTTCTGTTCTGATGTTTCTGTTTTTGTTTGTATGTTTTGTGAATATAGAAGTCTGGGACTCATTCTGGATGACTTTGCTTCTCAGTTACACAGAATGGCTATCTGTGGAGTGTGTGGTTCTGGGGGTGTGGGGGGCCGTAGGTTCTGTTGATTGTTGGTCTAGAATGTGGGATTTCATGGGACATGGAATTATGTCAGATGAGCTGTGTATTAGAGGAGTAGACGGTGCTTCAGGCTGCTTTTTCCATGTTATACTACCAGAAACGTGCATAAAGATGTCTGTGGGAAAACCACAGATTTTAGGAACGTAGGGAACTGGAAAGGCTGGTTAACTTATGGTGAAAGTTGTTTGCACTGATGAAGCACCAGGTCACTCCTCAAATAATTAACTTGACTGGGTACCTTTTTACAAGTGATTTTTCTCTCTATCAGTTGGTTTCCTACATTTGTAAAAGGGACGTGATCTGTTTCGGAATGTCATGTTCACTGTGACTGATTTTGCAGCCTTGCAAGTGGTTTGTTTTGAACTTCTGGTGCAGATCTGCAACCAGACAAACAAGGCCAAGGATTTTCTGCTTTGCCTCGTCTATCCCTTCTTTAAATACTTATTTTGGCCAAGACCGAAAGATGACTTCTTTTAACTAGGGGTCTGTCTGCAAGCCCAAATATAACCAGTGTCATAGAGTGGGTCTGACGGCCGTCTCCCCCTTCAGTAAGCCTTAAGGAATCTGACAGTAATGTGCGCTACAACTTGTTCTGCAGGCCACCTCATGTTTCCTGCGTGTAGTGCATGTGGAGTGCCCAGTCGTAGCAACTAAGCTAGGTTTGTTTGGGTTTTTTTCCCCCTGGGTTTGGTTCTATAGTGTCTGTTTACATTGTGAGTTTTTCAGGTCTTTCAGTGACTGTTCAGTTGTATTAAATCACAGATGTTTCACATGGTACAACATTTGTCATCCTATGGACGTGTGTGCCATCTTAAGAGAATCTGTTCTGCCCTCCCAGATGTATAATTCTCAAAGAAAGGAATGACATTTTCTGAATGTTATTGGTGACTTAAGTAATCGGCAAATATTCATTTTGCATAATCACTGATATTAAATAACTGAAGAATGTTTTAATATAGTCTATTATAGTCATACGGCTTTGAATACTTTTAAGGTAACATTACTGTACTGTGCCCTCCTGTTCTCACAGGAGAGATTATTCATTGGCTGCCGGCCCAGAGTGTTGAACAGCCATTCTTAAAGGAAAGGGATAGTGTTGGGGGACCATGGGGTTCTCTTTGTGGTGTGTATGAGGGGGAAAAAAATAATTTATAGTGGCCTGGATATCAGTCCTGTGAATGCTTGCTTTGTCCACTGCCAATTGCCCTATTCACTTGTGGTTTCCTCACCACTGTGAAGGTCGTGTGTGTGCCTGGCCTGGGTGGACTTATGGGGGTGCTGCAGGGTCTCTGGTGGTTTAGAGTAAATACCTCTGTGGGTTGTTATTTAATCCCCCCCCCCCCGCCCCATGCAGTAACATAAGGAAAACGCTGTGTTCTCTTTAAAATCAAAAGCTGTGTATTCTAGTTTGTGTTTGCACATGTGTGGGTGTGTGTGCTTCTCCAACTGCCCCTTAAATTAAGTGCTGATATGCTCTCTGGACTAGATTTCACAACTTGTGGTTATCTGCAAGAGTGTGTTTAGGACATCAGTTTGGCTGAAAACAGGCCATAGTTCTTGAGTTTGTGATGCACAACTCACATCTTTTTGGTAAGAACTAATGTTCATTTTCAGAAGGAAACATTTTCCCAGCATGATGCTTAGCTTTGTTTGTGTAGTAAAGAAACCTTTTTGCGCTGCTCTCGTCTGTTTTCCTGCCAGACTGTCTTAGGTGAAATGGCTGAAATGACAGTCTTTGGTTTTCCAGACAGTTTTGTTGTTGGTTCAAGAGGCTATAGTTTAGTTCCTCGTTCCTTTTTCTTTGAGTGTTACCTGGAGCATCTGCGTGTTTAGAACTGATTCAGGTGCAGATGGTGTCAAAATAAGGGAAGAACAACCCGCCCCACCCTGGAACTTAGTCTTAAGTAGTTTTATTGACCCTACAGTATGAGGATAAACAGACCCTCTGGTGTATTGTGGTATAAATAGGATTGAATTTCCACGGTGTAATTATGGTATCTCTTGCAGTAAATCTGACGGATAAATACAGTGTTAGCTGTAAGGTGTACAAATTTCAGTTCCTTTTAATACAGTGCCTTCCTGGTTCTGAAGTGACACAATGGTGCCCTCTCCTGTCTGGTGTTTCATGTCTAACCTTCCTCGATCTATACCTATCCCCCTCCCCAGAGTACATAGTGGCATTTAACGGCTACTTCACGGCACGGGCGAGGAGCCGGTTCATCAGTAGTGCGCTGCACGACTTGGATACACTGACCTGGAGGATTATGCCGCGTGAGAACCCAGCGAGTGACTTCCCCAGCGACTTCGAGGTGGTGCAGATCCGGCAGGCTCTCCCCCAGGGTCTTCTCACTCTCCAGGACCACCCTTACATCAAGAGGGTCACGCCCCAGCGCATGGTCTTCCGCAGCCTCAAGTTCGTGCCATGTGAGTGTTGGTCATCTCTGGGCCACATGCACACGCTGCCTTCACAGCGGTGTGGAAGGCTCAAGTGAATGGGGCAATTGGCAGGGGCTGGGAAATGGGGTTTGTGACCAGGTGGCTGCAGGTTCCTAGTCCTAGCTACATGAAGCATTGATTATTCTTTCAGCACCATACTGGCAACTAATCATGCAGATTTCTAAGCCCCTTCAAAAACCTAAAGGCTGAATAATCGTGCCCCCCCCCCCCCATGCATTCTTCCTGCCCACATTGTCATGGTAACTAGTCACACAGGTTTTCCTCCCTTTTGAGAGAATTCTCACTGTTTACGATCTGCTCCATTTAGTTCATTGAACTTATTTGTTGGTGGTAAAAAGCAAGGTGTAGACAGATTAGAGAGAGAATCTTCTGGAATGTAAACGCCCACGGCAAATGTGGTTGTGCAATGCTACTGTTTGGTACCTGGTTGCCCCCACCCCCCCCTCAGACCATCCAGAGGTCAGGATGCTTCTTACTTCGCCCCTTAGATTACATAGTGCCAGATGTAATCGGGGTGTGTTTGGCATGTGCCTGCACGCTATAGTGAAAGCAGATGGTTTGGCAGTAATATCACTGCTGATGCCTTTAGCCAGTACAGAGAATAATTCTTTATTGCCAGGAATATGGGGCCAGTGCCCGAGCTGTCGTGTCTTAGACCAGCCCCACCCATGACTGCACTGTAGATGGGTGGAGTGAGAGGTGGTTGTCAGCTTGCTGTTTGTGGTTGTGGAGCTGCTTGAGGGAGTGGGGAGCTTGCTGAAAGGGTCCTGTGTAATGTTCAGCTCCCCCAGGCTCTTGGTTTGTACCCCACCCACAATCATTTTACCCCCGCCTTTCAACTCGCTGCTCTAGCTGTCAGTTTTTGAATTTGATAACCAAGTATATTTTGTTTAGAACCTTTAATGAAGTTTCTACGGTATTGAACATGGAATGGACCCCACATCTGGTTTTTGGTGATTAACCTGTAGTGCATTTGGCTGCCCCAGAGCTTTGGTTAGGATATCTCTTGTAGCCCTGGCATCGTTCTTCTCCGAGCAACTCTCTACCAAGGCTGCTAAAGTTACAGGCACAACAGGATTCACCTGAGCTCTGTGCCGATGACCTCTTAGCGTAAAGGCAGCCTAGCCTTGAGCTGTCAGTCTGACGTTTATCTTTAAACATTATACTGACTATTAATTGTAAGGATTTGCTCTCAGAATAAGATTTAAAAGCTTTAAAGGTTAAGATGCTTATTTTCGCCCCTGATACACAAGTCCGCTGTCATAGGATTCCTCAGCTTTTAAGAAACAGGTTCAGTTCCTGATGCCGGAGTTCTGGTTCGGTGTGTCATTTCACCTAATTTGTGACATTCCTTACTGTGTTTGTGTTCCTGCTCGGTTTCTTTTGTGTGTTAATAAAAAGTAAGAAGCTACAAGACTAAAATCCGCTTTGGCTTTGATAGCTTATCTGTCATCTGCCGTATAATGTATTCTATTCTTTCATTAACAGCAGATGCTCTCCTGCAGCGTGTCCTTATTCAGTTGCCTGCCTTTGCCCTATTTTCAGTTTCTCATGGCCGTAATGTAAGCTTTAAGCGTTGCTCAACACGTAGAGCACTGTGCTGACAGGTCATGGGTTCAAATCATAGGGGGGGGGGACACATACTGTAGCCCTCTCCTGTAAGTTGTTTTGGATAAAAGTGTCAATTAAATGAATAATCATGTGGCCAATGTCTTTATTTTTGTGTTGAATAGTTTTGGAAAAGCATTGTATTTGTTCTGCTTTCTGGTAGCGCGGGAGCCTGGTGTGGCAGCTCCCTGCAATGACACTCGCTGGACCCAGAAGTGGCAGTCGTCTCGGCCGCTGCGCAGGACCAGCCTGTCGCTGGGCTCGGGCTTCTGGCACGCCACGGGCCGCCACAGCAGCCGACGCCTCCTGCGCGCCATCCCCCGGCACGTGGCTCAGATCCTGCAAGCCGACGTGCTCTGGCAGATGGGTCACACCGGTAAGTGTGGCGCACCGGGTCTCTGTGAACGTGTGAAAGGGTCATGGTTTACTGCTGCTTGTTTGACTGGCATGAATTCCTTGGCTGCTTATGAATGTGTGTTTTTGCACCTCCCAAACTGGTCTGTCTCTGTAGCAGAAGCGTGAATCTGTCATTTCCTGCATGCCCTCATCTTTGGGTGTGATTGTATGTATGGGAAAGTGCTGCTG
Source organism: Mormyrus iriodes (assembly GCA_011763525.2). Lineage (NCBI taxonomy): Eukaryota > Metazoa > Chordata > Actinopteri > Osteoglossiformes > Mormyridae > Mormyrus > Mormyrus iriodes. The sequence continues at coordinate 22,878,164 of JAAGVU020000019.1, forward strand.
GTGCAGGTCACGGTTGGCACGGGATGGGTACCTGGCCTGTTCAGCCATTATTCGGCAGGAGTTTGTGCTCAAGAACTTTGTGCTGAGAACTTTCTAGAACTCCTTGGAGTGACAGCATAATGAAAGCATAGTTGTTTTTCACTGCATTAGAGTGCTGTAATGTAATGGGTTTTGAATGTAATGTAATGGGTTTTCAATTATGTGCCTCTGGGGACTATTCTTTGACACATTTAGAATATTCCGTGTGTGTGTGTGTGTGTGTGTGTCAGTGTGTGTGTGTGTGTGTGTGTGTGTGTGTGTGTGTGTCAGAAGTAGCATATTCTTTACCTTGTGTGTACGTGCCCTTATATGCATGCCATATAAAACGTGTCTACGTGCTGGTTCATCCCCAGTGATTTGTGCCATGTGTCCAGGTTCTGGTGTGAAAGTGGCGGTCTTTGACACCGGACTCAGTGAGAAACACCCACACTTCAAAAATGTGAAGGAGAGAACCAACTGGACCAACGAGAAGACCCTGGACGACGGTGAGGCTTGGCTTGCTGTCTGGGTCGCAGGATGCCTAGGAAAGCGCTGTTACCCTGGGTCACCTGCCACATGTGCTTGTGGAGATCATGAGCCCCAAGGTCATGAAAGGAAGTAATCTGTATAGATACTGGTCTAAAAACAACATGCACATTGGCACCAGTAACACTGAAAAGGCCTTGGACTTGGACTTCTCTTAAAAGTACTTATCAGCACCAGTGTAATGAATTTGATTTGTGTTCCAGTTGGATCTTAATATTGTCTTTAAGGTCTCTGAGGACGCTTTTTCATTGACTTCCGGTCGAGTACCAGTACCGAAAGTTCCAGTACCTAAAGTGCCAAACCAGCTGGGGTACTTATTTGGTACTTCAGTACTTTGGGGTGGAACTTGGAAAGACTTTGTCTACTTGGTTCTGCAGATAGCCTGCCTCTGAAACGATAAAACCACAGTCTTGGAAAAAGTTACAAATTCAAAAAACAACGATAAACAAAACTTAAGAGAAGTAGTGGATACATGGACAAATGGGACATAAGCTTTAATTGCGATCTGGTGGGAAGAAGAGATACAACAAGATCAGGATGACATTACAAGAAATGGTGTTTTGTATAATATACTAGTACAGTATTGTGGAATTTTTCATATATCGCAATGTGATTTTGTTGTTGTGTTTATAAAGCTAAAGAGTCCAATAAATTTCTCGCAAACCCTGTCAAGGAGTGATTTAAACGTCAAGCACGAAAATGATTTGTAGTAAGAAAAAGCCTGAGCTTAATGTAGCTTATTAACGATGTAAGAATTGTATGTGCATAATATGCCATATTGTTATCAATATCGCACATCGCACATCGCCCAGCCCCGTAATATACTACTGCCAAAATACCCCATGCCACGTTGGCATCCTGCGCCAGTACTAGTTTTTACGCTAGTGGAAAATCACTTTGAAGTACCAAAAGGTGCCGATGCGGTGGAAAAGCGGCCTAAGAATCACGTTTACGGAGGTGATAAACTCGTTGAAGAATTAATTAACTTAAGGTTTTCTTCCTAAGAAGCTTACCTGTGTATAGATGGGTGGATTGAAATTGCATTGAAGTTGATGTGGTTGGTGAAAGTTTCCCGTTTGTGTTCCAGGCCTCGGTCATGGCACCTTTGTTGCTGGGGTCATCGCTAGCATGAGGGAGTGTCAAGGGTTTGCCCCTGATTCAGAGCTTCACATCTTCAGGGTCTTTACCAATAACCAGGTAAAGCCTGTAACCCCTATATGTTCTCGGATTTACGTGTATTCACGCCCTCTGCTGTCCCTGTAACCCCTATATGTGCTCAGATTTACGTGTATTCACGCCCTTGGCTGTCTCACTCAGATGCGCACGCTTACTCTAAGGTATTATAGTCATTCACCATTTCTTCACAAGCGATGCTTATTACTCTTCTCACTCTCTCCTTAGGTGTCGTATACCTCCTGGTTCCTAGATGCATTCAACTATGCCATCCTGAAGAAGATCGATGTGCTGAACCTCAGCATCGGTGGGCCAGATTTTATGGACCACCCCTTTGTTGATAAGGTGAACCCTCCTTGAAATTTAGACACTGGTGCCAGGCCTGGGCGGTCATGACCGCTCGCGGTGCTGGGTCATGGTTTTCTTGTTCCTGGTTTAATTTAGTACCATATAACATTGTCAGAGCTTTGCAGGTTAATATTAACCATCAACTGGCAAGTATCCAAATCCGCAGAAGTCAGATGTCTTGTTTTCTTTATTAATATGATTAGCCTGAATGCTGGGACATGACCTCTCTGCAGCCCTCGTAGGCCATGCCCTGAGCTTGTATGGCCTGATGTGAATGTCACATGCATGACCTTTAAATGTTGCGTGCAGGTCTGGGAGCTGACGGCTAACAGAGTGATTATGGTCTCTGCTATTGGGAATGATGGACCACTTTATGGGTGAGTTTGGGGAAAGGACAGTAATTGTGTGTGTGCCAACATTTTTGTAATTATTACATTGTGGGGACCAGATTTACTTACAATTTGGTAAAAATATGTAGCCTTTTACCTTGTGGAGACTTTTTTTTTTATTCCCACAAGGATAACCTCAATTTTATAAAAATTTGAATGCAATAAAAAAAAAAACTAAAAATGCTAGAAGTCTTGTAATTTTGTTGCTTATGGTCAAAGTTAGGGCTGGGTAGGGGTTAAGGGTGTCCTAGTTAGGGATTATTAAAGGATCATTATGTCCATAGAAATGAATGGAGAGTCCCTACAAAGATATGAATACATAGACTGTGTGTGTGGCACATTTACACCTTAATCACCTTAGACTTGAAGGCAGACCTTGACACGACTTTCTCTTAGGACCCTCAACAACCCTGCTGACCAGATGGATGTGATTGGTGTCGGGGGCATTGATTTTGAGGACAACATCGCCCGGTTTTCGTCTCGGGGCATGACCACATGGGTAGGTTGGACAGCAGTGTCCCACTGTCTGGTGGTGGCTCCTATTACATGGAATAAAACTACTGGGCACTTATGATGAAATGTGGTAGAATTGAGCTAATTACACAAATGCATTGCAACAGAGAGGGCTGTTGTATGGGGATATTAATTTGTCCTATTATCTTTGTAGTACTTGTCATCAAATAGGCCTAATTTTGTTTTTAGGTTTGACACAAATCACCGCTCCGTTAGCTTCCATTAGCCGCCGCCTGTTTAAATAGCACACCTTCGTGGATGAGTCAGGCTTGCAGAATTCTGTTCTATTCCCATTAGGTCTCATTAATAACTTAAGAAATGGGGAGGGGTGGGGGTGTCAGGATTCTGTTCTGGTTCCTGATTTAGTAAAAATATGTCGACACAATTGCCAGCATTTTTGTGAGAGTGCATCCCTCTGCGCTGTTACCCAGTGTAACCCAGAGCACAGAGTGAGTGGTGTGTTACAAACCATACAGTTTGGTATCTCTGCTGGCATGGCGTCCTTGGGGCCTTCAGCTGCCCCCTGCTCACCCGGTGTCTCTGCAGGAGCTGCCCGGAGGCTATGGCCGAGTGAAGCCTGACATCGTGACCTACGGCTCCGGGGTGCGTGGCTCTGGCATGAAGGAGGGCTGCCGCTCGCTGTCTGGCACCAGCGTGGCCTCGCCCGTGGTGGCTGGGGCGGTCACCCTGCTGGCCAGGTGAGGCATCGCGGTTTGTGATGATCCCCAAGGCCATGCGTGCTCCTTAGTCTCTGACGGGCTCATGAATGCACATGCTGTCTGAGCTAAACGTCTAGTCAAATGAACACAGAATGTAGGAACTGGGTGTGACGTGTACAAAATTTTGGCCTCATTCATTCTCCCCTAATAAATAGACTTTTGCATTTAAATTAATTTGTAGCCCCCCCCTCCCCAATGTCAGGCTTTCTCCTATGCCCTTCAATGAACACTGTAGTACAAGCTGGGCAAACTAAGACTGGTTTGCTTATTTATCCTGATAAAAATTGCTTTGGTAAAAGCCACAGAAGCAATTCGTCTTCACTTTTTCCAGAATAGATGTAGTGCTGAAGTTGGCTTTTTACAAAAACGAGTCCGTCATCAGGCACGATGGCCAGCTATGTATCCAATCATCTCTGCATGGTTGGGTTTAAGAGACATCGCTTCATCTTTTCCTCTCCTTGAAAGTCATTTCATTTATTTATCTTGGTGGCTTTCAGTGTTTCTGTGAAGTCAACAATCTTCACCTGTGAGGCTGTCGGAAATGCCACAGCTGACATTTATAGTGTGCTGGTGTCATAGCTCAGCTTCGGTCCTGCTTGCGGAGTGTAAATGCCGCAGTCATGAATCAGGCTGACTATTACTGATCAGAAAAGACAGAGCGACATCTACAGTCTCCTCGTCGGAAACTGCCGATTCATCTTGGTAGAGCTGGGTTGATGTTCCTGCGGCAGACTTGCTCGTGGTTTTTTAGTGAATTACCTAGAATCCCATTAGTCTAGTCGAATATTTTCCCAGTGAACATCTACCTTGGCCATCATTCAGCATTATATTTACAGGAATACATTAACTGATCTAAAAATACCACAGGAATTTTTTTTTTGAAGTTCAGCAATAAAACAAATGCATCATTGTTCAGAAATTTTAGATGTGTGTAAATGTAACTTAAGTGCAGAATATCATTTGTTATGCATCCCCCAGCAGCTTCTAAATGCAGCAGTTTGCATGTGTGCAGCCTGCTTTTGAGGAATGTTTTTAGACCTTTGGCTTTTCATGGATCTGATTTATTTGCAGTATGTGCCGTAATGGGTTTCCAGATTTGGCCTGTGTGCTTTTTTTCTGGGAGTATCCTGCTGCAGGTGGCTGGGTGAGGACATTAAAATCTGCATGAATTCCCTCCCGCTCGCAGTACCGTCCCTAATCGGGAGCTGGTGAACCCGGCCAGCATGAAGCAGGCCCTCATCGCTTCAGCTCGTCGCCTCCCCGGGGTCAACATGTTTGAGCAGGGCCATGGCAAGCTGGACCTTCTCCGTGCCTACCAGATCCTGAACAGCTACCAGCCGCAGGCCAGGTAGGCTACTCGGTTGCTTCATGCCCTTTCTGTTATATCTCAGAGCCTCCACGGTGCTTCTCTTCAGTATGATGAGTGGTCTGCATTTCCCCTTTCAGCCTGAGTCCCAGTTATGTCGACTTGACTGAGTGTCCGTACATGTGGCCCTACTGCTCCCAGCCCATCTACTACGGGGGCATGCCTGCCATCGTAAATGTCACCATCCTGAACGGGATGGGTGTCACTGGCCGAATTGTCGACAAGGTGGGTATAATGCATTGTGTGCCCTAAATTTAATTTGGTCATGCCTAAAATATTTGGGCTTTAAAAATTATCGGTGAGCTCAAAACAGCAAAGCAGGAAATGGGCCGTGTTCCTCAAAGTTGCATTTGAATTTCCCTCTTAACGTTTTCTTCTGCTCCCCCCAGCCCGTCTGGCAGCCTTACCTGCCTCAGAATGGGGACCACATCGACGTGGCGCTCTCCTACTCCCCGGTGCTCTGGCCTTGGGCTGGGTACCTTGCTGTCTCCATCTCCGTGGCAAAAAAAGCGGCTTCATGGGAAGGCATCGCCCAGGGCCATGTGATGGTGACTGTGGCCTCGCTGGCAGGAAACACTGTGAGTCCTGGGGCCTTTTGAGCCGCTTGCTGGCAAATGAGGGAATAAAAGCGATGCGACTGAATCCATTTCAGAAACGGGATCCAGCGTTTTTGTAAATGAGAGCAGCTTTGTGCCTCAGATGCAGCGTAAATCTCCATTTTCACACAGACCTAATGCTTGTTTTGGTATTATCTGTTGCAAGGCCACAGTTTGTCTTAATTATCCATTTTATCGTGGCATATTGTTTGCTGACGAAGCAGGTGACTTAAGCATTTCCTCTTCTGTTGGAGGGTGCATGTGTGTGGCTTCGCTCAGACATGATGTTTATGAAATACACACTTCAAATGATGTGACTGTCTCAGGTTTTATATGACGGGCTGCTTAACAGTCTGAAGGCAGTTTCTCAGTTGTCTTCAGCTGGCATAGGAAACCAACAGGTCTGGAAGGTATTTAAAATCATGGTGTCTTTCGCTGAGGAGGTTGAGTGCCAAGTGTGACACTTGTGGTTTGTGTCTTGCCAGTCAAATACTGGTGGGGAGCTGACTTCCACCGTGAAGCTGCCTGTGAAGGTGAAAATCATACCTACTCCTCCACGCAACAAGAGGGTGCTGTGGGACCAGTACCACAACCTGCGCTACCCCCCAGGGTACTTCCCACGGGACAATCTCCGCATGAAGAATGACCCGCTGGACTGGTGAGCCAGGAACTAATCAGAATCAGAATGTCTATTATCCCCGAGGGGAGGTTTATAGTTTCAGACTGCATAGTGCATGGATACACAGACAAAAGCAGGAATACACAATGCCACATACAACGCTTGTATTTAATTAATTTTTTGAATGTAAATGAGTGGAATGTATCACGATGGTAATGGATTAAGCTTCTAAGCATAAAAACAGGTACTGTTCTGTGGTGACGATATATATTTGCAAGTAATTATTGTACAAAGATAAATAGGCTGATTTTACTAATAGAAATTGGTAGTTTGCACATGTTCCCTGGGTGATTTTAATGGTTGTACAGGAAGGAAACCCTGTAGCCAGGGCCACGGTCAGTCCTGTTTTTTTTGTTTTGTTTTCCCTTCCATAGCACTTATGTCACCTAAGTTTAATGCAGATCTTTGCAGATTTAAAATTACATTATCATTTAGCCACCAGCAGGGGGCATCTGTTCACTGTACAGAGGGCTGAAGAATGCATCAGCAGATCTTATTTGTTCTGAAGCTCAAGTTTTGCGGTGTTTGGTTCTTTCTGTAGGAACGGAGACCACATCCATACAAATTTCAGGGACATGTACCAGCACCTGAGGAGTAATGGGTATTTTGTGGAGGTGCTGGGGTCACCTCTTACCTGCTTCGATGCCAGTCAGTATGGTAAGGGCTCACATGACTTTGGCTGTTATCCTTTGTGTCTGTATAAGAAGTTTATAACCATGCCATTGATGGTCTTGATTTCGTTTGACGCAGGAAATCAATTAGTATGAGCACTGTGAAGCCAAAGTTATAGCTGTGCTACATGCTCAAATTAATGATTCGAGACGGACAATATAAGGAATATGAGGAGGACATTGCTATCGTCACCTTTTTAAAATGTCCATGTTTCACATGCTTCAGTTGTCGAATATCCCTTTTGTTCAGTTTCCTGATGTTTGTCAATGTCTCTCACTGATGCTGCCAATCTCCTGGCGGTTAGTTTGAGAAGCATTGTAGGTTCCTTTATTGTCGATGTTTGTTCACAGGAACCCTGCTGCTGGTGGACAGTGAGGAGGAGTATTTTCCCGAGGAGGTGACCAAGCTTCGGCGTGATATCGACAACGGGCTGTCGCTCGTCATCTTCAGCGACTGGTACAACACCTCCGTCATGAGGAAGGTGAAGTTCTACGATGAGAACACCAGGTAGGGCGCGGCCTGGCTTCCTGGGGTCTCTGCAGGATCGGAAGAAGGGTACCGGTCTGACGACGGCTCCCTTGCGCCTGTCTGATCCGCAGGCAGTGGTGGATGCCAGACACTGGGGGTGCTAATGTGCCAGCCCTCAATGACCTGATATCCATCTGGGGGATGGCCTTCAGCGACGGGCTCTATGAGGGCGACTTCACCATGGCTGACCATGAGAGTAAGTTATCACTGAACAATAATAGAGGTTTTTAGTAAAGTCAAGCGAGAGGCTTTTTTAGATTTTATTGAAAACTAACCCTAAACATCTTATTTAGGTTGTTTTGTCTCATTGTAGCAATTAACACTTATAAAGCTTTTGAACTTTTTTTTTTTTTTACTTGTTCAATCCATTTTCTTGCCATACATTTAGCCCTGGTTGCTGGCATGGCATTAAAAACCTAATATCACTGAACATTATCTGTGACCCAAGAACTTTGCCAAATTTTGGTTGGGTTTTTTTTTTTTTTTTTTTTTTAAATCCTGCATTCATTCCCATATGGGACTCTGGCGTCCTTGGGCCTAGTTGCTATGTTTGTAATGTCTGAATGAATTATGTTGAAAGTTAAACAGCATGACTTGAATAATCTGTAGAGGGAGTACGCCAGTCATGTTCATCCAATGTTACTGACGACTGCACATTGTAAATAGGCCTCTCACAATTATTACATAATTGCTTGATCGCGATTATTTGAGCTGACTGCGATTTACTTTGCATAATCGCTAGAATCATCCCCGTCTGTATAAAAATGGCTGGATGAAAGAAATGTCATATTTCTGTCACTATTTCCACGTCATTTTCTATCATGTAATTTTTGACTAGTGATCCGTACCACCTGCCCTATTTGTACCTCACTCATCTGCACATGTACAGCATTACACTTTTTCCCCCTTATTTTGTGACGTCGCCGGATTTTGTACCACTGCTTCACAACATTTTCAGGACCCAGCCTGATCCCGTTAATATTTCTTTGCATGATATCAGGTTCATTTCACACACTGCTTGTGAGCGATGTGCACCAGCCCCGAATGGGATGCTCAGGCAGATATTCTGATTTTGGCTTATTTGTGTTCCGTCTGTTCAATAAAAGTTCTGCGTAGCGCCTGCCCATAGGTCTGAGTGCGTGTTTCTGGGTCTAGTTAGTAGATTATGCCGATAAGAGGAATAACTGGAGAAATGTATATTATTTTTTCCATGCTGAAATGCCTGAGTTTGAGTGATAAAAATATGGCTGAAACGGAGGCAAAATACGCCGCGGTTCATATTTGTTCAGCGTGAACGAAAGCTGTAAGCACACTGCAATACCTTGTCACTGAATAGCAGCATCTTCAACAGATAAATATAAACCTTTCAGATATTTAGGTAATAGTGTTGATCCAAAAACTGGAAGTAGATGACCAGGGTGAACACTTGAAATGACAAGCGAAGAAAACTGATTAAGTCAGCAGAACCATTAACAAACACCAGGGGCTTCGATCACGATTCATAAAGCCCTATTTCTTGCTTAGCCGGATAACTTGTTGGATTTAAGGTGCCGCAGTTTAAATAGACTTTATCTTCATTCACTTATATGTGGCCCAGACTACTTTAATTCCAGTTTAGTTTTCTGTAAATGTAGACTATGGTTTGTAGTAAAATGGCAGGATCAGGCATGCCGGAAAATGTCATGTGGCGTTCCCATGCTTGGAAATTCTGCGTGTGCACAGGTGTGCGCGGTAATCGGAATGTTGTACGGATCGGTAGTAACAACACTAATCTTGAGGCATTTAACTTCTCATTAGTTATTTGTCATATCTGCCCGGTACAGTTTGTTTACAAATCTGAAAACACAAACAGAAATGCAATTCCAATGTTTAGTGCTAATTAACTCTTTATAAGGTGTATGTGTATTATTAAATTGATTAGTCTAAACCCTGCAATTTAGTGTTATAAAAATGAACACAAAAAGATAGTCTCAATTATTTGTATGACAGTTGTCACCTAGAATGGCCTGATCGTGACAGGCCTAATTCTAAATGGACACCTACACACTGTTTCTCCTCCCCCCTTCAGTGTACTACGCCTCTGGGTGCAGCATCGCCCGCTTTCCAGAAGATGGAATTGTCATTGCCAAGACCCTGAAGGACCAAGGTGCTCATTCTTGCCTTCTGCTTTTATAACTGTGGACTAGTGTTTCCCAACCTGGTGTTCAGGGACCCCCGGACAATCCAGCAGGGAGCTGGGAGGGAGCAAAAATGTCTGGGGGGTCCCTGAGGACCGGGTTGGGAAACACTGCTGTAAACTCGTCAGCCACTCCTGTCTTGTGCCACCATGGCAACCTAACCCCTCTCTCTTATTTTTGCAGGACTGGAGGTTTTGAAGCAGGAGACTGTGGTAGTTGATAGTGTTCCCATATTAGGTCTATACCAAACCCCTTCTGAAGGGGGAGGCCGGATAGCGCTGTATGGTGATTCCAACTGCATAGATGACAGTCATAGACAGAAAGGTACAAAGAATGCCTCATTTTAATTTTGAGCTTAAACTCATGATAACTGAAATCCATAAATGCACTTATTGTACTGCAAGAAAAGCTATTAAAAATGCATTGATAGTTTAACTCAATATCTAACCTCATTCTCATTCTTAGAGTTCTCATCCTACTTATTCCCCCCTAGACTGTTTTTGGCTCCTGGATGCTCTCCTGCAGTTCACTTCCTACAGCATGACCCCCGCCAGTCTCACCCACTCAAAGAGCCGGGTGGTCCCCCCGTCAGTGTCTGAACATCCGCTGCCTGAGAGGCTGGAGGGTAAGTCGGTGCTCCCTCTACAGGTAGTTAAACGGCATTGTTAGTTTTCAAAGGCGCCGTGGGGGTCATTGCATATTTATTATAGATGTCGCATCTCTTTCCCGTGTTTATTTGGACCATTGTGTTTCATAGTAGACCGCTGTGTATGAGCATCTCTACCTCTCCCTCTTTTACAGGTAATCACCTGTATCGGTATTCGAAGGTGCTGGAGGCTCACCTGAGAGATCCCAAACCTCGTCCGCTGCCAGCCTGTCCCCACCTGTCCTGGGCCAAACCGCAGCCGCTGAATGAGACCGCGCCCAGGTGACTGCATGAGCTACTTGGGAGCAGATGGCTTCTGCCGTAAATGGTCTCCTGTGGGCACGGGTGAGGTGTAGATGATTGACGTTGCCCGTGGTCTCCTTCTCTAAGCAGTAACCTGTGGAAACATCAAAAGCTGCTCTCCGTGGACATGGATAAGGTGGTGCTGCCCAACATCCGGCCCTATCGGCCTCAGGTTCGCCCCCTCTCCCCTGGAGAGAGCGGGGCCTGGGACATTCCTGGAGGTAATGCCAACACCGCCTTTGGCATGTTAAGACTTGACATCTTGTTACAGCATCTGAATGTTTAAATGAATGCTGCTCCAGATTGACTTTGCCCATCACACTGTGTCTGTGGTACAGGTATTATGCCAGGCCGCTACAACCAGGATGTAGGACAGACCATCCCGGTGTTTGCCTTCTTGGGTGCCATGGTGGTGTTGGCATTCTTTGTGGTCCAGCTGACCAAAGCCAAGAGCAAGCCGAAGAGGAGGAAGCCTCGGGTGAAGCGCCCCCTCTTTCTGCAGCAGCTTCAGCAGCAGCCGCACACGGGCAGGACTCCCAGCGTGTGAGCCGGGCGCTGAGGACCTCCACCCAGTCACCACAGGAGGGTGGCATGACGAGTGTGAGAAGGTCACAGGAGTTCATTGGGAGATTGATGGCCGCTCTCGAAGGAGCGTGACCCGCACAGAGGAAACCTTCATTCCACTGACCAAATTGGCTTGAATCCTGATTCTTCTCTTTTGTATTTATTTTTATTACTAGATGTTTACTAAACCTCCTTCTCCAGGACTCTTTCTAAATGGGAAGAGCTTGACAATTCAAGCCGGACTGAACGCTCTGTTTTTGGAGATGCACATTTTGGGAAATACTTTTCACTTCTATTGGTTTTCTTTTTGTATGTCACGGTTATTTAATCTGCTCATCTCTTTTTATGGAAATGGCCTTTGCCATGACACTGTACATATGAGTCATTGTTTCCACCGTTACTGGTGGTATCGGGCTGTAAGCCCTTCTCCCCACCTTTCCAAATATACTCAAATATGAAGCTGAAATTGAGTCTGGGTTTTATGTACAGCCCTGGTTACATGCGTGCAACACCCTTGTCTATACGAGTACCATATTCTGCAAATGTACTCAACTTAGATGCTGCGTTTCCAATGGGACTTGCAGGTTATGTACCTTAACACACATCACAAACATAGCCAGCCTTGTGAAGCATGAAAACATGGAATATTAATGTGTTCCAATAAGTCAATGGTAAATGTTCCCAATATGGTTCAGCTGATATCCTTATTTTTACTGTTATACAGTTAGATATTCATGTGTCAATTTGCTGGCAAAAATAGTACAGTATGGTTTTTCAGAAACGTAAGCTAGTAACTTGTTAAAAGGCTTCTTAAATCCTTAGCTGGTGATTGGTTGAGCATATTGAATGACCTGCTCCCCAAATGTGCCGCTGGATTCTGTGTGCTATTCACGATATGCTTCAACTCTTGGCGATTTTTAGTAGCAACATTTCTAGCCTCGTCAATGGTCAGTCACTGGTTCCTTAGGTCTTCCTCAACCACTTTGAGCGATGTTTTCTTTGGTTCTGTTTTGTTGGACCGTTCACTGGACAGTTTGCTCTCGTCAGAGTAGCTTGTGTGGCAATGGACTGGTGTTCGTTCTGCAGATATGGCCAAACCATCGCAGTCTGCATTTTTGGATTTGTTCTTTCATTTTAACGGTTGATAATTGCACCTAAATCCAAATTTTATGATGACAGTCGCCTAGGATTTGCCTTGGGCATCGCATTTGGAAGACCTTGAGCTTGGTCATGTCTGATTTGAGCAGGGTTCATGTTTCTGATCCATACAGCAGAATTGGCAGGATCAGTGTTCGGAAGTGAATTTTGGTGTTAGTGGAGATAATAATGGGGCGGCACGGTGGTGCAGTGGTTAGCGCTGTTGCCTCACACCTCTGGGATCAGGGTTCATGTCTCCGCCCGGGTTCCATGTGTGTGGAGTTTGCATGTTCTCCC
>JAAGVU020000019.1:22895306-22911767 GCA_011763525.2 Mormyrus iriodes
TTATGCTCCGTTAAAAATAACCACATAACAGCAGTTTTGGAGTCCGTTTTCTTGCTGTTAACAGAGGAATGGCAATGAGAAGCTGCTCTAAATTTCCCGTATTTTGGGTCGGGATCTTGGGAAAAATCCCTTATTTTCAATGTTGAAAATCGAAAGGTATGGACTAAACGTCACACAAACAGCTTTTTTCCCCATCGCTGTTAGGACTCTAAACTCCTTTATTCTCCTCCTCACACACTACTGGCATGTATACTGCTCAGTACTTATTCTATTGGGTGTAATATTGTATTGTATTGTTATAACTGAGTATTGCTGATAATATGTGGATTGTCTGCTGTGGTATGTATTCTACTGCAGAGTTTATAATTACTTACCTGTTCCTGTCATTAGTTCAGACTTAATAGGCCTTTCAGACCTGCATGTAATAAATAAATGCATATTAAAAGACCTGAAACTACAAACTACTATAGGCCCATTCATCACATACCTTAGGTTTACCCCTCTCTGTAGTACACCTAGTGTCTAGTATTAATTCTCTGTCCTCCTTACACCCTAATTGTTAGTTGTCTTTTGTCACAATTTCTGGAGCTGTACCAAGTCGTACCAACAAAATTTACCGGCCTTGGTCAAGCGGCTGTAAAAATTCTGATTCTGAAACTTGTCTGTGTCTCTCTAGTCCTTAGCTTCCCATGAATTTTGATTCATGCCCCCCAGTATACCACAGAATGAAGTATGGGATTGTGTTACATTTTTCCACACACAGATATTAGGTCAATCACACTTGGCTGTAGCAGAAGAGATATTATGTACTTTTTAAAAAATTGTCTGTGCCGCCTGAACCGATTTGAAAACATTCCTCAGTGGGCACTGCTCCACTATAAATCAATAGTAAATACACAGTAGTTTTAATCCTTTGATCATTCAGGATTGTATTGAAATATTTGCATTTAGCTTAAAGGGTTTGCCAAGATTGTTGAAACGTATGTTGGATCGCAGCTAAAGTGCCTGCTTTCTATTGGATTTTGGGATTATATATATATATATATATATATATCTTTAATCTTTAGGACGTAAAACACTCCCAAAAGTGGAATGAATGCAATTGAATTCTTACAGATATGATAAGTATCATGGTATGTGAAAGTTTGTCAACGCTGAAGGATAAATGCAACTGATAAGGGATTTTGAAAGCAGTAGTACAAAAGAGTATTAACTGACAAGGGATTAGAGAATGACAGACAGGACTGTAATTGCAGGTGTGAGAGTGTAAAAATATCTAGTTTTGTTGTGGTTTCCCAGGTTAGTGATTATAGCTTAATAATGAATTAAAAATATAAAATGTGTATTTATTCTTAAAACTTTTCTGAAGGCCTGAGATGGGATAAATTGTTAAAAATAATCCCTAAAGAATATCATGGAATAAGGTCTACATGTATATTCTTAGCATTTAAAAACTCTTGGTTTAAAAGGGAAATAAAGGTTGGAGGATAGTGTACATTAAATGTTTAGTTTGGCACATCCAGGGGTGTAGCAACTGGGGGAGACATGTATCTGGCAATATTTAATTGGGATTCATTCACTTCCCCCCAACAGAACTTTCAATTATTAAGTTGTGCCCCCCACCCCATAACAAACTCTATCCTACGCCGTTGGGGACAAACCCATAAGCAGCATGAATGTGGAGAGAAAGACCCTCCCCTCCTGGATGTCCATTTAGTGGAGGTTATACATTGCTGAATCACAGTTACCCAGCACTATTTTTTTTTGTTTTTTTTAGCTAAGCTCCACCCCCAGCCCTCCCCACCCGTGGTAGTCTTATTGTGGCAAGGCTGAGTGCCACTCAGACAGGTGAAGCACCTCGGTTTCCTCATCGCTGTCTGTTCTCCGAACTACCTGCAAGCATGTGTGACCAGCATCAGGTAAGGCCACCTTTGCAGGTGGAATCCTTCATATATCTGTGCTGCTAGTTAGTCTAGGCTGCTCCAGTTTGTTTCATTCTCCCCTCCTCCAGCGTCTTTATCGCTGTCAATAGTTATGTGAGACACATGGCTATTTGGCTATTGATAAAGGAGGAATGGGCATGTGTAAGAAGCAGCCATCTGATGCACTTTGGCACCAATTGGTAACGTGACTGTTTCAGATAAGTCCAGGTGTACATATCCGCGGAAAGGAGGGTGGGCCTCTTACCTTTTAATTGGCGCTTGGAGATTGCTTTTTAAAAATCCTTCTATGAGTGTTTTCTCACTGGTGCTGATATTTGAACTGCTTCAGTCTAAATTGCTCATGCATTATGGATGTGCACAGTGCTAGATAGTTCAGGTCCAGAAAGTACAAATCCAGACCAAGATTTTGTTTCAGCCAACCAACTGAGTATAAAGAGTTACAGTCACAGAGTACTCAGCTGGTTGGTTGAAACAAAATCTTAGTCTGGATTTTTACTTTCTGGACCTGTACTATTCACCTCTGGATGTGCAGAAGCTTTTTTTTTAACCCTAAAAAAGTGCCCGAATTTATTCACACAGGTGCCTAATCATTGGTGTGCAGTACAGTAACTTAAACATAATGGCTCCACAAAACGTGAAAAACTATTTTTTTTTAAGTAACTGCATGCACTGAAGCTCATGAATTTTGTCCCACAGAGCTCACAAGTTGCTGGTGTGGGTTTGGATTGGCAGTTGACCTCGGGATTCTACCCCCATGACCCCCTTCCAGTGGTAATCATTGGTAAGCGCCCCCAGTGTGTAGTGCTACTAATGCCGTCCCGCATCCTTCATCAAAAATCAATAATGCAACCAAGACTAACAGAGGAACAAAGCGAATTACAATCAGACGGTGAGATTTACACAGCGTAAAAGTGTCTAAACGTCCCTTTCTTTAGTGACAGCCTTTCATTTATGCCTTGAGACTGAAAACACAGTTGTTACAGTGAAGCTGAGGGTCCAGCTAATCTGGACTGATTTAATGGCCAAAGTTCCAAGCGGCCGCAGTAAATAATTGACAGAAGCCTTGAAGTGTGAATAGAGGGGACTAAGGGAAAGTGAGTCATCGTAGAACCACACATGTGGGCTTATCCAGCAATGATTAAACGTTATGACCTCACCTCAAATGCAATCCAAGGCTATTGCATGTGTGTGTGTGTGTTTTTTTTCTGTAAATCCCATTCATGTTAGTATGTGAATGCAACATTCGGTAAGTATCCATTATACAGTACATATTTCACGTCAGTCATATGTCAATTGCATATAACACTACAGTGATAATGTATATTAATATATATAATGTATATATATATATATATATTATATAATAATAATGTAGCAATTGTATTTGGCTAAAAGATAATTAATTACTGAATTGGCATTGTACGTTTCAAAGCATCCAGTCTCACTTGTGATGGTGTGTGGTGTTCAGGTAACGGTCCATCTGCCCTCTGCCTGTCCTACCTCCTGTCTGGCCACAGGCCCTACGTGAAGGCGGGGGCATCCCATCCCAATCCCATTCTGCATCGGAAGCTCCAGGACATCGCTGGGGAGTGCCTGTTGGAGCAGGTAGCATGCACCTTCTGGAATGTACATGGCTGCTTAAATTTAAACTCAGATCCAGGATTCTCAAGGTGCACATGTTAATGCTGATGAGGAAATTGATCTGAACTGGAACAATGGCAGCATTTGGACCAGATTTTTAACACGCTGGGTAAAGTTTGGCTGCTGCTATGCAATGTATTACTGCAGAATCACACTATCCGTGTGATGGTGGTCATGTGTTGTGATTAGGAGCTCAGCGTACTGTGAAATGGGTATGTGTTTTTGCGCACACCTCCACATTAGCTAATCTGTCTGGCTCGTTGTTTCTTTACATTTGTCCTCATGTAAGTGTAATATTTAACATTCAGTCGGCTTCCTCAGATGTTCTCATTCTGTGTTATGGGCCACAGTGTGCATGATCCAGAGCTAATGTGTACCCTCAGCACAGTGCTGGAAACGTCATATGATTCTCTAGCTACTGACCCCCACTGGCCTGGTCTCCCTGCAGGACCTTGAGTACCTCTCCGAGGGGCTGGAGGGGCGTTCGCACAGCCCACTCGGCTTGCTGCTGGATGCCCTGCTCCGCCCGGAGGGCGACTTGGGGGTGCCTGCGGAGTCACGGCTCGCCTGGCACCGAGATCCCAAGCGCCGTGTGATGCACTGGGTGCTGGGAAAAGGCCCAGTGGGAGGAGCCTGGCAGGTAGGCACCGCCAGACTGAGAACAGCGATGCATGACAGAATCCAGCTTGTTTCAGAAGCTTACAGATGTATTTATGGGTAGCCTGAAGGCTTCAGTAATGGCTCAAATATTATTTATCAGGCAAAGGGAAATTCAGTCAATTCCCATCATGTAAATACAGTATGCTACTCAAATGACTATAATTAAACTTTTTTCAGTTTAGTCGGTTTTATGTCAATCCAATTGTGTTTGGTTCCTCACTCCCCATAGCTGTCAGATTAATATGGCCACCATTGCTTCAAGCCCCCTTCTGCTGGCTTTTTAAGTCCTGCATTGTCCAGCACCCTGGTCAGAGAGCCAGAGAACTATGCTCTGTTCAGAAAGGCAGCACAACTTCTAGCAATTTCTGGCCTGCCCTTTAAGACCTTCCCTTCAAGACCTTTTCTGTGGGTTATGATTCAAAACGGTTTATTGTCATTTGTACTGTACAAATACTGGGTACAATGAGATGCTTACTTGCATGCTTCCTTCAGACTGGCATTGCACAGGAATCATAAAATTATTCATGACTTTAATGAGTGACAAGAGAAATGCTTCAGATTTCTGCCTGGTTTTGTTTATGGGTGTTTAGCTTGAGGCTGGATTAAAAATAAAAGCTTCTATTTTGGAAATGCTTTTTGACAACCCTGAGCCACAATGAAGTCACGCAAGGGGAGGCAACCAATCCCTGGTTACCAACAAAGTCTTTCCAATTGGTCCTTGGCTATTGCCTGTTATTTTAGCTTAATGTCATTGTGTTTACCCTGAGCATTCCAGAAAATGAAAAGAAGGACTAAAGAACTACAAACATAACCTGCCAGGACACATTTCCATTACAGCGTCTGTGCGTGACTTTATTCAGATGCTGCTCTAAGTAGAATGCCGGAACCCTCCATGCTTATTTTGCAGTAAATAATTGGACCTGAAATTCACTTACTGGCATTCCACGAATAAGGGGGCTTACACCTTGCTTGACTATGCCTGACCTGACCATTAATGATATTACAGTTACTAATACAGCCTCAAATACTGATGAGAAAACATTTCATGTGTGTGCAGTGGTGACTCCAGGCCTTTGTTTGCTATATGTTGCTATGTGTTCTCCATGGTAACAATCTAAAGTTTTATATAATGCAGAGGTACATTATTATATTATTATACATTACATTATTGCTTACATAAGCATAGCAGCAAAAGGAGGCGAGTTGGGAGGTACAGTACAGGCAGGCTGACTGGGGTGTAATGCACCATAAGACAAGACATCAAAGCACACATAGAGGAGAGAGATTGCTCCAGTTGCCAGTTCAGACTTTAGTCACACTGCTTATTCAGCTGTTGTCTTCTTATATATCAAGCTGTTATTTTGAGTGCTGGTGTGTGTGTGTGTGTGTGTGTGTGTGTATATATATATATATATATATATATAAAACGACACAGGGAAGAGTACACCTCGTGCTTCATGTCCTACACCTTACTGATGTCAAGCTGCGTATGTTATATGTCTGCGTATGTCTGCAGGAAATGCACAAGTAAGCATCTCATTGTACTCAGTACTTGTACCAGTACAAATGACAGTAAACATTTTGAATCCTTTGAATCATAATCTGAGGAGCTGAACCAGTTCTCTCTCTCTCTCTCTCTCTCTCTCTCTCTGTCCTCCTCTCCCCCTCTCCCTTTCTCTCTCGCCTCTTTCTCCCTCCCCTGCCTACACTCCCACCCCATCCCAGATGATGGAGCCCTCCATGGTGACTCTCAGCCTAGGAGAGTGGATGGAGCTGCCAGACCTCCCCTTCAGAGACTGGATGAAGAAGAAGGGAAGGTGAAAAAGCAACCGGCTGCTGGTTGTAGTTAGGAAACATTTTTAATATGTGCTTTCAGTCAGAAAACATATTGGACTTCAATTTTTTGTACCCTTTTTATGACAGGCTGTTGAGGAACAACCGTGTGACCACTAGGGACATTGGGCAGTATTACCGGCATTACGTGCAGGCCAAGTCCCTGCAGGAGCACTTCTCCAGTGGCCGGCTGGTGACCTCTGTCAGAAAGCTTCTGCTGGACGCCCGAAAAGACGAGTCCTCGGGTCTCCCCAGCACACTCTTCGAGGTCCAGGGAGTGTGGGAGGCAGAGAACGGTGAACAGAGTCCTTTTTGCCTCTATGCCCAGAATGTGGTGCTGGCCACGGGCGCGTACGACTGCCCCAGCCGGCTGGGCGTGGAGGGAGAGGAGCCACCAGTGGTCTTCCATACCATCGGTGACCTGGAGAAGGCACTAAGGGAGTGCCGGCTCGGCCCTGATTCTGACCCACTGCTGGTGGTGGGGGCGGGGCTTACGGCAGCCGACGCCGTGCTACTGGCCCACCGAGGTGGTGTGCCCATCCTCCACGCCTTCCGCCGCGCTGTGCGAGACTCCGCCCTCGTGTTCAAGCAGCTGCCCCCGCTCATGTTCCCAGAGTACCACAAGGTGTACAACATGATGAGCCAGCAGCCGCATGCCGGCAGTGGATCCTACCACGGCTACACCAGCCTGCCCGGCCACCGCGTGCTGCGCTTCCACCCTGGGGGGAAGGCCACGCTGGAGGAGTGCGCCACTGGCAAGAGGCAGGTCTTCAGCATCTCCATGGCTGTGGTGCTGATCGGCTCCAACCCCAACCTGTCTTTCCTTCCCAATGGTGGGCGTGACCTTGCCCTTGATCCCGATCAGCCTGTCAGTGCCAAGCACAACCCCCTCGACACTGATTCATTCTCATATGAATGCGTCCAGCAGCGGGGCCTCTATGCCTTGGGGCCCCTCGCCGGTGACAGCTTTGTGCGGTTCCTGCAGGGCGGGGCTCTGGGCGTGGCCACCTCACTGATGAAGAAGCAGGGCCTGGTATAGCCCAGCGTCACTGATTGCCTGTACAGACATTTCTGTAAATGATATTGAACCTTGAATTCTTGGATCGAAACGCCATCGTGACTGGAATGGAGGGCAAATGTGTACAAACTTTCATATTAATGCACTTAGAAAATTGTAGTTTTCCTTTACATACATTTTTGTATGCCGCATTTACTGCTTTGTATGTATGTCTGTATATACAGTACCTTAAAATGTGATTCATGTATAGAAACTTATGACTGAATTAAAACTACATGTATGAAAAGTGTGTGACTTTTTAGTCACTATTCATGCCTGAAATGTCACGCCAAAGGCAGCTTCACACTCAAGCCAGCTTTACGTTCTTCGTCTGCGTAGTGGAAACATGCTTAAAGTTAAATATATGTATTCATGCATGTCTGTTGCTAAAATGTTCATATCATTCTTCTGTGTGATTACGTTACTCCTATTTATGGGGATTTCACATTATGTGTGGACACTGTGGAATCAACGTCGTCCTTTACTGTGTAACAGTATAATTGTTTTAAAATAACAGTAATATATCATTTCAGACAGAGGAAAATAATTATATCTGGCGGGTTAATTGTGCTCAGTGCTCAGCTGAGCCCATTTAGCATCAAATGGACTCTGGAAAACATTCTGTCTATTTACGGTTAATTAGATCCATGCGATTAATTTACTTCTCTGGGAATCATCAAGTGTTTCACCCCTAATTCACGCTATAATTATTATGACAGCATACGCTTTTTCTGTGTTGCATGTGGTTTTAAAACTAAAAATTTCTCTGCCATTTTGATAAAAAAAGTACAATTACAGTTCCTGTGCATAAATGTGGTTAAAAAAATGTCGTGGCAACCGGTTTATGGGTATGAGAGTACAACATGTAAAATGAAGATAAATCACATCACAGGATGTGTTTTGCTGCTAGTAATACGCTATATGGACAAAAGTACTGGGACTCTGGCAGTGTTGGGCATTTCAGGTCTGGAAACTACAAATCCAGACCAAGATTTTGTTTCTGCCAACCAGTTGAACATAACGAGTCACAGTCACAGAGTACTCAGCTGGTTGGTGGAAACAAAATCTTGGTCTGGATTTGTACTTTCTGGTTCAGAAATGCCTAACACTGGACACTGGCCATTATACCCAAAGGAACTTATATGACGTCCCATTCTAAATCCATAGGCATCAATATGGAGTTGCCCCTCCCCCCCCTTTTGTAGCTATAACTGCTGCCACTTTTCTGGGAAGGCTTTCCCTTGGAGTGTGTCTGTGGGAATTTTTGCCCATTCATCCAGAAGAGCACTTGTGAGGTCAGGCACTGATGTTGGATGTAAAGGCCTGGCGTGCAATCTCTGTTCTAGCTCTGTTCCACACCAAACTCACCCCACCATATTTGTATGGACCCTGCTTTGTGCACTGTGCCACAGTTATGCTGGAACAGAAAAGGGCCTTCCCCAAACCGTTCCCACAAAACTGTAAGCATAGAATTGTCCAAAATGTCTTGATTTGCACACCAGGTCAAGCTAAGTAGCAAGAAAAGTGCTTTATTGTGGCAGCAAACGCCAGTTACTTTTCCATTACTTTTCTGCAGTGATAGGTAACTCATCTAATATAAACTAAACAAGCCTAGGTGCTGCATTTTTTCAAAAGATTGAAGCCGTGTACATTAAAGCATAGATTAAACTATAAACGACAAATTGAAATGAACTATGATGAGCATAGTTACTGTTGTATGAAACCTGTACACTCACAGTTATTCTGTAAGACAATGCAGTGATTGTAAGACTTGGCTGAGGTTCAGCTCAGCAAAGGTGAAAGCTGTTTTGAATTGGACCATCAGCTCTTCACTAATTATTTTTTGGTCTAAGCACCAGTGGTGCTGGATCCCTACTGTTTTATTATAATTGCTTTTGTTGTCAGCAGAGGGCAGTATAAGAGAAGCAGGGAAACACACTAGCCTACACTGGTGCTGGCCAGTACTTTCCCTTGAAAACTGTCTGGAATTTCTACATATTGTACAATTAATCCTGAATATTCCTCATCTGGCCCATGAATAAAATTTAAAATGGAAGGAATTTTTCCATATTTATTGTCCTTCTTCATTTTGATGCCCATTAATACCCTCTGCTGAATAAATGGTTGTAAGACAGAATATGTTTTCTCTCATAAATGTGTGCTACTTTTCAAATATTGAGTGATTAATACTAATTATATGAAGGATTTCTGCAGCTGGTATTAAGAGCAGAAGCTTTTTACACTGTGTGTCAGCAGAAGACTGACATGGTCTGCCTTCGTACTTCTCTGTCAGACAGACTGTTCCTGAATCACATCCACATTGTCCATGAGGCTAATGAGAGCTGCTCACCAAGGCTGCTTAAGCTGATTGGAATGGGGGAGGGGGGCTGGGAAATGTGGGAATAGAACCACAGAGTGAGGCCTCCCCCAACCCTCCATTCTCAGCTAACGGATTCATCGCCGTCATGTGGACCTCTAACACAGGGGAGGGCATCTTATCCACAAAGGGCCGGTGTGTATGCAGGTTTTCACTGCACCTGCCTAATTAGATTACTAATTAGAGGACTGATTGACTGAGGAGTCCTCACACCTGGGTTGGAACAGCTGACCTAAAGGTTATCCCAAAAACCTGCATATACACTGGCCCTTTTGCGGATAAGATTGCCCAGCCCTGCTCTAGCAGCTGAACTATTGGACTTCAAGACACACTAAGCTGCTCTTGATGCTTCAGGTGACCAGGTGACACATAGGCCCCAAAAGACAGTGGTAGGCTAATGGTTAGGGAAGCATGCTTATGAATGAAAGGTTGCTGGTTTAAATCCCTGCCCACTTTCAAACCAAACTCTGGCCTTATTCTTGACCATCTTTCCTCTGTCCATAGTCACAAAATCCAGGTATATTGATGCTTTCTGTGAAATCTTAGAATAGAGGAACTTCATTGATGCCCAGGGGAAATGACCTTTTTATTCCATCCTGCTCTCCATGAGACACACAGACACATATTTAGGTGAGATCAAGCTTGGGGCTCAGAGTGTAGGGCTCCCCTGGAGCAATTGGTGGTTAAGGGCCTCACTTAAGGGCCCAATGGCGGAATCAGTCTGCCAGCCCCAGGATTCAAACCGGAGACCTTCCAATCACGGGCACAGCAGCCTAATCTGCTGAGTCACACCTGCCTCCACACACAAGTCCCGAATTTAAAAAAATAAAATAAGATACTTAATAATGGTCTGGTCAACAAGCCAATCACATGATGTATGACTGAATTGTGTTCCATGTTAACTTCAATTTGAAACTTACAGTCTTAAATGTGGAGTAAATAACACTCAGAAAGTCACTTTCTTCATTTTTGAGGTACTGAGACCTGCATTCAGCAATAAAATATTTCTGTCTTGCTATCGCCACCTATTAGCTACTGTGGTTTAAATGTGGTCTCGAAAATCCCAGAAACCCTAATCCCACGCAGGAATGCATATCATAGGAAATACAGGGAATGAGACACAGGACACAATGCTGCACACCGTGTTCCTCCATGCCAGTCTAAAAATTACACTCAGGCTCGATCAGTGGAGTGAGCATGACCTAGTGGAAACACTATCATTAAACATAGAAAGCTAACATGCTTGTTCAATGAATGTTTCAGTGAAATATACTTAATTGCTATAAAAGTTAGCATTTTCTCAGTTTTAATGGTGAATATAGTTGATATTATAATTACTTGCAAAGAGCAATGAACGGAACACAATTGAAAACACTTGGACTGCTCGTATTTGATGCATCTTTTCACTGGCAGTCTGTACTGACATGTAACACCATCAGGAATACCTCAGTGTGTAGGCGTTTGACTTTTTCTGCCTGCCTGAACTTAATCTCAATCTAGAATAGTGAAAATGTAATTACTTGCAAAAATTGGACTAAAAGAAACAAATTTAAAGTAAAGGCAACATATGGGCATATTTTCAGAGGATTTTTTTATTAAATGAGCTGCAGCTTGAGTGGCTCTGAAGAGTGAAAGCCTCTCTGAAGGCTACAAAAGTAGGCACCCATGTGCCATGAAATAATCACCCCCCCACCACAAAAAATATCTCCCATTCCCATCCTGGCTCTGGCTCCATGCTGCCCAGTTTTCCCCACCTCCCTGGGCTGTGAAGTGTACTAATTCCCTGAAAGGTGCTGGCAGCCCTAAACCCCACTGATCCACTTTTAATGGGGGAACGCCACCTCTGAAAATGTCAGCAGGCTCTTTTGGATGACGGTCCCAATGGGCCCTAATTATCTGCAGAACATGGGAACTGACCCTGTGACCAATGTCTGGGGCTAAATGGATTTTAAAATCTCATCCTAAATGAGGTCATATGCCCCGCTTTCCTGGAAGCTTCCCAGCTTTGCTCACGACTTCCGCTACCAGCCCTTGGCGTTAGCGAATTACCCCTGACGTGCAAAGATGACAGCCCACTTGGATCTAGATCTCCATAGACAGTCTTCAGTTAAATAAGGAGATACGCAGGAGAGACATTAAGATCTCACACACTAAATTACAGCTTTAACTACCGTAATGTGTCTGTTATCACTGTCCCACAGCCCGACAGGTGTGGATCTTCACGGGCCAGACTGTTTCCCCAATTTTAGAAAATTACAGTGCATTTCTAATAGTTTCGGTACTTCGGCAAAATTTTATATTGTCATTTTATCAGAGACCCGCGATTTATAGCAAGAGGACAAGAATATATGCGATATTTTTCATTTGTAGTTAACTTTATATTACTGGTCATATTCACTGCTTTGCCCCCTTTTTAATGACTGCTGATGGCATAAAGAGCGCAGGTGATGCGGATCAGCCAAGCGACGATCGGGGCGCCAGAGGCTCCTCACTTGGATTCCACCTGGAAGTTAAACCCATGCAAAACCATGTTCTAAAATGTATCAAACCAAATGACAAGGTAATGCCGAGCTTTTACAACTTAAAGTAAAGTGCATGCCCTTATTGGAAGCCAAAGCGGTCTGGGATTTATAAGGGTATCTAACAGGGGCAACAGGTTTTGATTGGTTTGGAAAGTTACCGACTAACTAACCACCCACCTGTCAGGAAGGGTTCACTGAAGCAAAACCGACAGACATCCCCGATTTCCCAGATTTCTTTCAGCGCTCCGGAGCTCGCTTGTGGCCCGGCCGAGCATGGAAGAGCTAGCGTGGGAGAGCATCAGCCTGATGCGCAAGCCGGCGCCGCGCACCGACGCAGCACGCCTGGGCTTCGCCGGCGCCGCCTTTATTATGCTGAAATCGGCGCTGGGCGCCGGACTGCTCAGCTTCCCCTGGGCTTTCCACAAAGCCGGCGGTGTCAGCGCGGCTATCGGAGTGGAAATGGTGAGTTACGACATTGTTAGACGCCAGAAATATATACAGAAGGGAAATCCGCATTTTACAGAGTCGTCTTTATGGTTTATAGGACTAGATAGCCTTTTGGTCATGAATGGAAAGATTTATTTTCTGCTCGAAATGCATATTTAACTCCTTAACCTCGTTTCAATTCACTAACATCACATCATCATTAAAAGTCCAATTACATATTTTAAAAGATCTTATGAAGCGTGTTTTAAATAATTTACACAAACTCTATCGCTTCACTACTGAAGTAATTAATTTCACCTTGTAATTTTTGTAATTTTCATGAAATTTTTCTAAATCCATGTAGTGATTTGTCCTATATCTTCCTACACATTTTGTACAAATTTTAAAGTCCAACCCCACCCTCCCGGTCAGCAGGTTTTATCATGGGGGACCCAGAGTGCCCTTCTGTATTTCTTCAGACAGAAAGTGGAAACCCTGTTTGGGGCCGAGCCCGCCTAAGGGCGAGCTCCTGGCTCATGCCATCACAGACTGATCCGATGTGTGATTGTAGGCAAAAATGGGGCGTCTGGGTTGGGTGGGCAGACAGATCCGTGGATGTCCAGCAGTCCGCCTGCTGTGTTGGCCGTTGACAGTCCGGCTTACTGAGCCGTATCGTTATTGTTTCACTGGACGGCGGATGGAGTGATTTCTCACTTGTGGAAGGATTCCCTGTGAACCTCCATCTGGTGCAAACCAAGGGCGTCAAAGTCGCTAATTAAAGGGAAGGAGCAAAGCAGACCCAAGGATACCAGAACCGTCCGCGGCGCACTTTGGAGCAGTACCGTAGCTTACAGGCGTCGGTCTTATAGCTTATATCTGCCCTTGCATGTTTAGCATTTTCATATGTCGAGATGTGTAAGACATTTATAATCAAATGCAGAAACATCTCAGACGCATGAACAGAATTCTTTAATCAGAAGATGGCAATTCTATTGGCTGGGATCTTAAAGGTTGATGAGAGCTGATGAGGGGCGCTCTATAGCATTCCATGTGATCTCTGACACAAAAGTGTGAGAGTGGGCAGTGGGTATCTGGGTGAACATCCCAAGGCCTCAGTGCTGACCCTAAATGTGCTGTTCCATGGTGAACCTTGGTGTCCTGGCTGGAGGCTCCAGAGTGTACTTCTCATGGATTGTGTATTTCCTCCCTGAATGCAGTAATCCTCATGACCGCATATAATGGAGAACCCCATTTGTTTGGGATTAACAAATGAGTAGTGGAAGAGCGATTAACTTTCTCTTCCCAGCATGTGGTTATTGATGAGCTTAGAGGTTCACTCTTCATCCTTATTGCTATAGAGGAACACTGGATGAAAATTCTTCACTTGAAGTGTCAGGATGTTGCTGTCTTTCTGCTCGTTCACCTTCAGTTCTCAGGCCCGTTTTTTTGAAAAGACTAATTGCCCTCGAATGGGCATATACGCTCAGATTAACATCGTCGGTGGATTGTGAACCATCGATGCTGTGGTTAATTACACAACATTGTACAGTCTAATTGCATGCCTCGGCTGGTTAGGATGCTGTTTCTGTCATCAGAAGGTTGCAGGTTGAAATCCCAGGGTCAGTGAAGTGATTTCTTTCTCACAAAAAGTATGTCACTTTGGATGAAGTGTGTGGCTGCTGTGTCATAACCTTCAGAGGTCACAGGAAGGCAGAACCCCCCCCCCGCAGGGAAGGAAAATAATTGTCCAAAAAAGACAAATCTAATTATTTTATTCACAGTTAATTATTTTTAGTTTGAAAAGCTGATTAGGGCTCGGCGAGAGATTCGCTAGAGCTGCAGAATTAAAACGGCCTTTTCTGCACAAATTAAAAGATCAGAAAAAGGGAGAAGGGGGCACAGAAAAGACTGCAAGTACCGTGTTGCCTAGTAACGT
Source organism: Mormyrus iriodes (assembly GCA_011763525.2). NCBI lineage: Eukaryota > Metazoa > Chordata > Actinopteri > Osteoglossiformes > Mormyridae > Mormyrus > Mormyrus iriodes. Next base: position 22,909,702 of record JAAGVU020000019.1, read on the forward strand.
TAAGTATGGTAATTTTAATCAAGTGATGCTGGCTAACGACGGCTGAAATGAGCTACCGTTAATTTAACGCAAAATGCAGAAGCAGGGTTCATCTTTGGAAAAAGGTTTCGGTAGGGTAGGGCTGATTTAGGGTTGGGGAAGGTTATGAAATTATACATGCTGAACAATCAGGAACGACAAGCAGTCCCATTAAATTAGCCAGTCTGCTGTAATTTTTGACTGTTTGTAGTAAATTTCCATCTGGGAGATGAAGCAATATTAATGATGAGTTGCAAATTCCTGTCTTTTATAAATAAGGAAGATTAAAGTAACCTTTTTATTTTTGCATGTTTTGCTGTAAAGTAACTTTAAGGCTGTTCATTATATAGAAGTACATTATATAGAAGTACAGTATATTAAAATTATGCTTTATATTAAAATCGCTGCTTCTCATAAATTTTTTTTTTCCACTATATTTTACTTTAATTTTTTTTACTTTTAGCCAAAGAGGTGTCCAAGTTGGCTCAGCCAGTCCCTAGAGTAGTCCGGGGTTAAGGGCCCTGACGGTAAAATCACGCTGCCAGCTACAGGATTTGAACCAATGACCTTCTGATCACAAGCATAGTGTATTTATTAACAGAGCCACCCATCACTTCCTGCATCTTTTGTATTTGTCCCCTTTCCTTCCCGGCCTCCCCTACTCAGGTGTCCCTGGTATTTCTGATCAGTGGCCTGGTGATCCTGGGTCATGCCGCCTCAGCCAGTGGGCAGAGCACCTATCAGGGTGTGGTGCGGCAGCTGTGTGGTAGCGCTGCTGGCCGGCTCTGCGATGGCTGCTTCCTCTTCAGCCTGTTCATGATCTCCGTGGCCTTCCTGGTGGTGATGCAGGACCAGCTGGAGAAGTGTGAGTCGCTCCCTGGGGTCTCCCTCGCTCCTCCGGGGTCTCCCTCCCTCTCCCGGTGTCTCTTTCCCTCCCTCGGTGTCTCCCTCGCTCACCTGGTGTTTTCCTCTCTCTCCTGGGGTATCCTTTGCTCCCCGTGCCTGTTGTGGACCTTGCCCATGTTCCAGAATGGAGGGAAGCTTGGCAGTACCAGCCTGAATCTGAGACCGAGAATCACACACGTGCATCACAGATCCCACATTCACTGCCCACGGCATACCTTCACCTGCCCAGATCTCCCATTTGGACCATTTTGTCTGAAGGAGGAGGTGGAGCATTACCATCAGAATGAATGGAGAACAGAGGGCGGGGGTTTCTGTTGAAACTATATGTTTGTGCCTTTGCATGTACGTGTGCATATTCATTTATATGCCTTTTTCTTAATACTTAGGGCAGGTTTGGGTGGTATGAATGTAACATTGTATACTGTAGGATTCTGGGTATAAAATTGGCTGAGCGGTGGGTTGAGGGATTTCCTCCATGACCTTGTTTGGCAGATTTATTGTGGAGGAACCCCCCCCCGACACACACACAGACATTCACTCAGCAATTTTTAGCCCCAAGTAGCAGTGCTTTTTAAAATACTGTAAATGGTATACCATGGTATAATGTCTGGACGGTATGAACAATTAGATGCCTCCCAAGCCTAGCTTATGATCGGTTTTATGAACTTGGCAAACTGTTGGGAAAATGAATGAGTTGAGTGTGTGTTTGGCCCTTCAGCTTTTCCTTCTCTTACCTCAGTGTCTGACTCTCTGTCCGTGATGATATGGGGCTCCGCAGAGGTGGGAACGCCGTACAGCTGGTACACAGACCGCCACCTCGCCCTCTCCGCCCTCTGTCTCCTCGTCATTCTCCCCCTCTCCCTCCCCAAGGAGATTGCCATCCAGAAGTTCACCAGGTAAGCCCCACTTCAGAGCACCCATTTCTCCTTTTTCCTGTTTTTAATCGCTTTCACAAAAATGATCTATAATTGCTGGAGCTGATATTACTGATGCATGTTATTGAGCGCATTAAGGTGTACTAACCGCATGCTATTAAGCGCATTAAGGTGTACTAACCGCATGCTGTTAAGCGCATTAAGGTGTACTAACCGCATGCTGTTAAGCGCATTAAGGTGTACTAACCGCATGCTGTTAAGCGCATT
>JAAGVU020000019.1:22912807-22955933 GCA_011763525.2 Mormyrus iriodes
ACAAAAGCAAAGTTTAAAGGGAATAATGGCCATTTTCTATACTTTTACAACATAAGCAATTAAGAAATAACATGTATCGTCCAGGAACAAAATTTGTGTTACATAGTGTTATCAGTAAATAACAAGGTTTGTCCCTAAACCTTCCGCATTTCCAAAAATCACATTTCCTGTCGCGGTCACGTTCATGGCACTTCATCGCACTGTTACTGTACTTCATCAGTCACTTTACCAGGTTACTGTCTAGCATTTGTTCTGTTTTACACTGTTTTGGACTGTCTGTACTATTTTACATTGCATGCATTGTTTTGCACTGTCTTGTGGTGTTTTGCAGTGTTTTTATTGGTTTGCACCGTCTTGTATTATTTTGCAGTGTTTTGTCTTGTTTTGCAGCATTTTTATATCGTTTCGCAGTGTTTTTTTGTATTGCTTTGCAGTGTCTTGTATTGTTTTGCACTGTCCATTTGTTTGCACTTTGTAACTACGTGTGACTAAATGAGTAGACATTCCAATGCATCTGTTGCACGTGGCCAATAAGAATCTTGAATCTTGATATCAGCATAGAGGACACGGACAGGGAGCAGTTGCTGAAATGCCGAAAAGCAGTGGAGTATTTAGGAAAAGAGCGTGTAGCTATGGCGTACACTGCATGGCTGCTATAGTCCATTTGTTGATGTATTATGCTTATTACTTCTGCCCTGGGTGCCCCCCATTCTCCGTCCCCCGTCAGTGTCTTGGGCACACTGGCTGCGACGTACCTCACCGTGGCTGTCGTTGTGAGGTACTACCTGAGAGAGGAGCCAGCGCACTCCCCGCAGTATGGCGCCAGGTTAGTGTCTCCTCCTTCACCTCCTGCCCCAGTGATGGTGACGGTATTCCATAGCAGGACATAGTATCTCTGTGTCCCACCGTTCTGTACTTAGAAGACTGAGTCGCTATGCAGACGGGGAAGAAGAAAAACAGCGAGTCTTTGGTGCGTCTGGACACGTTCTGTGGAAATATGACTTCCTTCATCTCAGAAAGCACACCATCCACTGTGACTCTTCGCTGCCTGCACTGCTGTGCTGGCAGGAGTTCTGTTATGGTTCGTGCTAGATGGCCTCCTCTGTCCATTAGTCATCATAAACTCCAATGTCAGGCACTCAACATGTTACCTGTACTTACACGTATATGAAATTATAGGAGAGAAGGTCTCAGCTTTGGGATATTGATTTGAATTTTTGAAACGATCCCAAGAGGCGTGCGTCTTTTGGAGATGAAGTGATTTTCCTGAGAGCTTTTCTCAGTGGAGTGAGGTACACATCAGCTCATTAGTCTGAAAGTCGGTTTGGCACCGGTGGCGAGGGGGTGGCGTCCTGAATGTGAGAGAAGGGTGACAGTGACACAGATGCACAAGGTGTCAAAGGGACGCCCCTTCTCTGGCCAGCGTGACTGTTTAGGTTCCGGTTAACCGCTCCAGCTCCTGACAGCCTCATTATGCTGATTTTAAAGCTGTCTATCAAAAAACCGGTAATCCGTTACCTTCTAATGAGTGTCCTTTTCTGCATAACAGTTTATACTTCCGTTTGGATTTGCATTCCCATCTGTGTGTACTTCATCTAATGAAGTGTTAAGAACACGTTTTTCCAGTTGTCTTCTACAATTTTTTTTTTCCCTCAACATCAACATATTTTGAAATGTTTTCTTGCAATGCAAAAGTTGATCTCCTGTTTGCAGTGTGGACACAGCGACAGTGAGTTCCTCCCAGTTACTCCACTGCTATCCGATGCAGACACTACACTGACGGTTACGTATAACCCGGTGAGGCGGCAGGACACCTTAAAGGAATACATCCATAAACACTCTGCCGCCCTAGCGGAATTGGCACAAATCTAAGATGGCTGTGCCAGACCTTGAATCGAGAAAGTTTGCTTGGATCGTGGGACGAGCTCTTTCTGTCTTTGATGTCATGCCTTTCTGGCAGTTTGGTGGACTGCTTCTATGTTTAATGCTCGGAATTTTCATCTAATAATCATTCATTTTTAAAGGGCTGTATGTGTCTCAGTCACACCGAATGCCTCACATCGTGGATGCAGCTTACGATCTGTGACACTGTGGATGCGACCTGTGATCTACCGGCTCACACAGTCCTGTGTGAAGAACCGGCTCACTGATTGACCTTGTCTACAGCTCACACCATGCTTTTATTAATCAGGGCTCATTTTCCTTGCATTCTATAATCTTAGCATGCCCGAGGGGTTTGACAGCCAGTGGACCTTAGACCCCCAGAGGTTTTTCTTTTCCTCCTCCATTGTCTTCTGGTGTTCTTTCTTTTTGAGCTGGGTGATGTCAAAATATTTTATAAGCATAATTTCTTTATATCAAGTGAGATATATGTGTGTGATGTAGTGATAATTATATAATTCGTCATTTTTTCTTTTAACATACTAATGTTCTATATTTGCTTAACATTCTCTTAGAATCGCTTTTCAACAGATGCAGAACATGAAAAAAGATGACAAATTGAATGAACTGCAAACAAAAATATTTCGTAAATGTCACATGAAAATAAATTGGTTGAAGGGGATAACGCTAGAAAACGCAGGCGGTACGTTTTGTTGATGGTTTTTTTTCTCCGACTACCTTGCTGCTCATTCCAGGGAACGGGTCTGACTAAGGCTGGGCGATATGCCTTGAAAATGATAACACAATATCGATATCACAATTTTCTAAAATTCGTATGTAGTAAACAATAAAATAAGACGGGTGATTTTCAATTGTTTTTTATCATGATGACCAAATTGTTTCACTAATAGTTACAATGTCAGACTGACACTGATTAGGTATACTAATAAATTAGTATACCTACATAGTTACTAATAAATTACAGCAACAGCAGACTCATACCTTGATGAACCTTCATGTAAATATAGTAAATTATAATTGTAAATTATGGGAGAAAACCACAAATATTTGGGCTGTATCACGATACTCACAATGTTCAAATTGATGACTATACGAATGTTTATAATCATGATACAATATTTTATCAGTATCCCCCAGTCTGACGTTCTTCCCCTGTTTCGTGTGCCATCGTGTATAAATGATGTAGCACTGGATTGCCACACACCTTTGTGAAGTGCTTTGGGGCGACTGTATTGTAAAAGGTGCTAAACTAAAATGAATAGTGTGTGTCTCTTTCCCCCTTTTCAGCAAAAATTCTTGGGCCTCCACATTCAGTGTCATGCCGACCATCTGCTTCGGTTTTCAGGTGAGTTTCAGGCAGCTGCAGACTCCCTAAATGCTGTCTTTGGGGCTTTAAGTTGTGCTCAGCTTTATGCAACGGTGACTATAAGTGGGAAAATCACTGCAGCCACTGTTATCACTGGTAGGATAGAAATTGGAGGGGAAGGAACTGGCAGGAGAGGAACAGGAGAGAGGGATTTAAAGACTGGGGTCAAAGGAGGGGAGAAAAAATCTGGTTATACATCGCTGTGCCTATTAATTGCTTGTCCACAACTTAGGAATTCCTGTGTGGCAATTTGGGATAAAATTGTGGATTTGGTTTTGAAATCAGGGGAAATAAAGCTATGTGTTTGAAACTGATGAGCTGAGGTGACCTGTGGGGCTTGTTGGTTAGTGTTTACTGTCAGATATTTACACCTGAAGCTGGTCATGGCTTACAGCCGTGATCTTTTGTTCTGGTAAAGCTGTTATGCTTGTGCATTTTGCCCCCCCCCCAGTGCCATGAGGCTGCGGTCGCCATCTACAGCAGCTTGGAGAACAAGGCCCTCCCCCACTGGGCCCTCATCTCCATGGTGTCCATGCTTCTCTGCCTGTTCATCTACTCCCTCACAGGTCAAACGTGCCGTCAGTCAGTGACCACAAAACCCGCCCACTCCGCCACCTTGTGTGTGAAGCAAAATGGCGAGAGTGACCTGGCCTAGCGTGAATAGGAAGCCTGAAATATACCACTCGTGTACTGCATGTGCTTTTACCCTTAACAGGCTCTCCAACTCAGGGGCGCCTGGCTATACTTTCTGTCTCTCAATGTGCCCCTCTTCTGGTTTTAGGGATTTTTGGATACATGACTTTTGGGAAGGATGTTGCGGCAGACATCCTGATGTCATATCCTGGAGATGACCTGGTGATGATCGTTGCCAGATTGCTTTTTGGGGTTTCCATCATCACCATTTACCCCATTACCCTCCTACTGGGCAGGTAAAGCCGCCTCCAGTGTCATCATACTGAGGTCATAGCGCCCAGATTTACACCAGTGATTGTTGGTGGCGAATGTATTATGAGCATGTAAATACTCTTGGCTCCCCTCTCGTATGTATGTATGTATGTATGTATGTATGTATGTATATGTGTGTGTATACCATACCATAAATATGGTATAAATAATATACACACACAGTGCCCCTGATTTCTTTTTAAATTTTATTATATATAAAATTTGTGTATTATATTTCAAAAGGGTGGTGAGTGTCTCTGTGGTTTAGTGCTGTGATTGGAAGGTCGATGGGCCAAATCCCTGTGTTGGCAATGAGCCACCATTCGGCCCCTGAGCAAGGCCCTTCTCTGAAAATTCTTCAGGGCTGCTGGACTCTGGCTGACCCTGTGCTCTGACCCCAAAACTTGCTCTAACCTAGAGTTTCTCAAGCTGGTCCTCGGGGACATCCAGACGGTCCACATTTGTGCTCCCTCTCAGTTCCCAGAGCCACAATGTGGACTGTCAGGGGGTCCCTGAGGACTGGTTTGACATACAGTGTTCTAATCTGTGTATGCATATGTGTGTGTCACGGAGAGCAAGACTTGGTAGGTGAAAATTCCCCATTTTCACCACAGGGATGAATGAAGTGCCATTGTTTTATTCTATATGTAACACACACTGGTGTTAATGAACACGAACAGTGAATTGCTTGATGCATGGTACGTGGGGTTTCCCTTGTTATGTTGGCGTTGTTCCCACCTGTATCCTGTACCTCTCAGGTCAGTGCTTGAGGACCTGCTGCAATGTGCCTGGGGGCTCCGGAGGGCCGTGAGTCAGGTGTACGAGAAGCATGCCCACGCGGGGCTTACCGTGGCCTGGATCGCCGCCACTCTCCTCATCTCCATCTTCGTCCCCAACATCAGCGACATCATCAGTATCATCGGCAGCATAAGCGCCTTCTTCATCTTCATATTTCCAGGTGAGATGATGCTGGTTGCAGTGACCCTCTTCCTCAGACACATACTGCCCATTGTCCCCAAGAGATCTTCACATCTAGTCAGATTTATTACAGGGCTTCAGATAACGGGCATACCAGTCTGTCCGGATGCCAGCTTTTGAGTATTGTACGGGCGTTGACCTACGCCCACAATTTGGTACACAGATTAGTAGTGCGCCTAAAATATTAATGAGGCATATTACTACACCCAAAAATGTCATTTGTATTAATTAGGCGTATCCTTATGTTTAATAAATGTTTCGGACATTAAACTGCAAAAAGTACCTGCACACCACCAGCGTCTTCTTACCCTGTTTATCCACTATCTCCTCATTTAAAAGATATTGTGGCTGCTGAGCTGTCCCTTTCTTCACCCCCACTTCAGTACTTATCGCGTCCATGGAATACCAAAACAGTAGCATGTGGAGTGCTCCACTAACCAAATTTAATAAACTGAAGGATACACCAGATGTATACAGATTACTAACTTTTGGGTGTTACCTAAAGCCCTGTTATTACCTATACCAACCTACACATTGTGTAAAATAAGTGTGGCATTAAAACCTTCTAGTATCCAAACAGACAGTTTAAGGAGCATCAACTGTGTAAATGCAGATTATATAATCTAACACTGTATAAGTGTTAGATCATAAGCCAATGTTTTGACTGTCGTGACTGGATAAATGTTTACTGCTGGACACCTAAGCAGGAAGCATAACCCCATGTGCCCATGGACTCTGTAGGCCTCTGCTTGATGTTCTCCATGCAGTCAGTGCCAGTGTCTCCCACGACAAGGTAAGCATGACCTCCATGGTTCCACTGAGCCTTTCACGCTAAGTCCTTCATTGAACCCCCATCTTGTTCCCTCTTTCCGTCCAGAGTGGCCCTGACATCATGGGGTACCATCACCCTGCTGTGTGGAGTTTTTATCTTTGCACAGAGTATAGCTATCGCCATAATGCATCTCCTGACTAAGTTTTGAACCTCCCTTACTGACTGAGACTTGCTGGGAGTTATTTTGCTGGATCTGCAGGTATTGTCACCGGAGCAGTTTTATCCTCGGCAGATCCTTGTGGACCTTTCAGATTTTCTTTCCCAATCTGGTTTTTACATTTAAAGGTGAGATTCCCTCTAACAAACAGAATATCTGTTTACAAATAAAGCTATACAATGACTATAAAAGCATTTTAAACATTGGGGTTTAGCCATTTCACACACCGCATAATTCTGATGGTTAATGGATACTGTATAAGTACAAACAACATGACGCAGGATGCAAGTAGGTTAAGGAGCAAGATCTGTCTTTTTTTAAACCAGAGTTTTATTTTGAGTATCATTACTCTACATGATTCAAGAGTTAAACAAACTTCAGACAAAACATAGTTGCATCTCTTCAAGTCTTTATACACTGTTGTAGAGAAAGCAATTGTACTGGAACAAGCCCATAAATGTCTAGTATCATTCTCCTTACTTTAGGCTTAAATCCTAATAGGGCAATTATAAAAGAGAGGAATGCACACAACACACCTAAGGAGCACGTCTACTTCTACGGCAGCTAACATCCAGAGAAACATGCACTCAGGTCAAGGAAAGCAAAACCCAGGTAAAGTACTGCCACTATTATCCAGCAGATACAGGTGCAGGAATTTAGGTGTTAAGTCTGTAGATTGCCCAATACACAAACTTTTTAAACATAGCCAAGCGCTAGCTAACAAATAGTAGGGAAACGGTAGTTGATTAATTAGTTCGGTCTTGATCTTTGATCCCCTTAAAGAATTCCTCTCGTTTACATTGAGCTTGTGAGTGTTTCACTTGGAGTAAGTTCAGCATAGCCACCAGATTTAGGTTATGAACAGGGTAGGTTTTCAATATTAGCTCATGAGAGTTTTACTTACACAAAAATGTTCTGAGGGCAGAAGGAAAAATGATTGGTTCCGAGATTTAACCACATCGTAAAGGATGTGGGTCCAAACAAATAGAGGTGGGACCAAGACATCTGATTGGTTGGTCCTGCCTCCTCTAGTTGCTTGGGCCCACATCCTTTACGATGTGATTGGTTCAGAGATATAACCAGTCATTTTTCCTTCTGCCCTCAGAACATTTTCGTATAAGTAAAACTCATCTTATACTGAAAACCTACCCTGTTCATAACCTAAATCTGGTGCCTATGCTGAACTTACTCCAACGCCAGTACCTATCTTCATCTAATGCAATATAGAATCTGGCCTCAAAAGCTAGACTATCCAAAGCAGGTTTGAGGTGGAATGGCTCAAACCACTTGTTAGCTTGGAGAGTAAAAAACGGCAAGGGTGATCTAAAGAGGTAACAGTTCTTTTAAAGAATATCAGCAAAAGTTCTGGATGTATGGTTTGCGTTTTAAAGTATTTGTCTGTACACATTGTGCTTAAACTGTGCCGGGCTTGGGGCAAGAAAAGTCAGGTCTCAGCCACAAACATCTAACTAAGCCTGGGGGAAGAGCACAAGTGGAAGGTTTGTTTTTCGATTGGCTACATCTATATTTGTCTTTTGACAGCAATCTCTCCACTGCACATAGCCTCAAATACCTAACTGATGTATCTGAAACAAGTCACTGAAGGAGGGGGTGTGGAGGGGCTTCAGTTGTCTAAGAGCACGTCAAGAGAGGAGGGGCCACGTCAGTCTCTGTTCAGGGAGCACCAGGCGGCTGCGAATAGGGGGGAGAGGGCAGTTACATTCATTGCTGCAGCTTTTTGATACAAATCCCATGCATCCCTGTTGCAAAGCTACCAGAATATGGACCCTTCCACGGGGTGGCTGTTAGCAAACGGCAAGAATGAATCCCCTTACTGTTCACCGCCACGGTGCATGTAGGCTTGAGAGATAGGAAACGTGGCTGTGTATGAAGGCCCCACAGAGGCCGCTAGTTCCCACCTGGCACAGCGACCGAGGCGACGGCCTCAGGCTGGCATAGCGTGTCCACCTTCACGTGCTGGAAGGCCTTGCAGGCGCCGGTCTGCAGGTGTCTGTGGAACGAGACCAGCAGTCAGCAAGTCAAGTCTCTGTGTCATCATTTCACAACATGAAAGGAGTTTGCATTTTTTTTGCAGAGCACAGCTACTGTATAAGAAAGAACAGTTGAACAATAAATACCAGATAAAAACAATACACAACATACAGGACACAGGTCCTACTTTACTGACAGACCAAACCCAAGCCAGGTGTGGAGAGGTATGCAAGGTGCCACACAATTGCCCACTTTTTCACTACAGACCCTCCTCTTGTCTGGTATAACCCCTGTTATTTTTGGGGTCGAAGTTACCCCAGTCCATTTTCAAAATGAAGTTAAATTCTATAGATTCTAGAATTTAGAACGGAAGTAGTAAAATACACAAGGGATAAGAGGGCCTTAAGTGATTAAATGCGTGGTGTGTCTGAAATTCTCACGAACCTTAGCCATGTACAGCAAGCTCAGCGATTTCACATATAGTGCCTTCATAATCACCTGGCACACATTCAGGCCCCAGCATACTGCACAAATTGGCAGGGAGAGTTCCCATCACGAGCCAGTGTTCATGGGAAATCACAGATATGAAAAAGGCTCACAGGACACATGCCAGCCAAAAAGATCCCATTAGCTGAAAAAATGTGACCCCTTTTATAGGTATCACTTTGGACTGGACTTTTTTGTTTGTCAAAGCCAAAACAAGTTTCAGCCAGAGTTGGTCTTAAGCTTTCATTTCAGTTTCAGCTGCTAAAATGCCCATCTACAGAGAGTCCTTCATCCTGGTAATATATTCCAGGCAGATCCGGTCTCTGCACAGTTTCTAATGAGTTGTGCCCACGATTCATATGGTCTAAGAAATAAGCTGAAGGCGGGAGAATGAACAGGATGAGGTGCTACTTTAATCACATCAATATCTCATCCTATGGTGTGCCTACGCACACTGCTGTGCACACAGCCAGCGAGCAAAGTGCAGAGGACAAGGGCCCGCTTGTAGCAGCTATTTGAGCTGTGAGATGACTGAACTCGCAGGTGCTGAAATGCCCTCCGTATTCCACGTAGGACAAAAATGTCAAATGACCTGATTCAATGATCCTGACCACTACCCTTTGAAGATCACATCTTATCTGACAAGCCTCTCTGTTGTCCTCATGCCAAGTGGCCCCTGCAGGACTCCAGGTGTATTGAAAGGCACAACCGTCATGAACATTTTTACAAGTTTAAATCACACCATGTATCATTTGCGCAATATTAAATGCATAAACGTTACCTTCTCCACTCCTCTTCCCCTTCCCAGAATTCGTATATGACAAAGGAGACCCCATCCGGTAGCCGAACTGCTGTCACACTAGACAAACGTGAAAACGAGATATAATGAGAGGGTGATGTGGAAAACGAACATGATCCTCGTCGGTGTTACTGTGCGCTGAAAGAGGGTAGAGCATCGTGTGAACTCAATTCAGCGGCCAGTGTATTTTTCGCATCCACCTCTAGAGGGCAGTGCTTTCTAAGTTTTTTTTTTATTATCACTGTCTAAGCACATGAAATAGCAGTACAGTCAGTTCAGGCTGGATGTGTGTTTCGCTGTGATCATGGTCACTGCATCGCAGCCTGCAGAATCTCCCCATTAATGCCTATTATGCTGGCAGTGCGCAGAATATGAGGGAGGTCTCGGGTTTCATGTAAATTCAGGAACCATTAAACCCATAAGCATACAGTAAGTAGAATGTCGCTGGAAGTTCAGTGACGGATAAGCAGGTGTATAAATTAATAAGGGGGTCGTGTTTAAATTTTGATCGAGGAACATATTTTGCATTTGATTCCATCCTTATGAATGTTTATGCGCACAGTGGGTGAGCACAGAGTGACTCCTATCAGTAGGCCTGCCCCACCCCCCACCCCTCCGGAACCCGAGGTCTCACACATCAATTATTTATCATCATGCATTACGATGCTCCTAATAAGTGTTGCTGACAGTTCCAGGTTTGAATCAGGGCTCCACCTCAGAGAGGATTTTGTAAACACAGCACAGATGCATATCCCTTTAAAAACATCATTCCGGCCACCCTACAGAAAGTAAAGGAAAAAAATCCTTACCCCACCCCCACCTCCCCCTGCAGAAGCATGGCTGTCAGGGATCTCGACATTATTCTCATAGCTGACTGACACTGACTCAATAAGACTGCCTCATATTGAAATTTATATTGCTAATGAAAGCTATGGCGCAAACCAGGATCAGACCTCCCTCTCCCATATCAAATATCACCGCCTCGGATCGTGACTTAAAGTTTATCCAGCTAACCCCCCCCCCCCCATCTCCTGTTCTAAGACTGCAGCAGGCATATTGTTGGAGTAGAGCACAGTGATTCTCCTTCACCCTCTGTCAACATTATTATGATATTTGCAGAATACTCTAGTCAAGCTTGTTGGTAGGAGCAAATCCCACTACTTTCATGACCTGATGTTGTTTTTAACCTTCATTTTTGCCAAGTCTTTGAGCATAAAAGTTGGGACACTACCTAAGGACATACAAGGTAAGGACCATGTGCTGATTACAGCATGTTTCTGCACCCACCACATGACAAACCACCTTGGGGATGAGAACCTGAGTGTAGCCATGTGAATGGACCAGTGTGAGTTTTTTCCGGTGGCTGGAGCACCAATCCTGCCACCAACCCCCAAATTTCCCTGTAAGTTGGACGACCTCCTTGTAGGGCTGGATGTAGATTAACGTCATACCCAGGATGGAGCAATTGCAGGTTAAGGGCCTTGCTCCAGGGCCCAATGGAGTAGGATCATTCCTGGCATTCACAGGATTCAAACCAACAACCTTCTGATTGCTGGGACAGATCCCTGGCTGCAGAGCTACCACTCCACCCAAAACATACAAAAGTGTTATAAAATAAAGACTCCATGTGCAGACTGATGTGGAGAACTCTTTGACAGCCAGGAATTTCTATTGAGAAGAATATTTAAGCAAAGAGAGTTGCAGCCATTCAGATGTAGATATAATAGACATGCTCTCACTGGAAGCAGTCTTGCTGTGCAGAGACGTTCTTCAGATACTGCTTCAGGGCCTCGCAGAACTCCCCCAGCTGCTTTTGGGACACGGTCATCTCCTGGCGGATCAGGTGGAGACACTGGAATAGGAGAGACAGAAATGGGGAAATTAAGCCCTCTTTTGTGAGCACTTCAGCAGGAGCTCAGACCTGGCTGATTATGAGACATGCTATTCATACCCGAACAGCCTGCTCCAAGCGGTACCTTATCAGGTGCTACAGAGCTGGGGACCGTGCCTGCCTTCTGCTTCCAGAAGATTGCAGCCCTCCTGTTTGTGAGGCTGTAATGACCCTGCAATTGTTAATTGGCTGCCCTTTTTAAAAAGCCCTACTCCAAGTGTACCCAGCTGTGTACATTTTTTTTGGGGGTGGGGGGGGGGTTGGGCTGTCAGATTCATTTTAAGTTGGGGTTGTTTTTTATTTTTTGTTCCTGGTCCTTTTGCTGAAAAGCTGTGTTCTTCAAAGTCGGATCAGAGCCGCATGGAATTTCCATCTGTCGGTGCGGTACTGAGCCCGCAAATGGTTCCTCATACATTGCGGTCTGACGACTTCCTGTGGAACCATTCGGCACTGGCGCAGTGCCAGGTCTGCACACACTTCTATCTCTTTGGTTTGTCACTCGGAACAAGTGCTGAAAAAATGGAACGACGCTTGTAGGAATTTTAAGGTTTGGGGAGAAAAATTAGCTTGTTTTGCTCCTCAGAGGCAAACCAAACGCTAAATCTTTATTTCAATAGCTCTGCTAATCTTGTTAGTCACCCCCCCCCCCATCCTCAATATTTTCAGACTAAAGAAATTGATAAAGATAACAAAGATCATCAGCTGCCTCTTTGATGGTGTTTTCACAGGAAACTAACCACAGATCCGGTCACCCAGAGCAATGCACCATGAAGTTTGCTAATAATATTACACTATATATACACATTATACATTATATATAGCAGTTAATCCATGGGATTTACCACAAATGACCCGTACTAGGACCCTGTCAGCTGGACATAATTACTACTCAATATTATTATAGGTCATTTTTTAGACACCGTCACCCCAGACATGGAAGACGTTCTGCCAACATACAAAACACAGGGTATAGTCCATAACTGCAGTGTTATCAGGAAAAGCTAGTTAAGAAAATATTATTTTGGGGAAAGCATGGCCAACTTACCAACCGGAAACCGGCATTATACAACACTGCTCTGTTGTTCCTAGTGCGAGTGAGCATGTACATGTGTGTAACAGTGAATGTTTGGAAGGCAGGTGGTGTCCTTAGGGGTAGAGGAAGACTGGAGAGGGAATCATCTTGGAGGAGCCCATTACCACAGTTACTATGGAAACTGGGAGATATCACCACCACCACCCCCCCCCCCAACATGGCCTGAGACCCCCACAATCCCCTGTCACTACCCTCCTATTCTCATATGTAGCCTGTTAAATATAAATGTCTGATACTTAAAAAAATATTTTAAAAGCTTTAGAAGTAACTTTTTCATTCTGACAAACACTAATGAACACACATTTAAATGCAATTACCAGCAAGTAGCAATTTACAAGGTCCTACTGCAACAACTTCCTTTTCTCTTCTAAGGAGGGCAAAGACACAGTGACAGATACACTACAGCATTAAACTGTACTGCAGCGCCTTGCTATCTGTCACTACTGCTGATCTCTCTCAGAGGATCAGCCTCTCTCATAGCTTTGGTTTCAATCAGGGACTCCCAGTCTAAAATTATTGTACCCCGCACGAGCAGAACTGGTTGAGCTATGAATACCCATTCATGGAATTTACTGCAGCCATGGCTCTTTTCCCTCCCATCCCCCATTCTATCCAACAATGCCAATTTCATTAAACCTGCTGCATGTACATGGGGCTCTACCAAGTCAGGAAAAGGGGTGAACAACGGAGGCATTCAGGCATCTGCAGGTAATGTTGACAATCATCGTTCTGTACTGGTGGGTCGTACTTAACTTCCACATAAAAACGGAATACATCACATATCGCGTTTAAGAGAGGGTTTTAAAATTTAAAGAAGCTTAAAAGCACTTCTGATGATCCTAAATGAACAACAATTAACATAATGAATGTGCTATTCAGATAAACACGTTTCAGATTTGCATTCCATCAGATGCACACAAATTTCTCCCTGTATTTATTCACACAGACACACAATTTAAAACGATATCTGACCCATAATGGGCTGGTAAAGTCACTATTCATGGCAGTAATCAAATCCAACATTAACCTCATATTACACTTCAAGCGGCATGGAGAGAGTAATATTCACAAACGTTTCTGCATTAAATGTCTCTCACTGTGGATGAGCTGTGATCCATAAATACTGTATTGAGGTCTGGTGTTTGGGTGGGCTGTGGAAGATACACATAAAGAATGTATAGCGTTAGGGAGCGCTGTCACCCTGGATGTCATCCTGCTATCTAATGGAATGACTGGACCCCGGCCATGTCACGAGTAGACGGGTGTACAATTCCTTGGGTTGTCACCCTCAAGCCAATTCATGATGAATGCAAAGAACGACGACTTTGATCATAATGCATCTCCTGACCTTGAGATAAGCTCCTGTTAGGTATTTGGCCAGCACCACAGCACTTCTGCACCATCAGGCTCCCTGGTTCTGTGAGCCCCAATGTGGCCTATAGTTCCGCCAGTGTGCTAATTCGCCATTCTTCTTTCAAAGCCTAACATCTTATCGGAGTTCCCTTGTATAACATGGCAGGCAAACATCTGTTTAGAGTCTAATTAAGTGTCAAAATTACACATCCATACTGATTCAGGATTTTTGCCTTGTAAACGTAAGTATATATTTTGGCAGCAAAAATGTGAATGCCACAACAATATACACTCAGGCTCTTTTTTTTTCTTCCACTATTTGTGCATGCTGTGTGCAAAGGCATTTCATTCACTGACATCATTCATTCATGATCTGACCACTGGTCCTCAACAATCTCTGACATACAGGCATCAAGGCGAAAAACATAACCATGCCATGTCATGCCAACAATTAGTAACCTTGGGCCCGCACACATGCTGCTGTACACTCATCTGGACTTTTTCCTGTGGTTACTTCGATGGCGCAGCTAGACGTCCTACAGGCATGACAGTGGCCTTGCATGAGGTGCGTGTTTCATGCAGACATCCCATGAGCATGCTGGGAAAAACAGACAGCAAACATCTGGAAGGGAGAAATATTGGCGTGTTCACTACCCACACAAGCCAGACTTTGGGGGATTCACGGTGTCATGAGAACTGTCAAAAAGGCGCTTCCTGGTAAAGTTTCACTTGGCAGGAAGGCCCTTCCAAACCACTCTACAGCTTTGCAATGGTGAAAATGCTACTTACTGCACTGGTTGCGCCATCGGAGTCTGTTAGCCTCTGGTGAAGGTCAAACCACACTGTCTGCAACAATAAGCAACAGAAAATCCACATGTGGATTAAAGACTTTGCTGTGCCACAGCCAGGACTGGGGGCTACTGGGACACTATGCTCCTGATCAGTGTTTTCCAATCCGGTCCTCGGGACTCACAGATGGTCCATGTTTTTGCTCCCTCCAAGCTCCCGGCCAGTCAGTCCACATCTCTGCTCCCTACTGGGAGCTGGGAGAGAGCAAAAACATGGAATGTCTGTGGGTCCCTAAGGACCAGATTGGGAAACACTGGTACAGGTTATGAGCCACCACAAGACAGGCTCAAACATTTCACAAGCTTGTTCTGACTCTACAAGGTAGTGAAGATCCCAAAGTCACCCCATTGGCCCTCTTTATGCCAACCACCTCTCGATCCCAACAGGTCACTGGCAGTTCTAGATATCTTGCATCATACCTTGAAAGCATATTTTACCAATTGGTTCCAAAGTAGTGCTGTCACTCCATGTTGGAGTTGTTGTGTGTTAATAGAGCATTGTGCTTAATTATAAGAACAAGCCTTCCAGATTCTTTGGGCTGCCTGTGCTAGTCAGTGTGTGCTGACCATCTCTGCGTCTTTGGTACTGTGGTGGTGCTTCTAGGTCTGTGACCCTAAAGGAATCCGAAAAGATCCCCTCCAGTGAGTGGGGCTCATCAGGACAACTGTATTCTTCTCAGTGGGGTCGTGGGTAGTTCAGCCTTTGAACCTGTGATCTGACAGTCGCAGGATTGAGTCCCATCCTCTGCAGAATGGGTACATCTATGTTGGGCCCTTCAGCAACACCCTTAACCCCTTGAAATACTCCAGGGGTGCCAGATAAATGGCTGACCCTGTAGTCCCCACATTTCTCTCTCAACTGTATATATGTGTGTGTCTCAAATGAGAGCAGGAGGGGATATGTGAAAAGAAGCATTCCAATGTATCTGTGCAAATAAAGCATAATTTTCACTTCAGCTCCAAGTCTCTCCCTCAGCGGTCATCCCAGTAAGAAACCTGGGTTTCCGACACACGTTCAATGCAGCAGCATGCTACGTTTCCTTGTAAACTACTCTACCATAGAGTTCCGTCAATGTGTCATGTTACTGTATATAAATACTCAAAACATACAGTGCTGGCGATTCATTCAAAAGATCACGTTAATTCTGAAATAATATGCTAAAGGATCTGAATCAATAGGAGAGCATTCAGCAGTCTTGAAGAGCACAAATGGAGTGTTGACTCATGACTGTTCCAGAAACTGCCTTCAAAATGCTTATTTTTGTAGCATGGTTGGCCGATACACATTTTGTAACGAAAAATGGAAGCGACTATTAATACTCACTCCCCAGGAAACCCACACAACACACTCATAAGATGCTCTACAGAGAGGCAGGCCTGTGAGCCACTTTACTCTCCTGCAAGCACAAACCATCTTCTCTCCACGTCTCAATACACACTCTGAATAACTTCATCCTTAACCTAGTGAGCTCAATATTTATATATGCTACCTTCTGCTCATGGTGGTGCAGTGGTTTGCACTGTTGCCTCACTTCTCTTGGACCACTGTTCAAGTCTCTGCCATGGCTCCATGTGTGGAGTTTGCGTGTTCTCCCCATGTTGTCATGGGGTTTCCTGTGAGTACTCTGGTTTCCCTCCCACAGTCCAAAAAACATGCTGAAGATAACTGAAGTCATCAAATTGCCTGTAAGGAATGCATGTCTGGATGTCTACGTTTGCCCTGTGATGGGTTGGTGGCCCCATCCTACAATTGTTCCCTGCCTTGTGCCTGCAGGCTCCAGACACCCAGCAACCCTGAGCTGGACAATTGGTTAGACAAAATGGATGAATATTCTGCTCAGCACAAAAGCAAGTTAACCAACAAGCCATAGTAAAAACAGCTTTTATTAACCTTTTAATTTTATCACTAGTTTGTAAGCCAGACAACCTCTGAAATAAAGTTTTGGACCTGGTTAGGAATGATCAGAAGGTTGCTAAATCGAATCCTGGAATACCATGGACTATCTAACAGAGAAGAAATTTCACCAACTGACGTATTGCAAAGGTGGCATCCTATGACAGTGCCACGCTGAAATACACTGAGCTCTTCAGAATGACCCATGCATTCAGAAATCTTTGTAAACCTGCCTGCATGGTTAGGTGCTTGGTTTTATACACCTGTGGCAATGGGTCTGAATGAAACACCTAAGTTCAAGCATTAAGAGGTATGTCCCAATCGTTTTTATTCATATAGTGTGTGTGACATAGGAGACTAAGATAGGGATTTGTACCTGTAATACTTGTGCAAATGGCAAAGTGAAGCACCCATCATTAATGGAGAAGCCTTCAGTGAACAGTTTTATTAAACCTCTCATGTCGAAATGACGTGCAGGGTGAGTAATAGCTACAAGCACATGATACATGCTTGGATTTGTTTCAGCCTAAAAAAGAATCATTTTGTCTTGTCTGTAAAAATGAGCAGGTCAGCACCAGTGTGGAGACTGCTCAGATGAACCTCCATTATTCCTTATCCATTCTATACCCTCGGGTCTTGTGATGTTGGGCCCACATGAACCAGAACCTACATTCAAATCATGCCCAGCTATATCTAGACCTAGCCAGCTTTGTCTTCAGCAGATCCCAAAGGATTAAATGAGATAGCATTTTTTGGAACTAGCTCTGAAATAAAACAAGAGTCTTCCTTTGGAGCAAAAGGGAAAAAGTAAAAGTTCAGTTCTACTACTGAATCAAAAGAATGAATAGATTAATATTTTGTTTCATAATTTTATTATCAGGAAATATGAAAATGTAGATATGATGATACAAAATAGAAGTTTTCAGATGCTGGAGATCTCCAGTCCTATGAACAAACATTTCAAATACAGGATATGACATCTAAAATCTTGATATCAAACACTCCAAAGCCACTAGATTCCGAGCTTTGTTTTCCACCAACGTCTCAGTAAGCAACATGAGAGAAATCTAAGTACAGCATTTAGATAAATCTGGTCCTTAAATGTATTTATACTTGTGGAATTTCACCGTTATGCTTGTGAAATTTTGCTGGTTGATAGAACTATAATTTTTTGGGTGACTTTGGTTTGGTCTCTAAGAGCGAATCACATCAGTGTACACAGACTTTATAAGGGTATGTAAAACCACAGACAAAATGTTCAGACAAGGACAACCTTTGCTTTAATCACCTTGGCATCCTTAGCTAGATTCCCTCTGATAACAATATGTATTTGCCTTTAATGAATGGTCATTGAGAAGTTTTGCAGGCCAAAGTCATATATATGAAAGCTCTGGTCCCTGATGACCTCACAATCTCCCAGGCAGATCCCATCAGGAACACGCTAGGACATCCCAGTTTCAGCCAACTTGAACTAATTACTAGGCACTGGACATTAACCCTGTAGCATCTAACTAGTGCACAGACTCTGTAGTTGTACACTAGGTATGTGCATATCTATACTTAGGAGTAAGACTTTAAAAATTGTCAGCAATTGGACTCACGCGCAGTATTTTTATAGCTTTTGGGGAAAAAATGATCCTTCAGATCAAATGGATTGATAATTCTGCTATCCACCGTCCTTTCTCAAACTTAATTAGCCTGGTAACTTGGATTTTCCCCTCGTCTGGGACTTCAATACCCTACGTCCGATAATAGATAATTGCATTGCCCCCTTCCTGATTTACGCTATTATCCAAGATCAATCACTCCTCAAGACTAAACTGTAAAACCATCAAACCAGTCTCTCTCAGGCCGGTCCTTGAGGACCCCCAGATGGTCCACATTTTTGCTCCCTCTCAGTTCGCTACTGGAAGCTAGGATGGAGCAAAAACATGAACTGCCAGGGGTGCCTGAGGACCGGGTTGAGAAACACTGCACTACATTACTAACTGCCAAATGCCAAGAATCACAAACATAGACAGGATTTAATATGGAATTGTAGGAGACAGAAGAAACCTCTGTTATAGTAATCTATAAAAGAAAATGGGGAAATAAAGTGTATACAAAGTAAAACCACCTGCTGAAAACTAAAACCATCATTCCATTTGTCTATGCAAGTCACTGGATGAAGGAATGCATCGTAAGACCAGCCTGCCACAATGACTGAGGTCTTCATAACGGTACAGCAGAAACAACACAGATGACTCCCTAAAGGCACAGTGAAGGTTTCCCAGCCAACATGAATTCTTATAAGGATCATCCTTCACATGGCTCTCAGGCAGAAAGGTAATCTGAAGCTCATCTTCCTATCCGTGAGGTAGAATCAGGTAGGCTTGTCTGTTCTCATGCATCTATTAGCAGAGGAAAAACAGGCAGGTGTCCAGAGGAAACACCATAAGGACCTTATTCTATGGCTAACTTGACCTCTCTTGCATATGTACATTATGCTTTTAATCTTAAAATTTGTGATTGTAATCTGCTTTTATCAGGAGATCTGCTCTTCATCGAAAGAGTAGCTTCATGAAGAAAGTTCTTGCAAAACTTAAGCCGTAAAAAATGATTGACTGGAACGAATCAGTTTTGATCAGTTTTCCTCAAACCTCCCCGCACCCTGCACACTTGGATCAGGTATTCAGTCTTGTTGATTGTTTGGTTCAGGTGTGCAGGGAGCTGGGAAGAAGAAAAATTGTGGACTGTCTGGGGGTCTGATCTGGACCAGTGTTTCCCAACCGAGTCCTCGGGCGCCCCCCAGAAAGTCCACAATTCTGCTCTCTCCTAGCTCCTAACCACCAAACCAGGTATTTGGTGTTCTTAATTGGCTGGGAGGTGGGAGGAAGCAAAAATGTGGACCGTTTCAGCATCCCTGAGGACTAGGTTGGGAAACACTGGTCTAGATTTTCCAGGTTACAGACGATGCAAACCCAAAAAACCCTAAACAGAGAACTTGGATTACCAGCATAGGGAGCTTAGGTCAAATGAACCTGTTCCGTAAGGATGGATCTGCTGCTCCAGAGTCCTTTTAAGTTGTGAAACACCAAGGGGAGTCCTGAGAAAGAGCTCCATTTATGTACCTTCAAAGCTCACCTCACCAAAGGTATGATCAACATGCCAAACTGCTATTAGTTGCAGCAATACATATTCCTGCAGTGCAGAATGTGCAGTATTAATTAGGCACTCCATTAGTTTACAATGGTCTTGGACTACAAGACCTGGGACCTACAAAAAGAGTGGGGGAGAGAGTGATAGATAATGCAACAGATTCTTATCAAGACTCTGTAATTATTCTCTCCGTCGCTTGTTCTCCCTCTCACACCCCACACTGAAGAGGAAAAATCATTTCAGTCTGAAGCAAAACAATAATCACACAGAAGATTAGCGGGCTTTACCCAAAACAAGTGAGTCCTGAGTCTTATTACAGACCTGTGGTTCTCTATCACTGTAATTACCCAGGGATTTGAGACTGGCTGCAGGGATTTTTAGAGCCATGTTCTGTGAACAGGTGTAAACTTAAGGCATGTAGGAAAATTATAAAAATTATATGAATTGAAGGGGGGCCATGGTGGCTCAGGGGCAGGTAGCCTCCCACTTTCAGGGTTGGGAGTTTAATCCCACCTCTGGCCAGTGTGTGGAGTCTTCATACTCTCCCCAGTTTCCTCCCACTGTCCAAAGAGATGCACTTAGGCTTGTTAAATTACCCGTAGTGCCTGACTGTGTACGTGCCCTGTGATCTTATCCAGGGGGTATCCCCACCTTGTGTCCTATACTGCCTGGGATGGACTGCAATCCTTAGGGTCAGCTGGGAATATTTGATCATCTTAACTACTTCAGGTTCGCTCTGAGAAATTGTCAATGAATGCATGCAGATCCCAACAGGCCTACAACTAAGGTTGATATATATATTTTTTTTAAATAACACTCCAGGATTGTTACATTAGCCACACTTCTCAGTGGATGCTTGATGGTACAGCCAGGGTTGATGACTAGGAGACTGGGAAGAGCCTTACCTTGTTCTCCAGCCGCCCAATAAGCTCAGCCAGTCGGTTGATCTGCACCTCCAGCCCCTCCTTCTGCACCTCCCCCATTCCTGTAAAGTATGCTCATTCAATATCGCTTCTTCACAGATCGTACAACACTTCATTTTGGTTGAGTGCCCAGCTATGAAAAGCACTAAAATGTCAGCTTTATTCATGTAGTACAAAGAACCACCCACTGGCTCTTTGTAAGAACCGCCCCGGCTGGGACAGTGAACGGGACACCTGTGGCAGCAGGAAATGTGGGCTCTCTCTGGGGACGGGTGACAGTGATATAGTGGAGGGCAGTGACAAAGGAAAGTGCCATTTGAGTCTCAGTACAGTGGAAACACCAGCCCCTGGATCGTAAGAGGATCTGGACCAGAAGGATTCCGGATTTCGCGCTTTAAAACCAGTGTCTCGTACATACACACACACACACACACACACACACACACACACACACACACAAGGTAAATTTCCATCTCTATGCCAGATCTACTTCACTTCCAGCTCCATAAACAACCTTCCACTTGCATACATTGAATCATGTGTTTCTGAAATTAAACAATGGATGAGCAAAATTTTTCAAAAATTCAACAGTGATGAGGCAGAATTAATTGTTTTTGGTACAAAATCCACATTAAACAAAATCAGGCCATTTACCCTCCAATTTGACCACACTACCATCTCCCACTCTCCTCTGGTTCACAACCTTGGTGTTACCTTTGACCCAACCCTCTCATTTGACACACACATACGTTTCACAGTAAAAACAGCTTATTTCCATCTTCGCGACATCACCCGGCTTAGGCCCTTCCTTTCTAACTCTGCCACCCGCCTCCTCACCCACACACAATCCTCGACTTTGGAACTCCCTCCCCAGTAACATTCGTCCATCGGTCTGTCTCAGATTTCAAACACAAGTTAAAAACCTTTTTGTTTTCTCAAGCCCCTGACGTCCCCTATCCTTAAAATGCTTCCTTGTTTTATCGGGTTACTGTATTATTTGTAAGCATCTTTAAGATCCTGAAAAGCGCTATATAAATAAAATTAAATTATTACACACACACACACACACACACACACACAGTCCACGCATTCATATCTTTGTAGGGACTCTCTATTCATTTCTAAGGAAGTAACCCTAATCTTAACACTGATATCCCAGCCCCTACCCAGCCCTAACCTTAAGTATAAGTAACTAACCAAAATGCAAGGCTATTGGCTATATTAGTTTTTTGATTGCATTCACAGATTATTATAAAATTGAGGTTTATCCCACACCTCAAAGACTAAGTTAAGGTTGGCTGGTAACAGGCACCGATAAGCAGCTAACTAGCAAAATAGTAAATACACCCTTTTAACTAGCAATAACCCTGAACTGGTGGACTCATCAAATGTCACCATAAAAAAAACTAAATTAACAAAATAACAAAGGTGTGTAAATTTGCATAAACATTTTACAGCTCTTACATGAATTATATTTAGACATACAGGTTCCCATCATCATAAAGTAAATGAAAGCAAATTAACAAGTTAAAAACTGGACATTCTGGAGATGTGTCAACTGTACGGTTGCCAGATAATAAACAATTAAAAATTTCAAATGTTGAATAGTAACCCTTCACATATACAGCCCCTCTTGTGCTGAGCTTGGGAATACAGATTGCTGAGAAAGTAATACAATTTATTTCAGTCCCTGATGTAATTTTCTTGAAATTTATCCATTTACTTCAAGGAAAAGGATTTTCTGTACTCTGTCAGTACACCATTATCACCTGAGGTGGCAAGCCATTCCGGGATGTATCATTACCACCTGAAACGGGAAAGGCATTCTGGGATGTACCTTCTGTGTTTTGGGAAATTGCACGGGAGTCAAGGGTCTTCGTAGCACTGTCCCAGGGGCACGGGGTGCCTCTCTGACCCGACCCTATACTTTCCCTCTGCACACTCTGAAAACCTGGTCGCTTTTGTTAATATGGTAATAAGTCCCATCATCTGTCTCTACTGGGATGCAGTGCCTAGCATATGGTAGCTGGTATGTTTGAGGCACCCAAACACGGGGCCATTCCAGCGAAACAAACATACATCCACGATCAAAGTCTACAGTTACCTTGCTGATGCTGGACGGACTCAACTCTGTGTCTGAAGAACATTAATGTCTGGATTAGTGACTCACAGGAGCCATCCTGAAGCTTGGAGCATAAACAGTCCGAAACAAACTGCAGAGCACAGTGATTTATGCAATTCATATCAAATGGCAGGGCAGGCCCTAAGTAACGAGATCAAAGCAGACCAGAGGGAATATCTGCAAAGGCTATTGGAGAAGTATGGAAAGATAAGTGATCTTGGACAAGAGCCACAACAGCAAGGCACTCCAGGAGACCTGGAAAAATTACGTCAACCTCTCTGTCCCTCCTGTTAATGTCCTCACCAGGGAAAGAGGGGGGGACTCACAGCCAGTGGAAGGGCTGACGGGGCCTCCTCGGTAAAAAATCTGCCCACCCAGGAATCACTTCCAGATCACTTGTTATCAAAAGGGAAACTCCGTAATATTTGCTGGCCGGCGGGTGGGGGGGTCTCCCTCTAAGTTTTGCAGTGGGCCCCCTGCCGTGGCGGGCTTCAGAGTCCCAAAACAGGAAGGGGGGGGGCTTCTTTTTAATATGCTCTGCCCTGGGCTTGAAGCTCTATGTTTACTTGAATATGCTGATTTGTGCTGCAGCCCAAAAGTTGGCACAGGCCCTCATAGCAACACGGGTGGTACAGAGGTCTCAGCCTGGAGGCTGCAAGCTGCCTGTGTGAAGCTGAGCAGAACAGGGTAGAGCAATTCCTTTGAGCCTCCCCCTGACAGGACAAGGGGTTGTCCTTCCTTAAGCGAGCATGTTCCCTGCAGATAGCGCACTCTCCCTCATCACTGATCGTGAAGTGGCTTTTTTTCCAAAAGATCTATATATAGACGGGCCATCCTGCTCTGTGCAGTAGTACAGATGCATTCAGTCACTTCCTGCGAAGAGTGCTCCGTGCTCCATGTGTGGAGGGCAGTTCTCTCAGGGCCCGGGTACCACGTCGGGGAGCAGACGAGGGTTCGGGGTTGTGGCACACGGGTAATTATAAGAAACAGGTTAATTATGATCCCTTCTCTACTGTAACGGCATCAGAATCAACATTTTAATCACCCGGCGATGCATAGTTTGTTCTGCAGTACATGGCATAGCACCCCTCTGGACATCTATCTTCTCTGCAGTAGGATGTACGCTGGAAATCCTCAGCCCTGCTTAACAGCAGCACTTTGGCCAGTCGGCATGTGCTTCTCCTACGCTAATGATGAAGCCTCCCAGTCAAGAGTGTCTCCGCTGTGCGTCACGCGGCACCACAAAGCGAGGGAAACTGGGAAACTGAACTGATTTTCCCAGCTCGCCGGGCACACACACAGAGGCTCATGATGTTCAGAGTCCATTTATATTATGAAAGCAGAACAAATGATGCCCTTTGTGGGATGTGGAGGCAGGGTGCTGTGGAAACCAATGGACCATAGCGTCAGGCTTTGTGGTTTTAGCAGTCCTCTTGGTATGATGTTCTGCCACACAGAATCGTCAGAATCTGCATTACAGGGAGCAGTGGCCAAATCACTCAAAGAAATTGCTCTGAAATCACAACTATAAGAGAACAGGAAAAGACTCTCTACCATGATAAAATACTGTATAAAATGCTTGTCTTGCATATTGTTAAATATGCCACTGGATCCCACCCCACCCATTTCAGAATGTGCTTCTCTACATACCTTGATCGCAGGGCTGCACAAAAACAAACCAAACCTACAATTACACATGTTCACACTCCCATGGGCGCCCCCTAGTGTCTGGGTCCTGAAAGTTATACTCCCCTTAAGGACGGCCCTGCTTGGGCAGCTACTGATATTGGCCAAAGATTTAACCTGAAGTAACATCAGAAATCAAACCTTGTGTTTTAAAACTACCGGGAAGATTAAAGATTAAATCCAGTAAAAGATCACAGAAGAACAGGAAGGTAGCGCATAATAGTTCATCCCTGTAACGAACTGCACCGAGTACGTGGTGAAGCATACTCAGAACAGCATGGAAACTGACGGTTGCGAAGCTAACGTGCCCGTCACTGGGTCCGGTTGTGCTCTCAGGCTCCATCACACACTGATGAGGGCCTGTACTCACAGCTGTGCTGACTTTGCTAACAAACATTCCTCATCATCAGCACACCGGCTCTCCCAGAATGCCCTTCTCTGTGGTCTAAGGGACCGGCTGGCGGATGACACACAAAGGGCCGGTTCTAGCTCTACACAGATTAGTCAGCTGCCTAGGGCCCCCCAATTAGCTACATTGCCCACGAAGTGAAATCATAATCAGTGTTCCTGGTAGGTAGAGCCGGCCCTGTTCCTACCCATGCACATTCAGTGCCTGACTTCTATGGCAATATTATGTCATCAAACCAAATAACTGAGAAACCTCAGGTATGTGGAATTAGAAAGAGTTTAGACCACTGACCCAAGTACATGAGTGTGGTCAGAATAGAGAAAATAGACTGAATAGGAGAGACTGGATGAGAGAACATAGGTACTATTTGGAAAATATTATTCTTAAAATGTGACAGCAGGGGGACAAGAAAGCATTAAAGCCATGGACCTCAGCATCTCTGGCTTATAAATACACATACATACACCAGTGACAGGGAGTGGTAATGCACTCTGTGACATACTGTCATACCCATAACCTTGCATTCATCCCTGAAATGACCAGAAAGAGCCTTTATTTTTGAACAACAATGGTTCTGAATTAAACTGTCATCCATGTAAACAATCTGACAATAAAACATCAGTCAAGTCACAGGAGAAACACCTTTACCTCAAGCAAAGATACCTTGGAGCTGTGTGAACAGGTTGATGAGTGCAGTGAGGCTGATAGGAAATGCAACTGCAACACACCATTAAGAATTATTTCACCCAGGAATTATTGCATCTGACAGACATGGTACAGGTAAGATGGGGAGGAATAAAACACGTATTTCAAATCTGTAATACCACCCTATTCTGTTCAGCAACTGATGCAGAGCTTTTGCATCCTGCCAAGAGAATAATTTAATTTATAACAGAAAAACAAGGACATGCCATAAGGTACACTGCTTTGCACGTAATCTCATTCCTCAATGTCTGGGGTGCACCGGGACGCTGGAGCTCGCACCCTGCTTATGAGAGCAGGTGCCAGCGAAGGGGCTGCTCACCTGCACCTGGGCTGATGGTCCTCATGGTCACCTTGGCGCTCACCCTGTTATTAGGCGGGTAGTCAGGCACAGGGCTCACGTAGCGGCTGTCTGGTACACGAGGACTCGTCTTACTTGGACACAGCCTGTCAAGATCAGGATCAGAATCTTTATTTGCCGAGTAAAAAAAAAAAAAAATACAAGGAATTTCCTTTGGTGCAGGTGGTGGCAAGACGTAAACAGTTAAACATACAAATATGCGTTTCATAAAAACAAATACATAGACTATAGTAAAACAGAGGTAGTAAAATAGAAACAAGATATACAAATAATACATAAACAGCTAGATAGATAAACCAAGTGAGACCAAATGTATGGTGAAAACAGCTTGGGGTCTGTGCAAATGAGCTTATGAAGGCAATAAGAGTATGAGACACGGACAGGGGGTGATAGGATGTGAAGGGGGGGTGATAGGATGTGAAGGGGGGGTGATAGGATGTGAAGAAGTGTCCTTCTCGTGGGTCTTTATTTAAGAGGGCTAGAAGCCAGTGAAATGCCATTAAACTTCCATTATATGAATCATACAAGCATTTAGAGTCCCAGTCAATGTGTTCTAGCCAGTACAGCACGGAATTACAGCTTGCCATGGCCTGGAAGGTGGTCAACGTGAAAAAACACCACAGCTGAGTCTCTCTGAAGCAGCCAGCTCACCCCGACTGGCTGTGCTGCTCATCGATGGCGTCCACAGCACTCTCCACGGAGTTCAGCAGGGACTGGATCTGATTGGCTGATTCCTTCAACAGGAAGCGGGTCACGAACTGCTCCACGTTGGTCCCTCGCTCGTACACCTGAGAATGCCAGAGTCTCCTCAGCGTTTTGAAAAACAAACTAATAACCACTGAGCACAAAACTTTCAAGGTGCCCCAAGGTGAAGACAATTATTTTCTTTTCCTTTCCTTCTGCACATAAGTAAGACACTAAAAGAACAAGATTCCCCTTGATAAAATACTTGCTGGCAATTGGTCAGTCACAGTCTAGCAAAAACTCACCACCTCTAGGGGTTTTGGTGATGTCTGGACCATGGGAATGTTACCAAAACATCTAACAGAATCTGAAGCCATTGTTAGTTTATAACTTATCGGATCTACTGAAAACTACAAAGGGCTACTACACGCAAAACCGGTTGGCTTTCAATAAAGACGGATACAGCTCCAGGTTGGGTAAAGATGACCCATTTCCAAGCAGATGAGTCAGGTTAGCATCTCAGATACACTGTGGAATAACTAATTTAATTTAAATCTAACCTATTTCTCACCTAACTTACAAAGCAACTCAGTCCAAGAACCTCACAGCATCACAGTGCAGTCAATAGCGCTTATAGGCTTTACAAAGTTAACATTTGTGTAAAGGAAGTAGAATACAATCATATGAATCAAAACTTACATGGACCAATCAAACAATCAAATCAAAACATCAACATTAGGATTGAGGACTTAGTGATTATATTAGTCACAAACCTAATTAGATGTTATTTCAGATAGAAAAAGTAGAGAATTAAACATGATACTTCATAATCAAGATAAATGGGGCCTTCGCATCATATAATCTTACTGTTAAGGTCATGCCATATTAGATCAATGCATTATGCCCAAATTATAAAAATATGTGAAATTGAATTAAACACTATGTTATATATTTACATGCATAAATATTTGCAAATATACATAAACAGACTTTCAGATGTATTTATGGTGTGTTATGCAGGTTGTCTGAATATCAACATATGAGAACAAACTCTTCAGTCCAGTTTCAAGCTACTTAGCTGTTATTTAACTGTGCCTTGAGAAACCCTATACAGATGTTAATCGTTAGCTGACTTCCAGATTCACGGTCCAGCTGTTTAACAAAGCAAACTCAACCGGCAATCCTGTTACCCCTCAGCAACCTCTGGAGAAGACAACACATTTTCTACTGTAATTTTCATTTCAATTTCATCCTCCTTAATCATATTTCCTCAACCAAGGGAGAAAGTGCATGCAGATAATTAATGAGAAAAACTGAAAAACTAATGAAGAGAGCAAAGGAAGGAAGAGGAATGGCAGAGCAGAGGAGCTGCCACTGGACTGATGCTACTGAGAAGGCTGATCTCCACATTGTAACCAAGATGCAACACATCTTCAGCACCTCACATTAACAATTCATCAAGGAAGATAGGGGACCACGGTCAGAACAGAAAGGACGACTTGATGAAACACCAAATGTATCATTTTAATCACAAATTCCATACAGGTTCCACCAAATGAAGCCCAGGAAAGACGATGCACTTCTTTTTCCTCAAGAAATTCCATGCAAACGCTACTGAACCGCTACCCATGACCATCTTTAAAAAGCCATAGCATGAAGTGTGAAGAGGAGGGTCACTCATAAGAAGTCCTAAACCACATGCAACAGTCTGCTGTATAGCCTATACAAGATCAAGCAGTCCAGCGTCACAGTACAGTTCCACATTGCTCCAGTGCAGGTGTAATTCTCCACTTAAGCACTGGCCGTTGAATAAAATGAGTGCAGTGACTCCAACGACCATTGAGAGCCTTAGGAGACAAGCTTTCCAGGCTCATTGATTGAACTAATCTAATACAAAGACACATGAAGAATGTTCCATGTGAGATTTGCATAAAAACAATTAGTGGAATGTTCTAGTAAATGAAGGGCTGTGGTATGTGTACTCAAATACACATTAATTTTTTTTTACAACGCGAGGCGAGGACTACTCTAAATGCTGCTTCTCATCTTGAGAGGAGAGCAGGGATGACAGATATGCTGGTTTGAACAGTGCAATGAACTGGCTGTGTTAATGAGAACTGGCATCTTGGAGGTACTAGTGAAGCAGACAATGTCGGGAAAAAGGTAATAACTGGCTACTGACATAATGCCAGAGAGACATCAGACTGCAGGTCAAAGCAACGCAGCAGCGGCGCTACGAAAGACCTGCATGAGAGTGCTGGACAAAGACAGGCTGCTCAGGGGAAAACAATGTGGATCCCATCATATTAAAGTATTCTTAAGAAACACAATCTTTTGCCAATTCACAGTGTCAGGGATGGT
Source organism: Mormyrus iriodes (assembly GCA_011763525.2). Lineage (NCBI taxonomy): Eukaryota > Metazoa > Chordata > Actinopteri > Osteoglossiformes > Mormyridae > Mormyrus > Mormyrus iriodes. Next base: position 22,941,730 of record JAAGVU020000019.1, read on the forward strand.
AAAGGGACCTACATGGTTATAGACCTGCGTGGTTAGAAGACTTAAAAATCAAAACTCTGGTTTCTTCAATATAATTTTCATATACAGTAAAAGTGCTGCCGCCATGCAAAACATCGACTGCTGTTGCTAGGATACAATTAATGCATTTCGAGTCCAATCAATCACCGCAATGTCTAGAGAGAAGAGTTTGAATCTCAGAATAGATTAGCACTAGTGTTTATAATGGAATATTTATGAGACATGTTCAGTTAATGCAGGAGCTGAAAAAGCTGAGCTGAAAAGGGGACCTCCCAACATTAATGTCCCAATTAAAAATCCCACAGCACTGTGGTTTTACTGCTTTACACTCAGCTTAGGCTGCCTTTTCCCCAAACCTCACAGAATAGTACAGTTTTACATTTACAGTACTGTGTGTGAAAAAAAGAGAGGATAAGGGATGCTTTTTGCAATATATAGGCAGAAAAAAGGTCTATAATATTTAGAGGTGTAACGATTCCCCAAATCCACCGCTGGGTTCAGACCTCGATTTTTGAGCCATGGTTCAGTTCATACCTTGTTTTCTTTTTTGTTTTGTTTTGGGGCAGGGGAAGGGGGGTAAAAGAGAATAAAAAGCTGGAACAATTTCTGTGTTGTATTAATCACCAACCAACATCTGGTTGGTAAATTAAAAAAAAAAATTCTATAATCTACTGGATAACCAAAATGTTCCTGCCCTACTGACTTGAATGCGACTGGGTGCTCTGCAGTCTCAAGGTCATTATCCATCTGGAACCAATGAAAATAGCCGAGCTTATACCACAAGTTACGTCTTCCAGAACCACGACACGGGTTTGTGAATGTTTACTATAGCGTGAACAGCACATCATCATCATCATCATTATTGTTATTAGATGATCATGTTACAGACATAAATTACATTTCGAGGAAACATTTCCCATAGACAGAAGCTTTGAAAGCACAACAGACACATCTCATAAATCTATCTACCAAATGTCTCTCCATCGCACACATAGACCCCTGAGGATCAAGAGACGATTGCCGGGAAACAAATTCCCCACCCAATATTCCATCCATCCATGCATTTTCGAAAACCGCTTGTCCTATTCAGGGTCGGGGGGGGTCCTCAGCCTATGGAGTTTGGGCGCAAGGCAGGGAACCACCCAGCATGGGCCACCAACCCATCGCAGGGCACACTCATACCCCAGTCGTGTGCCATTCAATGCAGCTTAAAGGAGGATTTTTGACACATAAGTAACAGAAAATACAAAATAAATAAATACAATAGCCATGGGCCTGTAGGTGCTATAGTACAGGGTCGCTTCTAAGCTAAGCAGATACGCATGATTGAAAATCCATCAGAACAGTATTAAAGGTGGATCAAACGAAGACATCCTTCGGCCTGAGGTGAATGTGCATCAGGAAGCCTTAAACTCAGCCTCTTCTCAGAGGAGACTGGAGATGAAATTGAGATGTACAGGCCAGCCCCTTTGAAAAGATGCGGACTCAGCTGCCAGTATATATGTGGAAAATGAATCTGCACAGTGACGGCTCCACGAAGATATTCGCACAGGGAGAGGCCAGCCGAAAGCCTATTGTCATGTTCATCCTGCCCCAAGGTATCTATGAGATCTCAGAGCTACGAAGAAAGGGTTTCCTCCTAAGGTTAGTAACTCGCCTTAAGGTCTTATTACGTAACTTGACTACAGTGTCAGACTTACAAAACATCTGAGCAGTACATTACATTTCATATTTCGTCCCTGCAGCAGTGTTCAGTCATCAGGGAGATGGTCTCTATCATTGGTTGAAGACACAGGTGATCTTCGCTGTTATTGGTGCCCATCAGAGATGGCACTGACCCAATACCCACTATTGATAATCGGCCGATACCGGCAAAAAATGTTGGGTCGGATATTGGGGTGCAGGGGAGTAAGAAACAAATCCGATTTTCCATCAGAGATAGATCTAGCCATAAAAATCGTGCAAATCCTGTAGCCTTAGCGTGACATCCCGTATACAAAAGCAAGGGTCATGCGATGGCTAGGCATTCAGCAATGCGTTTCTGTGAGAGCTGTCGTGTCGGCTGTGTGCAAATACAGTAACCCCTTTATATTTACACATTTGACATTCGCGGTTTTGGTTATTCGCAAATTGGCCGTGAACTATTAAGTGGGAATATTTTTGGAGCTTGCCGAAAGATTGCAGAAACTCATGGACAACCTGTGCGCCAAAAACAATAGCAAAAATTATTTGGATCACAAAAAATCATACCATTTAAAAATATTAGTGATACACAATAGTTGTTAGTGTAAGTGCATACTACATAGTTTAAAATTAAAAAGTCTTGGCTTGGGTACGCCGCTTTTAGACTCGGCAGCAAGCCTGAGTCACATGTTAACTGTCTTTGTGAATCTACCGTTAATTTTGCTTTTTTAATAATCCAAGAGTCCAAAGCGTACTGCTCCCAATGCATAGAGTAGCAGCCTTGTACATATAGGGGCATAATTTAGATGTTTGTGTTTTATATATAAAGGTCTTGATAGGAAAGAAAGTAATTTGACATGCAAAGTGAACAGTACTCTTTGTTTAGACATTGCTAATAAATAGAATTTTTATGTTATTGTTCAGGCTAGCAGACTGTTATGGGTTGAGCTTCAGGGTCCCCATTTGCGAATTTTTAACTTTTGCAGGGATCTTCCACCCCTAACCCTCGCGAATGTGATGGGGTGAAACTAGATGTCCTCAGACCTACTTATAAGTCTTACCTCTGCTCCATCATATGTTTTATACTATTTTATACTAGATACTCATGTGACTAGAAATGGTTAGTTGGGGTATGCGGTGATATTTTTATGTTTCATTTCTTTATAACATTTAATTTGGCAACAGATCACACAATTTGCACTTTGAGAAATATTTCTGTTATTTTCAGTGAATGTTGTGATTTCTTTTTGTAACATAGTGGCATAGCTTTTGTTTGAGCAATGTAACTATTCTATATTCCTGTTCTTAGCATACTCAAACAATGTAGCTACAACACTACATGCAGGCAGTTCGCCATGTTCATTGAAATGTGTTAATTCAAGTATCTCATTTAATGCTGAGTAGCTGATGAAGTGGAAGAAAATACCGGATTGGTTTCAGTTTCGGCAGATACTCAAAATTTTGATATTGGCATTGGGATCAGATGTGAAAAAAATGACTGTGCCGTCTCTAGTGCATACCACTGTGCTGGCGTGGCTTGCGGTAAGTCAGCCGGAGCCCTTAATGAGGGCCTCAGCTTGTTCCTGAACAGTTTACCCCCTCCCAGTGCTGCTTAAACTGGCCCACAATCTGTCTGTTTCAGCCTTAAAAGCAAATGTTCCCTGCTAATGATAAATGGTAGCTGTTCAGCATTTACGTGCAAAACAAAAAGCCATATATCACATTCAAAGTCAACGCTGTAATGTCAGTGATATAAATAGGGGATCGTATTGAAACAGTAGCCTTCATTTTCCTGTTCAGCTTTCTGGGAGATTGCAGTGAATTCACAGATACCTATTCCCCAACAACTTATTTCAAAAACAGCCTTTCTGCAGACAGCAAAATGTGAGACATTCGCTTTCACAGTAGTTCCCAGTCAACCCCTTAATACTACTAGCAAAGTAAACAGCCTTCAATCTTGCAATTACAAGCCATGTAAAGTAATAAATGCAAGATGCCCCACCCCCGATAAATCAAATCAGTTTCAGCAATTGTATTCCAAGGGCTGCAGCTCTAATCAGATGGGAGCTGTAAGTCAGTGCATTTTTCGTATACTACTGCAAGAATACAGTAATTTGATGACATCTGAGAGAATAAAGCACTTCAATTCGGTGAATGCTAAGATGAGCACAGAAAGAGTCCATTTTAATTAAATCTAGAAAGGAAGGGAATGGTGAATTCAGGGACTGTCTAAGAATAAGCCAAAAGAAAGAGGGAAAAAAGTTGATCAATAGAGTTAGGGCAAAAGCTGCTTTCTTCCTGACGACTGCGGTTGAGTTCAGATTCACTCAACTGAAGGCTGAAATGGACAGAGGTTTTTAAAAGGAGGCCATCAGCGGTGAGCAGCGTGCCACACCTTCAGGGATACTCCATCCCGCGCGGTCGTCTGAAATGGCTGCCGCCTGAGGTGGAGATGCGATCCCATCCAGCCGTCATCCCGCTTCCGCAGTGGAGAACATCCACAGAGGCAGACGGCTTCTAATTGCAGAAATCGCCTCGCCTGAGGCGTACGGGCTTGGCTGGAGACCGCACACGCCAAAGGATGTTGAGGTACTTGCCGACAGCAACGCACCAATGTGTGTAATTCTGTTCGGGTCCCATGGGGAACCTGGGTGGTCAACAGAGCTTGTCTTCAGCTATGGGACAAAATTACTCTGTATCCCCACAACAGCAACTATACCAGCAGTTCACCCCACAATACTGGCGATTCTGTAACAGAGGCAGGGTCTTAATTGTAATCACCCCGTCAAGGCAATTTTAATCTGGCAGACAATTGCCGGGAACCATGACTGCAAATGCAAGCTCTGTGAAGAGTCCTCCATACCGGATGCTAACTCCACAGTATGACAAATGCGTTGCGACAGTGGCGATGTATCAGCCCTGATTGAGACACGAAAGCGGGCTGGCCTAATCAAGCTACTGACGCGTTTCTACAGCAGCACCTGCATGGCGCCGTGCGATAACAAGCACGGGAGATTGAGAAGCCCCCCCCCCGGCCCCTCCATAAGACTCTTGCCATTTGTTCAGTTCCAAATCATCACTTAGATAGAACGTACCCAATTATGACAAAACAACTGGGCTTGATAAAACCATACAACTGCACATGTTAGCAATCACTCACCGCCGCCGATGAGTATGGTGTGTAAATGCGAGCCCGGTGTGTTGCCTGGTGTTAGGATTCCTGATTAAGAGCGCAAATAAAACAATGTTTTTGGAGCTAGAACCAAGGCTGCAGTGAACTAAGTGGTGCACTGATGTGGAAATTTTGGTTGATACCAACAACTGGCTAACCTCTGAGCTCCACAAACCTGTAGTTAAATTGACATTGTTGATATTCCTTCTTACGATGGTGTGAACGTTGCAGCCGCACCATATACTGCAGGCAGTGAGACGTCAGTGAACAGGCAGGGACTTTGGTGACTGACGCGAGGTTTTAAGTGGCGAACGAGCCGCTGAAATCCCTCATCCGGAAATTAGCTACGGAAAACGGCTGATCGCCCATCGTGATCAGCTCCATTATTTCGGTAGTTATTGCAGATGTCCCATGAGTTGTTTTTTTTATGGCCCATTACATGATTTTAATTCATTGTTAAATATGGCTTGCAGATTTAATAAGAAACAATATAATGTCTATATTAATCATCACTGGCTAGTTTGAGACCCATCAGTTGTGTCTTTAGTTCTGCTACTTTGAATATTGACTAAATTCTAAATGTTGGCCAGAAATATTGATCAACATTGACAAATGTTGATACTGATATGGTAACCAATATATCGTGCAATCCCTAAGTGAACAGTCTCTGTTCGTGCAAACAGAAGGCAGTCATCACTAACCACCAGGATTACTTATGGGCTGCAGCCATTGATGAAAATCAGGGGACTTAGATCAGTGGTCATTTGACTCAGCAGCGAGCTGTGACCTGCCCCGCAAACGGTGCTGACCCGCACCCACACGGAGCAAGCCGTTTGATTGGGTTTGGGTGGAGATCCCTGACTCCCAACCCCCAAACGGCCTCACCCCAGCTGTCTCCTGGATGACAGCTGTTCATAAATATACCCTCGTTAAAATGTCTCTAAAGGAATCAAGGCAGGAAGATGACTAACACTGTCCCCTGGGCTAATAAAGCACCACTTAGAGAATGCAGGATTTGGCCACATCGCTGCGGAGGGATTAACATAATCAGCCCTTTGTCTTGAACGCCTCTAAATGGGGAATGAAAACAAACAAGCCCTTTCCCATGCAAGTTGGAGGAATTAACAGCGAGACGGACGCTGCACATCTTCAAATTCTGAGAATGCAATCATTTGGTTACCTGGAGAAAAGCATTAGTTAAGAAAAGAGAATGAAGAAGAGCCCCACTAGGTTCTTACTTTGTACAGTTTTTTTGGTAGCTCCTGTTCCAATCCTTCTTATACCTGCACCTGGGAACTCACTGGAAGCTCAGTAGCTGTACTTATGCCTAGTTGAGTCCATGACAACATGAATGTTTGCGATGTGCTATTTGCCTCATTTGTACGTCGCTTTGGACAAAAGCACCTGCTAAGTATGGAAATGAAAATGTGAATGTCTGCCCCAGAAAGTAGCTCTTCTCCTTGGCTTTACAGTCTCTGCAGTTTAATTGCATAGCAACAGCTCCATAACCTGTCTTTCCTCTTTATAAACCTATGTGGCTGTAAATGACGGAGGAGGGAGGGGGGGGGGGGACTTATCGGTTACTATGGCATTGGCGAGTAATTACGGTTTTGTAACCTACATACAGCAGTTTGAGATTTAGGTTTCATCACCGTTTCAGTGTTAGTTGTTCCTCTAGCTGAAAAGTTTATTAGACATGAGTGTTTGATCAATACAGTCTATGAATAGTCAGACTAAGGAAAAGGTATGAAATGCTTAGAGCAAATGAAATCCTGCTTAGATTTCGATCCGATTAGGCCAATGCTTGGAAAGTTCATTGTCATTCTTTGTTGAAAGGAGCCAGTTTCCAAGAGGGGTGTTTGAAATTAAAAGTCTCACAATGGACTTTCAGGGTGTGATTCTGTACACCAGAGGATGTACCAAAGAGGAGATAATGGCAGATTTCAGCACATAATAGGGGTGTAAATTGTAAGCTTTGCCACAATACAATTCAAGTTCAATTTTGCAATGCAGTGATTTGTTATCTGGTAACTGATGACCCTGATAGCGGGGAAACGATTCGATTTGATTCAGTAATACATGATCAATATTTTCAATATAGTGAAACATATGCTGATTTAAGTGGAATTTATTTGAATTCAAAAAGACAGCAATAAATGTTTCTGCTGAAAACGTTATATGTTTTAACAACAAAACAACTCTACCCGGAAATATATAGCTTTCTTTCTGAAAGTGTAGGAACACAGGTGTACTAAACTCCATAATGTACTGCAAGGCATTGGTCTGTATTCTACTAAAATGACTCTAGATTTTTCACAGATTTTTGTTTTCAGCAGCGTTTGGTGTATTGCTGTGGTTTAATGATATGAATTGATATTTGTTAATTGAGTCTATTAAATTGTATCATGGCCTTAACAATCCATATATTGATTAGAACTGATGAGTTGTTACACTCCTCGTATATAAATATATTTTTAAAACTGTTAATAAACATTATGACTGTAGGTCTACAAGAACTTTACAGGACAGAGAGAGCTGATAGATCACAGGTGCTAGTGGGACAGAAGAAGGCCCAGGTGACCACAAGGTAAGACACATGAGTGCCTTCTGGAGTCCAAGGACAGATTTAAATCTCATTTGAATTCAGTCAGCAGCTGCCAATTGAGTCTGGCCCAACATGAGGGGTCATGGGAAACGTTGCTTCAGCACTCACTCATTGTCAAAAAGTTTGGGGTCCAGGAGTCACCTTCTTTTGAAAGCGGTTACAGTTGGACAGGGCTGCAGAAAGACATGACTGGGCCCTGGAAAAATTCTACCAAATGGACAGCCCCCAATCTCCAAATCAAAGCTACTATTATCCAAGCTCACACACTTATGGGCGCCCCCTAGGGTCTGGGCCCCTGGAAGTTTTCCCCTGCCTCCCCTGTTATGGGCAGCTCTGCGGTTGGAGAACTTAAAATGACTTAACTGGCCACATTATAGCTGTGGAAACTCCAGGATACCCTGAGCCATCACACTGATAAAAAAACAATTTTACAAGAGATCAAAAATTAAGTAACCAATGGGAATTACTTGAATCAGGACATTTACCCAGATACAAATAGAAATAGTGCAAAAATGATAACATGTAAATTATACATATAAAAAGATAAGTAGAATATCACAATGCCACTTCGTTAAGTGAACATAGACGCAAGTCAAAACAAGGGTGTACAATACAGAGAAATTTGCCCTTTCTGAAAGGCCTCCGACCAAATGGCACCGGTGTACAGGCATTGGGGTTGCTTTGCCGAGCTGCCAGAGTCTCTCCACCGCACTCATGTATACTTTATACCTCATTAGCCCATATCCCACCCACTTATATACCTGGAGACTGACAGTGAAAGAGACCCAATGACATTCTCCTCCGTGTTGACATACAGAATTTTGGAAAAATTAACTGAGTTCTGATAGTTTCAGTCTTTCTGATACTGACTGGCCTACTGAAAAAGAAGAGACAAGAAGCTAGTTAAGACATTACAGCAGGGGTCACCAACATGGTGCCCACGGGCACCAGGATGCCCCCAAGGACCACATGAGTCGCCCGCGGACCTGTTTTAAAAATAGCACAACTCACCAGTGAGCAGCGTCTAAAATTAAATTTTATCCTGTTGATATGATACAATCATAAACGTGATCAGTGTCGTCACATAGATGAGTATCATTAATCATTAATAATAATATTATTAAACTAAAGGTAAACTGAGCAAATCTGTTATTTAAGAAGAGTGTATCAAACTGGCAGCCCTTCGTATGGCTCAGTACCCGTGAAGTAGCTCTGAGTTTCAAAAAGGTTGGTGACCCCTGCATTACAGACTGTGCTTTAGCTTAAGGACGTTGATTCATTAAGAACTGTAGAGGCAGAGTAGGACTTTCCAACCTTTTGATTACCGCAGGCCGGCATATGTTGGGCATTTTCACAGACTGGAGGATTACACAGGATTCAGAGGAAAATATCATCAACATCATAGCTGGTTTGCTAACTGCTGGCTAACCTATTTTTTTTTGCTAACTTTTTATCTCCAGGGGTGGTCAGACTTGGTCAGTATTACTGAGCGTGGGGTGGCGGGGTACTGGCAGATCAATCGGGGAGGGGGGCAGTTTAAGTAAGCCTAGCCATTCTTTGTTTCCCAAGATGGTGCCAGCCCCCTGATGTTTGCCGGGGCCCTAGGCGACAGCCTAGCATTTATCCACCACGGCTCGCTCCCATTTCTACAGATGCAATCAGAATGCACGAACATCAGGTTTGGTAAAACTAAAAAAAAGACAACAGTGGCTCGAAAATATATTATTTTTGGAAATTAATCAACCCCTCCCCCAAAGCCCCAGCATCCTACGGCCCAGTGTAATACTGGCCGTTCCGTGGCTCGACATTTGGGAGTCCCTGATGTGGGGCACGGAGAAGTGTGCTGCAAGCTGGTGCCACTAAGGATGTAAACCGTTCTGCATTCGCTTGGCAGACGTTGCCTTTCATTTCAACTTCACACGGAGTTTAATGAAAGAGGGATAAACACCATCTACAGTGCGGGGAAACTGGGCTAAGGAAGGTGTCTAAACGTCAGAGGCAGCACAAAGAATCGGCACATCGACCTCCATCACAGCCCGTAAATCTGCTGCACGGGGCAAAAGGCAGGTGATTAAACCAACTGCGTTTATCACGGGAACGCATTTCTGAGGATTCGTTCTCCTTCTGCAGGGATGCCAATTCTGGAAAGAATTTTGGGAAAATCACAGACCGTCACCTTCAGGTCGCCCTTAAGGTCTGAGGGTCAAGAATTCTGAAAATGGGTAGCACAAGTCCTTTCTTCAGTGTGTTGCTCATTAATGTAGATAGTCGAGATATAATCACCAAGATTATATTTTATTCCAAAAGCAAAGATTGGTTTATAGGTGGATCAAATAAATACTCTTATGCCAAAGTAGAAATCAGTTGTGGTCAGAACTCAGGGGGGAACAGAAGATGGATCAACACCATGACCTGCAGGCAGCCCTGGGGCCATAGGAAATGCACCAGAGCCAGAAGCAGGCCAATGTTCAGCAGGTGACCCACCCCGGCACATCTCAATACAGTACAAGATAAAAAGGCAGCCATGGGGGGGCGGGCACCGAAGGATGACTGGCTGAATTAATAAGCAGCCTGTGACATCACTTCCTGTCAAAATCCTACTCTGTCACCATCTTCACTCATTAGCCATCTTCCAGAGCCTCACATGCTCTTGATCTTCCAGTAGCACCATATAACAATAACAGGCAAAGTGATTACACTTCTGCCGTCATACAGGGGGTGAATTGGCAACTCTTTTGCTTTCCACTCTGGATAAAGAGCATTTTAGTTTGAATCTTAATTAAGACAGAAAAAATGTAGGCAGATCAGAACTGACAAAAGTCTTTAAGCCTTCCATTTGTCCCTTAAGGCTGCTATCATATACGGTTTATTATACTACCGGTATCTAGTGAAAATCACCTGAAGAAAGCCGTTAAGCGGAAGCACTAGTTACGGATATTTATGCATCATTTTTCTTTCTGGTTTCATCAATAGTCTAATTATAGTGGCCACGAGTCAAACAGGCTGTCACAATCTGGCTGGCTTTGAAAGCATCTCGCTCTGTTCTCCAAACAAACATTATCACTTCAAACAAGTTGCCGCTTTTGCAGCAGATCCTGACACACAAACAGAGGGAATGGGTGGGGGCAGCAGAGAGAAGGGAAGAAGAACAAGACCACTGATATCTGCCAACAAAGTGGAGGGAACTGGTCCCCCAGCAGAGCAAAGCCGCAGGGTGTGCATATCTGAAGGTGCCCCTCCCCCAATTTTTCAACAAAAACCAGCTTTAATTCTGCCAAATACTCTATTGATCAGAAAACATTATGCTGGCTGGGATTACAGTGCGCTGTCATTGACAGATTCAACCAGCCTCTCATTGGTTGCATTATTAGACCCCATTGGGTTAAACCAGTGGGAGACTGACAGCGTATATCTCAACCCATCACTATAATGCGAACACTGCAGAATTTCAGCTCGCACTCAGATCTGCTGTAGATCTGCCGACAAACAGCTTCGGTCCCATCTGAGTGGCTGTCACTGTTACCTAACAGCCTTCACCCCAGCTGACTCTTCCCAGACAATAGGCTCTGGCTCTCAGTCCAAGAGTCCAACTAGCTACACCATAATCTGGAGCAGTAAACACACAAAAAACTATTAAATTTAAAGAATATTCCATCAATGGCACCTGGATTCATTATTATTCCTGTTTCTATGGGTGTCCAGTTTTCTCCCAACATAAATCACAGCTCTTAGAATAAATTACGTTCTTTGATGGTGCTTCAGTTGCGGAGCCTGGCAAAGCATTCAAAGGAAATTCTTCTATCCCTTCTTTTAATCCCAATCTTTCTGCATCCTTTCTACAATTAATTACCATCAAAAGCCAGGCCAGTCTCTTCCCCCCTACACATTTCCCATCCTTTCGCATCATGAATTATTAAGTAGGAAAAAAACACAATTAAGGTCAGAAACAGGGGGAATCCACTGGCACTACGACATCCACTGAATGATTATTGACTTATTGACACTAATCTAAACGGCTTATTTTTTAATATATATGAGAGGACAACTATTGCCTCACAAAAACATTACTCATAATGATCCCAGGAAACAGCCTCTCGTCTGACAGATCTCCACAGAAAGGCAGAAGCCCATGGAAATTTCTCAAAGTCTTTATTAGTTCTGAAAATCTTTGAAGGCTCTTTGCTGGCAGAGAGCGAGAAAGAGAGATGTCAGTCTGGTTTGGAGAGGGGTACACTCAGCGTGCCAGAAATGAACGGAACAGCTCAACGTAAAAGAGAATCGCCGTTTTTATGTATACACAGCTGAGACACTAAAATACATTTTTGGCGGTGGCTTTGGAGTATAACAGGGAGCGATGCGCTTGCATTGCAGTGGAAGACGTCCACATTCGGGGGGCTCGGAAGCCGAAAGCAAGTTAATGAGACCAGCTCATTAAAGCGGCCCGAGCAGGCTGAGTCCACATGAGGATGGGGGAGGGGGGGTGGGGGGTGAAGTAGGCTTTAATAAACTGAGCATTCCCATTTAGATTTTTCCTGTCACCCATGGCATCTACTGTCAGAGCCTTCCACCTGTTTAAGAGGCAATTAAAACGGGTTTAGAAATACGTCCCACTCTAATTACCCTAACTATATCTATAACAGCTGAAAGGCCAGCACTGGCGACAGAGTAAATGAGCACATACAGCACCGACAGGATCCATACAGGATTCCCGTAATAGCGAGAGCTAATGCAACCTGCAGAATTGGTGCCCTCAGCTCTTTCCTCTTTAAAAATGAACATCAGACAGAACTATAGCCTCCACTGGACTTCCACTGCTGCCCCCAGCAACGTATCAGACCCCCCTGACGATCACATCTGTGAGCTGTAAATCAGAAGGTCTGGCCCCGGGGGCGTGAGGGATTCTAATTCACCCTGAATGGTCCGTCACTCAGGAGGCTGAGGGGATGACAGTTAGCGGAGAGGATGGAAAAGCAGGTAATTCGCTTAAAAAACGACAGACAGCGATTTCACACCGGCAGTGAATTCACCCGTGGAGAGACGGCAGTTTCCCTAACGAGCCGTCGCTCCTGCGTTCTGGCCTCCCTGCTCACCGTGAAGATCTCTCCAAAAAGAGCCCATCTGCGAGAGCTGCCAGTCACCCATACCAGCCAGGTGACAGTCCTGGTCCCATTTCTAAACAGGTGGGAATGGCACTGTGTCGTTCTTTGTCTTTCTCCACAGGCTGTGGTGCTCTGCAAGCGGCGGGGTCTATCTCACTGATGTGATCTGGCAGATGTGGTGAATTGGATCATTTTCAGACTCTGAGTACACAGTGACTCTTATCTGAGACTCTCACAAAAGACAGACTTTCATAATTATTTATACGCTGTTGCTTAGCGGTTGCTTTTGTCCGAGCTACAATTTGATTCATATATACACATGGACCACATAATTCAGATAATTCAGATTCCCTGCAGTCAGGTAGCAGCACAGCCCATCCTGGAAGTAGAACACACCACCTTTCCGACTATGCACTGCCCGCTGACCTACATACACAACACGCCTGGCATTGTTCTGTATGCAGCAACAGGAAGTGGGGTAGCTGGCCAGGAGACGAGAATAAATGAGAAGGATCCCTAGAGTGGCTGCCTGTCTGTGCTACTTAACCTGAACTCCTTTAGTTAACATACAGATGTATTAAATGAATCATACTAATCAGCACAGCCATTAAAATGCACTGGGGGACCGGGGACAGTTGTTGAATGGGGTCAGCTGCTGAACAGACTTTTAACACACTTCTGCTAGCTTACGGCTCCAGGCAACAGCTGTCGTACTAAAATTGCACAGATTAACGAGTAAATAGATACCAGATTTGATTCGCCGATTGTCCACAGTCTCCTCTACATACATTTTCATTTACGTTTGCTTTTCAGCTGAAGGAAAATGACTTTCATATTGTGAAATATTGGGGGTGCAGCAGCTTGGAGCCAAAACACGGGAAATAACTAGTATTAAGCAAGGGATACTGTGGACACGACACCAGTCCGTCACAGGGCACATCATCATACAATCAGCAATTTACAGACAGATTTTCCTAACTGCATGTTTTTTGACTGCAGGAAGAGACTGAAGTAGCAGAAGTGAACTGGTAGGAACCACAGGAGAGTCTGTAAACTCCACATAGGGGATGGGAATCAAACATCCAGCTTTTGAGCTGAGAGGATAACCACAGAGATAACCGTAGCGATAAGCACAGAGATAAGCACGGGGATAAGCACGGGGATAAGCACGGGGATAAGCACGGGGATAAGCACGGGGATGGGCACAGGGATAGCCACAGAATTAACCACATAGGTAACCACGACGATACCCGCAAGGACAGCCACAGAGATACCCACAGCGATAACCACTGAACCGCAATGCCCACTTTTTGGAATATTAAGGTTAAAACAAGATGCCTTATCATGCTGGCTGTACAACAGAAACTGCAATATCGCAGTAAATTATTTTTACATTCCACAGATTGGTTAAAATTATAAGTTTGGCTGAGGAAATACCTACTGTGAAAATATATTAAATGCATAACTGATTTTAACATGGGGCGGCACAGTGGTGCAGTGGTTAGCACTGTTGCCTCACACCGCTAGGATCAGGGTTCACGTCTCCGCCCGGGTTCCATGTCTGTGGAGTTTGCATGTTCTCCCCGTGTCGTCGTGGGGTTTCCTCCGGGTACTCCGGTTTCCCCCC
>JAAGVU020000019.1:22965417-22998686 GCA_011763525.2 Mormyrus iriodes
ACACAAGTTTGTATCCATATCTTTGTGGGGACCCTTCATTCATTTCTATGGGCAAAACCCGAATCCCAGCAATGAGAACCGTAACCGCTACCCAGCCCTAACCTTAACTATAAGTAACCAAACACAATACAAGACTTTGGACATTTTTAGTTTTTTTTATTGCAGTCACAGATTTTTATAAAATTGAGTATCCCCTTGTGGGGACTGAAATGGTCCCCACAACGTCAAAATAACAGGTTTTTATCACATTGTGGGGACATTTGGTCCCCACAATGTAATACATACATAGCTGGCATATTGATACGGACACACACACCACTGCCTACATTGAGACTCAGTTCAGGTTCACTGAAACATGAGGCCACCTGCTCTTTACTGTGCACTTTAATAACAAAGCAATCAATACAACTAAACAATCTCTTTACCATTACATCGCTGTGTACTGAATTTTATATGTACATTCCTAGTGGATGCTTATGCCCAAAGTAATGTGCAATTTTGACCCTTTTGGCAACTGGATATTTTGCTGGTGTGATTATGATTGAAGCAGCGCCATTCAGATACTCATACAGCTTTAATTCTTTTATCACCATGCACCCAAATGCTCCTATTATTAAAAATTGTTGTCATATAACTGTCATCTGGTGATCAGAGTATCCTGCCTTCTGTATGGACCCTCAGGCCTCTCAGTGGCATAGAATCTGCTGTGGCTAATATACTCCAGTTCTCATTGGTTCTGTTAATAATTGCTGGGGACTCTTCTGTGGGAATTCAAAAGAAGGCAAATTCCCTGCCTCTGCTACACACGGTCATTCTGCCTGACATTACCCAGTCACATAATGGGTCATTGGGTTTAATACAGGCAACGGAGAGTAGCGAAGGGTCCCAAGGTATCTTCAGCAGTCATACCGTTTATTGACATGAAAGCATGCTAGGCGGGCAGACAGGCACACACACGGACCGGCGATCCTCAGGTACTCACCACAGAGTTCCTTAGTGTCAACATTACTGAAAGACCATGGGGAAGGAACCAGCGGACAGGAATGGAGAAGGAGAAAACGAGAAAGGGAGAGGAGAAAAAAGGATGAGGCCAGAGAAAAGCTAGCAGACGAATGGGAGTTAATCAAGGCCGCGAGGCTGGGTGGCCAGGGAAGGCGCCACATGCGGTGCCCTCTCGCCCTGCCAGGAAGTGCCTGGGCACGGGGCTGCCACAGGCTCACCTGCTTAATTGAAGGTATACAAAAGAGAAAATTTTCTTCATTTTCCCCACCCCCTGTGAACATTTTCCTCAGGAGCTGCCTGACCGTTGCTTTGGGTACATGTCCTAATCATTCCGACCAGCGGAGGGAATGTAACTGATGGCAAACTGCATCGGGGAGCTTAGAACAAAGATGCGAATAGAACTGCAACCATCAAGGTGACCATCTAGGTCCAGTGCATTCTGGGTGATCTCACAGAACACCCTTTCCTGATGCTCCTAGACTTTATATATTAATGACTCCTTCATTACTCATACAAGCAATAATTGGTATATAATTAGTCCAGTAAGTAATCTCCATCCCAGAATTAGTACACCAAACAACACAGGCAAGCCTCACAAGTGTTTATATTACTTTTTTTTTTCCAAATGTAGTTACAGTGCTTTTAAGTAGGCAGACAAAAGCATTTACCGCTTTCCCAACAATAAATTAAATTCCATTATACAGCACATGCAAGATGGGAAGCCAACCGAATGGACAAAGACCTTCACAAGTGTTTTAATGCACAATAATGTATTAAATATGTAGTTCCTAAAATGAATTTTACTTCAGTCCCACTGAATAATTAAATTAGTGGCTTTGCAAAGCCTAACCTAAAGCTTCATAAAATTCCTGCACAGAACGCTGTCCGTAGCCAGTGTAGCCTAAAACGGTCATACACCGGATATGTTACGGTATGGTTTCAGCAAATGCTGCTCTTCAGAGCTAAATGCTCTCACGTCATCGTTATTTAATTGCCCAGTAAGACTGCATATGGAAACCTGGCATTCAGTCCCTCAACCGTCTCCAAGATGTCATGCCAGCACTACCATTACATCAGCGAGCTATCGGCAACTGGCAAGCGGGCGCTCCGCTCATTCCCAAATACTCACATCATTCCTCAATTAAACTGCTCTTGCACAGACTGCAGCAGCTTAGATCCCTTTATAAATTTCACAAACACACCTACGTGGTCATTACTAAAGGGGCTTGGGCTGTGGTCCACATTAATGCATTACCTTCAGCATCACTGGTACCGGCAGGACCTTATACTATACAGCAAGTGTTTATAGGTGCAGAGAGAGAGAGAGAGAGAGAGAGAGAGAAAGGGGGAGACCGGGGAAAGAGAGATGGGGAGAGGGAGGGAGGAGAAAGACGGGGAGACGAAGGGAAAGAAAGAGGGAGGAGAAAGAGATAGGGGGAGTGAGAGAGACGGGGAGAGAGACAGGGGGAGAGGGAGGGAGAGGGGAGAAAGAGAGACAAGGGAGAGGGAGGAAGAGAAAGGGGGGAGAAAGAGAGAGATGGGGCAGTAAGAGAGAGAACAGAGAGGGATGGGGAGAGTGAGAGACAGGGATGAGGTAGGGAGAGAGAGAGGTGGGGAGAAAGGGTGAGAGATAGGGGAGAGGGAGGGAGAGAGAGATGGGGATAAAGAGAGAGACTAGGGAGAGAGAGAGGGAGAGAGTGAGAGAGAGAGAGAGAGAGAGAGAGAGAGAGTAGACTAGGAATGAGAGGGCCGGATGCTGCAGGGGTGTTAACACACCAGGCTTGTTGTGCTTTGGGCAGTCAGTAAAGCACATTACCACTAAAACGCACTGGCTCAGAGTGGAAATTAAAGCTTTCAGAAGCCAAAGTAATTAACTCCAGAGGCAATAAAAAACAGTGTACATGGTATTCCAAAAGAGCGGCACTTTGATAATCCATCCATCACTCTGACATGCTGTTAAATAACTGAATAATATACAAGCAGGTGTAATAAAACAATCCCAACTGCAAAAAAGAAAAAAGGACATTATACACGTTTTAAGCAAATAATTTTTCATTCCTGAAACTGCAGCATACATCTGCTATACTGTAAAAACCTCTTGCCAGCAATGATACCTATAAAAACACTGTACATTAATATGCAGTTATTTTTGGTTTTCTAGCTTGCAAGAAAAAGACATTTTTCTGCCAGATGATAAATTGATAACTCACATTTGATGGGCACTTTGTTGTCAGCCGGATATAAATATATTTCTGCAACATAAGTACATATTCATCAACAAATGTTAGGCTGAAGGCTTGATTTCAGTGAACAGCCAATGGGGAAAGAGTTATTGGTATGAATGACAACACTGACAGAGCAGAATGACTTAAAAGCTTGCAGTTAGTCTGCAAACATCTGGCAGCTGATACAAGCTCAGCCTCTAACACCCAGATGCAAAGATCCAGCATCTATTATCCTCAGACATCAAAACAAAGTCCTTCCTATGGGTCTCCTTACAGCCTATTCAGTGCAGCATGACATTTCACATCCACACTAGGCCCACTTCACATCGCCATCACACTTTCAGTTCATTCCGCCAGAAAGTTATGGAAGGTGACAGAATCACCGAATGCATTTATAAGAAAAGCTTGCAAGCTCAATGCACACAATAAATATCTGACATCCTTACTTGGTGGGTGACCGAGTCCATAGCCAGTGGAGACAAATTCTCACAAATACCTGAACGATTTCACTGGGACAGGTGAAGTTGAGTAGCATATTTGCCACTTCTATTCCTAACCCTTTGCTTAATCAGTGAGATCCGTGACATGTATGCCTCAATAACGTTACATCAGCAGAAGCTTTCTGGGGCATTTAAGTGATGAGCTGACACATATCAAGTCACGCCTGGCCTCTTGCTCCAGCCCCAGCTCCAGTCCGGTCTAGACGCTGAGAGCAGGACTTTGTATTGAAGTCTCCACTGGTGGGTGGTGCGATGTTTCACGACTGCCTGATGAATCCCTCCTCCACTCCATGCGTGCGCAGTTTGCATGTTCTTCCCATGTCATGCGAGTTTCCTCACGCAGTCCAAAGGCATGCATGTAGGCTAACTGGAGTCTCAAAATCGGGGGCACGGTAGGGGCATGGACACCCAGCCAGAATCAGGGGGCCCAGCACTCTACATCGTCCCTTGGATACATAAAATTATATAATTATATGATGTAAGTTCTATCTACTTACACCTAGAAACAATACATAACCATTATCATGAAAATCAAATAACTGATTAAGCCACAGGCCTAACAATGTACAAATGTTCAACAAATGTAACCTACTCCTCCCCCTTTAACGAATGGATTTATCCAAATGCACCAAAATAGACAACTGAAAAACTGAATCTGAAACTGGGAGTGGGGGGGGGGGCTTTGTACAAGGTGAGAATGTACAAGGGAAGTGGGAGGTGGGAGCTCAAGGTGACATTTTGCCAGGGTGCCAGGACACTATGCCCCTGCTCAAAATTACCCAGTGTTCCCCATGATGGACTGGCATCCCATCCAAGGGTATTGCCTGCCATCTTAAATATACTGCCCCGTGATCCTATACTGAATTACCCTTGTGTATTTTACTTCTTCCGTTCTAAACTCTAGATTCTATAGAATTTATCCTCATTTTGAAAATGGACTGGGGTCACTTCAACCCCAAAAATAACACAGGGGATAAGCAGAGAGACGATGCTGAGATCAATGTCCACTGCTGAGTTCTGGTTCCAACTGGTGAACCAGGTGCCCAAATTCACACTGCAGGAGGCACAGATAGTGATGAGGAGAGAGGAAGAGAAATTAGTGGGGAATAAATCCTAAATGGATGGGGAGAGCAATCCACAGAGCCTACAGTGCTGGAAAGGGAAGGTCTTTCCTTCACCGCTGTTACAAAGCAGCTCTGAAGCTTACAGGGCAAATAAGAGGTCTAGTTCCACCTGACACTGAAGCTAGAGCTTTCAGCAGTTCTGGACTGCAGCTGCCCACCCTTCATTATCGGACCCACACCACCTGAAAATATCACTACTACTGCAATGTGAAAAACAAGCAGAGAAGACAGCAGGGTGGTGGAGAAACTGTACAAGTAAAATGTTCACCCAAGTCAGACAGGAAACAGGAAAGTTTGGAATCTAAAATATCCTATTGTAGATATTCGTTGCAAACCTGTAATACTAAATGTCACTATCTAGATCAATGAAATACTAGATTATACTAGAATATAATAGCAAAGACCTCTAATGCTGACTTTTATTATAACTGTTCCACTGGGTCAAGTTAAACGTTAACAAATGTTCCCCATTTTGTTAGGGAGATGATATTTTGATATACAAATGGTGATGCTTATCCATTTTGGGGAAAAAATGCACAACAGCCATGCTCATTCAAGATCATTGATTAGGTCAAGACTTATAGGTATAATGAACCAAAAGTTTATTTGCGTTATAAACATATTTACAAGTACAACCCGGAAAACACATATCGATAAATATATAAAATCCTGAGTAGGGATGTGCTTCCCTTCCGCCTCAACCTCTTCATTCTAAAACCGCAATCATGTAAGGTCTTTAAAAATGAGGCGAAACAATATTAAAGTATGATGTCTGAGCGCTTAGTAATTCATTTTTAATTTGGTTGACTTAGACAAGAGCACTGCCGAAGATCGCAAGAAAGAAAGCAGGCCATTCTGCTGGTCTACTCCCACCCAGTGCACATCTTTTCCTTATCTATTCTTCTCTCATCCATCATTCTATCTTCTATCCTCTTTTGCACGGATGTGGGTATTGTTCACTTATTCCAGTTTTAAATCAGTCATTCCTACTATTAAATTGCTAATTAATTTGAATATTCTAAACCCTTTGTTTGGTGCTGCATGAGATCTGAAACGACACTTCCCCTCAAAGGGAACTCTCTTTTTATGTTCTCATTTTACAGAGAAAAGACATTCTGAGCAGCGTATGGCTCAGGAAGGTGGTTCGTACACTGTCCCTGTAATTAGAAGGTAACTAGTTCAAATCCCACGGCAGGTGGAGTGGCTTCACTGTCGGGGCTTTGAGCAAAGCCCCTAACCCTATTGCTGCTTAGGGTGGTTGACCCTGCTTTTTCTATTTTATAGCACTTTGGATAAAAAATGTGGGCTAAGCAGTAGCATTTACTGGAATGAGGGAGGTGGCAATCAATAGAGGAGAGACACAGCGGTAAGACAACAGAGGCCACTACCCCCTATGGCCCTCCGCCTCAGAAACCAGGCTGGGAGACGGTAACAATGCGCACTGGACAAATTACAAGATAGCAACCAGCTACAAGTTGCTCTATTTTATGTTTATCGCCCTGGGAACTATGTAGCATCAGAATTTAACTCGAACCTGGCAGCCAGGCCAAAAAAACTTAATTACCCAGAACCTCCAAAAGGTTCATAAGATTCACATAATCTCCACAACAGCAGGCCCACCAGTGTGGTCTGAATGGGAACTGATCCCCCCGCCCACACGTCAACCTGATCAAAAGCATCGTAATCCAAGCCAATGGTACAATAAAGGAGCGGTGAGGCAGTTCCTGAGTGAGTGTGGGATTCTTTTATCAGCCAACGCACTTGCTGAATCAATCAGGAGAGGTTTGTCATACCCAAGATGAGGTTGTGGTCTCATTTGGTCAAAAGGAACACATGATAATTACTGCTGTCAGGGAGGTAAACGATGAAAGAACTTAAAACACTGAATCATATATTGTTGTAATATTGCTGTAACAGTCAGTTCATAACTGCATGTCAATGCTCTCTCTCTCTCTCTCGCTCTCTCTCTCTCATTCCACTTACTCTCATTAAGGTGGCACTTTACATCTATATGTTCAGGCCTGCAGGCTGATTGTATAATAACTGTCCATTTGCTTAATTTCAGTCAAACTCATATTTATTCATTCATCCATCCCACAGCATCATCATCTTCATCATCTTCATCATGTACCACTGCAGTCTTCAAACAGCAACTACATTGTGAGCCGTTCTGATTTTACGTTAATCACCAACACAGCTAGGTGGATTCTGGAGAGGAGGACCATGAGGACGTCTGAGGAGTGCTGGGGGGGTCCCGTTTAGCTTTATGGTGCCTCCTCTTACTTTTCCACCTCTGGGTTCTCCTTATCTATTAAGTTTATATCTCATTCCCACTTTCTTGTTGTTCTGTAAAGAGAGCTGAGGTCCCTTCACAAAATTAAGAGATACAGTCCCTTGTTAGAGGAAGTGACTATTTAAAAGATGTGCCCAATTAGTGATGCTTCAAAGGGGGACACAAGGTCGGGAGGAGGCCACGTCTTACCTGGTGTTGTCTGAATCAATCGTGTGAAACAACTTCTCCAGCTCCTCCTCGTTCAGATTGCCATCCGAGAAGAAGGCTTGGAATTCATCCAGGGAGAGCTTCCCGTCATCTGTGGGGACAGCAGATGTCATGGCATCATTGTCACCATAACAACCGCCAGGATCATTAACAGATCAAGTCCATCCAAATATTCTGGTGTGATCACCGTGATCCTGCTCACAACCGTGTCAGATTCCTGCCAAACGTTCATCCAAAGCAGCAAATACACCCGATATACCTGTATATTTTTACTCCTTAGATGTACCAACACAGACTTATGTCACGCTTTCACTTTTGCCCATTTTTATATAGAAACAGGCATTTTTCCTAGCAACTCACAGAAATCACCTCGAGAGAGTATACAACACCAACCCCAAAGCCCCCCCACCCCGGGACCTGAACTCACACTTTAGTTACAAGTGGACTTTCTACTCATAAAGACCCACATTCTCACAGTGGCCACATTTCTGCTCCTTGGTCCTGACAACATGGGTATTCCATTATATTTTACGGGTCACGGGGAAAAACTACAGCAACCGTACACTGACAGTGGAATTTTATAGGAAGAATGCAGTCTCTGGAGCATCTCAGCTTCTGGCTTCCAGGTCTACAAAGTAAAATATTCATTACCGTATGTCTACCTTTCAAACAATGTTTTAGCCATCAGATACTCACTTAAAAAGGAAAAAAAACCCACACAGCATATACATAAATGCAGTGATCGCTGAACGCTGGCGCTATTAATGGATTTATTAAATAGCATTTGAAATCCATTCCTATGAGCAGAGACAACCACCTGTACCAATTCCTGGAGACCACATGGGGTTGTTTGATATTCACTGTCATTACGAGCATCAATAACCAGGCATCTATAGCTTAGCTCTAGAGAAATGATCGTGTATGCAGCTGGCGCCCTTGCTGGCCTTGGCCTGGGAGTCTCAGTGCATCGATTAGGCAGAAAGAGCAGTGAGATGGACCGGCAAGCATCTGTTAGCTGAAAGGATACCGATTTTTACTCCACCACTGTCTGACTCCATCATTTGGGGCTTGGGGTGGAGAAATGGGCCAGGCAGTTCATTAAAGGCTGACCCAGTTTATAGCTGTAGAAAGCACTAGAGGTTTTGGTTTTATTTTTTGAGGGGGCGGGGCAGACGATGAAGAACATATTGGTAAAGGCAGATATTCCTGTCCTTTCAGGTCCATGAGGTCCCATCAACATTGCTTTTCCACACTGTAACCATGGCGGCCGGAGTTCTGTTTGAAGTACTGAGAACTCCATCCTGATTGGCTGGAAGGTGTTCAAAGCCAATGATTTAATCGATGAGATTTGTCTTTTGATTTGAGTAATAGTCTTATTAGGTTCTTGCTTTGTTTGGAAGATGTTGTATAGCTCTTGTTGCAATACCGCTTACTCTTGTACCTGGGCTTTCTTTGGGAGCTCAGCCTAGCTGCCTAGTTTACTCCTTAAGAGCATGTACAGAGATTCGATCGGGTGTGGTTCATCAGAGATCAGGTAGGATGGATAACTTGCTAACTAGAGGCATTGAGATTATATACCTGGCTAGAACGTGCAACAGAAAAACTAAGGTCTCCAGAGAGAAACTACATGAGCCAGGCTGGGAAACAGGCCCAATGCGAAGTAATGGCGTTACCCACTGTGAGACTGCATCACCCCTAGGGCGGCCACTGTATTAGTAGGGCTGGGCACTTAAAACACTGTTAGTGAGACCCTGATTTACAATTCGATTTTCTTGGGTTCCACAAGCAAAGCAAAAGCCACAGCTTCTTGAGGGATCATTTAAGGATCTATTTCAGTTCCTTTCAGTTAATTTTAGAGTGTATGCTGTGGTGAAGTGTTATTTAAAAGGCTGCGAGCACTGAACATTTTTTGAATAAGATAAATAATAATAATCGGAGCAGAGAGAGAGTGAGAACCTGGACAACTTAGGTTCTGGAACAGAAGATCAATGGAATGCAATTAGCACTAGTCCTCATATTGAAACTGAACAAAAATGTTCCCTTATCATTTTTTTTTATTTACTCTGGGTGTTTGTTGTCATGGAAACTAGACTGGTTCCATGGCCTCTTCATTACTCTTATGCTGCGGTCGTACCTGCTCAAACCCTACGTTTTCTCACACTTCCCTCTTTCATCACTCCGAAACGACCCGAACTGCATTTTTTAAAGAGAGAAATCCTTCATTTTTGAAATCCCCCTTCTCTCAGCGACCTGTTTCCCATTTATCTCGCCAGCCCAATGGCAGCTTTTCTCTGCATATGCGTTCGTGCGGAAACCGTGTCTTTAAAATACACCTGACATATACACAAAGAACAAAATACTGCCATTTGGGAAAATTGCCCTGTAGGTACAAGGGTGGGGGGGTGCAGAAAAGATGGGTAAAACAGATGTAAAGTTATGCATTTTCAAGTGAGGCAGCGTTTCTGTGACAGCCACACACACGCCGTAATCAGTCATTCTCACCTATGTCAGCACCGAGCTGCCTGATTATCCCAAAGACAGAGGCCGCAGTAATGCAGTGAGCCTCGCTCTCTCTCGTCATGCTGGCGTGCATCATCACAGCAGACAGAAAAAGGTCAGGGGACCCCGGCATGCTCAAGTTCATCTTGTTTATGTGTTGATAAACACCTCAAGCCTTAAACTTACCAGTCCAGGACTGTTCATTCCTAAAGGTTCAATGCTCCCCTACATCATTCACTCAGTATTCAAAGGCAGTTAATAAGACCCGTGTGTCTTAAGGTGTGTCACAGGTAAATGAAGGATCATTTTTCAGGAGCTGTAACCAGCTACTGCGACAGAAACTATATGAGCTCTGCAATACAAAGGCAGAACACCGCAACTGCGTATTTGATCAAAACTGAGGTGTGACCAAAACTGGGTCTCTTAGGTGCTGTTTTGTTTTGTGACAAAATTTCTTAGTTCAGCTGTGCTTGGTTTTGAAGAAAAAAACTCTGATTTACCTACCTACTACATATACGGGTGGACGGTCAGAGAACTTTGAAGCCCTTTGTCTTAGTTTCAGTGTCAGTGAAGCTACTGTGTTTTGTCTTTGTAGGGCAGAGCCATCTGTAGTTGGAGAAGATTCTCAAAACTCTGAATCTCACACTACTTTCTGTAAGTCAGCTAAACCCTACTGGATGTGGTCCCCCAGATTTGTTACTTAAACTGTAACACAATTATGACTTAGCCACAGCCGAAAGAACAGCACACAGTTTGCCACGGATTACGGAAAAAACAGGAAGTGTAATTCAAATCGAGTGCCAAAGGCCCTTTAGGGCCAGAAGCCCTCATCCAGGGAGGAACTGAATGACTCTGAAGTACATTTTTGTCCATTTACGTGCTTTATGGCTGCCTCAGTGTTTACGAGGCAATGAGTGTCATTAGCGCAGAAGAAAGCACCGGATGTCACAGATGCAATGGACTAAAGAAATCCGGCATTAAACGTTAAGACCTCCATCAGAACTATTTAAAATGCTTCCACAAATTAAATAGTAAATAATATTAAAATGTAAGACATCCATCTGCAGCCTAAAGCTTAATTTCTTGTGTAATCCAAAGGTTGCTGGCCACCATATCGCTGAAGCACTTCAACTACTGATCTGGCACCTTCAATGGGGTCCTTTCCACAGCTCTGGAGCAAATAACAGGGACCCCACTGAACCAGTCTGAAGTAAGAGGCGAACGCATTGCATGCTGGGAGGTTGCTCCCTGCCCGGTTCCATGGCTTGTTGGCTGTTACAGCTCCCATTTCTGGGCAAACACCCCCTCAAGAACAGCCGTGTCAAGATACTTTCCCGCTCACATCACACCCCTGCCCCCCCACCTCCCGTGGTCATCCCGGGACTACAGCCCCATGACCCTATGACCCCCACCCTCGCATCATCTGCATCCCACAGAGCCACACTGCTCTGCCATCACATCAGAGTGATTCTGGCCATGAAACGTTGCTGGTGAAGCTCACACAGACAGACAGATAACAGGAGTTAAAGGTGGTTCATTAACGTGAAGATGCACTCAGAAGAAAGGCACTGTTACAGATTCCCGGGAAAAGAATGAGCCATTTTATGTCTTTGAGCAGCACAAAATGGGAACTGATTAGGGTGCAGTGAGGCAGGGCACCGCAGGAAAACTGAACGCACAAACAGAAATGAAGACTTAAGAGAATAACTTTATCATTGCTTACTGAGTATCTCTGTCACGGGGGGTGGGGTGGGTTTAATGAAAGAGAACCTGTCAGAACTGGCGATCCCGCTTAACTGAGGGGCATTAATGTCTATAGGTCATTTTGCTACTTTTCCCCTAAATACAGGTCCCTGTGCCTGTTTAACCGGTAGAGAACACCATCTTTTCATTGTGAATAAATAGGACACACAGCAGAATCTGAGGAATGGGAGGGCTCTCTCCACTGCGGCGGTTCATCACCCAAAATACCCATCCGCACAGCATGTCATTCATGTTAAGAAGCAGTTAATATACATCCATGTCAAAAGTTTTACATTCATGTCAATAATAACTGCGTTGATTCTGCGTTTCAGCTATTAGAGAAGAAAGCAAGCTGCCTTGTCTGCAAATCCTGATCACTCAGCGATCAAAAAATCATCACATTCTTCATTTTGGAAGACATTCCTCATAGAATAAAAAGCTTATTCTTTTTGAACATCTGCCTATGCTGTTATTTACTCAGGAATGTGATGAAAACTAATTTAATGATCCCAACTAATCCTAAAAACTTTGTAATAATGAGAACAATGACAATACCAAATCAATCTAACCCTTTTTTGACAAGATGTCATTCAGAGTAACAAGCCATTGTCATTTGGTGTAACAAACATTTATGTAAAAATAAAGCAATGAAACAATACAACAATATTAACCTGTACTTATTACGATATATAAAAGAGGATGTGATTAAACTAAATTTAATTGTGTTTTAAATGAACTTCACTTCCTTACAAAAACTTCTTGCTAACAAATGGGTAAAACCTAGTGGTTGAAAGGATAAAAAGTATAAAGACTAAAAATTAAAATTGATTAGTATTTATTGGGTGTATTGTGATCTTTAAATAGTCTTTTAACATGTGATCTAGTTATTGTTGCTCTTATGTCATAAAAGATATTTTTATATATAAACTGCTGTTACACTGAATGATATTTTAATGGGTGTCTTCTGTAAATCGAGGTAAAAACATGTGATATTCATAATTTTTGCTCAGACAATATTAAACAGAATACATTGTAATGTACAGAAAAAGAGAAAAAGTTAAGCAACCTTCACTTGTGATTGTTTGAAAACCCCTTTTGTCTTTGACCCAGGGACAATACAAAGAGTGCAAACGAGCAAATGGAGTGTAAACAGATTAAGAAGCACAGAGCAGACAATCCAGAATCCTGAAAAACAGAATAGTACATACGTAAGTAAGCAAATAAATAACTAATATTAATAATAATAAATTAGTGTGGCGTTTCTCAACCAGGTCCTCGGGCACACCCAGACGGTATACATTTTTGCTCCCTCCCAGCTCCATACCGGGGGTGGGTGAGGGTGTTTCAACCCTTCACACACCAGCAGAAGGTGTATAAGTGAGACTCTCCCGCTGAAATGCACAAACACACAAATGCAGTCTCATTCCTGTTCACTCAGACGCTTGCGAGGTATTGTAACAACAGAAAAACATTTCCTGCTATTTTCCCCCACTTTCCCACACACACACACACACACATGCACACACACACACACGCACAAGGAGGCACCAAGAACCAGGTCACTAATTAACATGAAGCTAAATACCCACAACAATGACCCTGCTAACCACAGAGATCTCCTGACACGGACAGAGGGCGTCCTCATGTTACTTTGTATATATACACATTTCATTTTATACATCATTCATTTTATGTTGGCTTACAGAGACTGTCAGGATTCCATGGTGATGATGACGTCCTGCTTGGCTCACATTTATAACCTCTCAATCACAGCTCAACAGACAAAGGTGTTAAAGTGCTGCATGATCCTTGTCAAGATCTGCTGTCCTTACTAACTGTTGACAAGATATGCTGGCACTAGGACTGCCAGTCTCCAAGGAAAAATGTCCCTCTCACCTGACAGAGATAAAGGCATGTTTCCAGAAGGTTCTCACAGGATCCAGACAATACGGTGCTTTGACAAGACAACACCGCCTTCAACAATGCAGCCAAAGACATGATTTAATGAAGCCTTTACAAGATTCATGACCTCATTTCCTGGACCATTACACCACAGGGGCGCCCCCTTCATTGTCAGTGTGAAGGTAGAAAGTTTCAGCGCTCGTCTGTTTTCTGGCGCCACTACCATTCTCTCCAGATGATGTATGCCATGTTTCACAATGAACAGATGCACTGCCAGGAGTTTCGGCATCAAGACGAGCTCCATATTATGTCAT
Source organism: Mormyrus iriodes (assembly GCA_011763525.2). Lineage (NCBI taxonomy): Eukaryota > Metazoa > Chordata > Actinopteri > Osteoglossiformes > Mormyridae > Mormyrus > Mormyrus iriodes. The sequence goes on from JAAGVU020000019.1 coordinate 22,979,227, forward strand.
ATTACCATGTTTATATATGTGGTGCTGGCCATGAAAACATGAAAACTGATGCGTTGGAACATAGAAATTCCCAGTAGCAGCGGCCTACTTGGCAGACAGAAGTCACACCATTGGAGGACCCCCATGAATCAGAGAGTAGCCTGGAATGAACCGATCGTCCAGGTGTACAATTCTCCAGAAGAACACAAGACAGTGACGATTTAGCAGACTAAAGTACAGGTAGGTGAGGGCACCAAAACCCATCTGTTGGAAAGTCTGACATCACTTCTATTTGTTAATGTTATGACAAGATTCTTCACCACCTTAGTTACTGCAGCCATTCCACCTGCAGTCCAGACTAGGTAATCCATATAGAGGCTAAGCAGGTTTGGCCAGTACTTGGATGGAAGGCCAACTAGGAAAGCTGAGTAGGTGCTGGTGTAGCCAACAGGTTAGCCCATCCTGTGATTTGTGTGGATCCCAGTGCAGTGATAGGGACACTTTGCTGTAAAAAAAGGTGCCGTCCTTCGGATGAGACGTAAAACTGAGGTCCTGACCCCCTGAGGTCATAAAAGATCCCTGGGCATCTTTCAAAAGAGTACCCTGATGTCCTGGCTAAATTGTCCACTGTGGCCCTATCAAATCTGGCCTCCTAATCATCTAATTGGTGGATTCTCTCCAACACCCTCACCACCTTAGCTACTGTGTGGTGAGCGTACTGGTGCTGAATGGCTGCTGTTGCATCATCCAGGTGGGGGCTGCACACTGGCGGTGGTTGAATTGGCTTCCCATTGGTTCTGTAAAGCACTTTCAGTGTTGTGGAAAGTGCTATATAAACGTATATCATACATTTATTTTATTTATCAGATGCCTTTGTCCATTTCGTCGTTTACGTCCTATTATAACTCCATTCTCGGAATCTTCACGTTTCTTTCGGGTGGTTCGCATTTCCGGAGTTCTCCGGATCACCTATGTGGCCAGATCTCTGAAATCGACATCCTTCCCATTCATGCTGGGTTCAGGGCTTAAATACTCAATCCATACATTCTCCTACACTCCTGTAGCGTGATATCAGAGGCCAGTTTGGGAAAAGGTCGTCAACATTTTCATGTTAAACAGCATCTCAACCTCAAATGTCATCTGTAAAATATGAAATATATACATTGGTAAGCCAAAACATTATGATCGCACCCACATGATGCATATAATGTTGATCTCATAAACATGGTGCGTGTCAAGGTATGGGATATATTAGACGGTAAGCTAAAAGTCGGTACTAGTAGTCGACATGTTGAATGCAGAAGAACTCGGCAGGGTTAAAGATCTGAGTGACTTGAATATGGGCCAAATCATTATGGCTAGACGAGTGGGTTAGAGCACTTCTGAAACTACAAGGCGTGTGGGGTACTCATGGTCAGCCATGGCGAGGACCTACTGAGAGGGTCAGAGGAGGAAAATACCACGAAACCCCGACAGGGTGTTGGGCAGGACTCATCAATGCGGGATGTGAACGAGGGTTGTCTCATGTGGTACGAACCAACAGAAGGGCTACTGTGGCTCAAACAGCAGACTATTTTGATGATGGTCAGGTAAGTGATGCGTTACAACACTCGGGGCACTGAGCCCTGCTGCATATGGGGCTGTATAGCCCCACTCTGGTAAATAATTTTTGCACAATACATGCCACAAAAAAACCACAAAAATCAAGAGGCTGGGAATGCCTACTCTATACCATCAGGCACAAAGTTCTGCCTGACAGCAGACTACAGCAAGAATCCCAAGCACTTATGTTTGGTTAGACACCCATTAAAGTACAGAAATCAACTTAAATCTTACCGAGAGATTTTACACTATTGTAGCAAGAATCGCACTTCCTATGAGAGCTCGCACTAAATCAGTGTTCATCTTAAATAATCTATGAGACCCTTTCCCCCACCCCCATCTTAAAGATGCATTATTACTTCCAAATATAACGACACCAGCTTTCCCACACAATGAACGTATCCTTCGGTAGGTCTGAGTTACCTTGGCTCACGCTTTCTCCGGCAGATACGAGTACCAAGATGCTTCCTGGGTGTTCACACTTTATTCGTAAATCCAAGCTTCATACACACTTAACCCATTTCCCTTCTGGCTTCCTGAACACACTTGCTACCTGTTCAAACCACTTCGGCATCAGTGATCCAATTAACTGGAAAATCACATCCTCGCCCATAACTGAAACACAGAGTTTCACTTTAGCGTTTTTGGAAGTCTGCAGAAGGGTCTTATACAATTTAATTCATGCTACCAATGAAAAAGGCTTAGAAAAAAATACAAAAAAATGCTAAAGGCCGCTCCCCTCTATTCTCTTTCACTTGCAGTAATCTCTGCTAACCAACATGCTGAAGCAGCCACAGGTCCAGAAACCTCACGGCCATTCGAGAGCCCGGGGCCCAGAGCAAACAGCTATAATTGGGGATCTGCAGATTCTCAGCCTTTATCAAAGGCCCTCTCCAGGTCTGCCCGTTGCAGCATTACACGAGTGTTTACTCCTTCAAAAATCCAAGGTAGCATCACACCAAAGAAGCCGGGGATAGATTTTTCTTCCCCAGCCAAGAGTAACTTCTGCTACCTCTTAAAATAAATCTCAGGTTCATTTTTTTCCATGGCTTGCAGATCAATTAACCAATTAGAGGAAAGAAAATGTAAGGGCTTTAAAATCAGGCAACACCCACAGTCCCTATAGCTTGGGGGAGCAGAAACCACTGGCAATTCTCCGCAGAATGATAACAGCACTGGGGGCCAAAGTGGACATTGCAGGTCCAGAAAGTAAAATCCAGACCAAAATTTTGTTTCAGCCAGCCAGTTGAGTGACCTTTCATACTCAACTGGTCAGGTTGTGGAGCATGCATGGGTACAGCGCATTGCCACGCCCACCACATGACAAAACACCTCAGGATCCCGGCTGGCAAACCCCCAGTCCCACCCTCTGGAAATGCCCATCTATCTGCCACAGCCAGGTGTTACGTGGGCATCCAGGTATGACAAACCACATCTGGCCCTGTAAATGGCCCACCAAGTTGCAGGGCAAAATTTAGAGGTTGGTAGTAGGACTGTCCCTCGAACCACCATAAAAATTTCACCCAGCTACGAAACAGCAAACAGGACAATTTTCTGCTCTCTGCGGGAGTAGCGCTGCCCACAGGAATGCTGCACACATCATGAAGGAGAGGAAAGCCCTCAGGATCCCCAGAGGAGCCAAAACTGCCGGAGAGCCAACAGGGTCAGCCCTGACGGGAATCAAAACTGGTGTGCTTCACGGCAGCATTCAGGTCCTAATTTGAGGCAGCCCATCAGGGTAGGCGTGTGGAACATCTCTCAAATGGTTGGTTGAAACAAAGTCTTGGTCTGGATTTTTACTTTCTGGACCTGAACTATCCACCTCTGACTGGGCGATAAGTGCACAGGGGGTAATTGCACAGGGGACCCGGGTGATGCTGGCAGTATCTTCACATCTAACAAACACAGAGGCAGGTACACTTGCTAAAAGAGTACCAAAGCAGCGAGTACACACTCAGTCTGCTCCTCGTTAGGTACTCCAGTGGGAGAGGGAATCCTAATTAAAAGTCCGTCTCCACGGTTTTCCCAACAATGTGCTATTGGGGCTGCAGCCCCTGCAGCTTCCCTGTTGGATACATGCTTGAAGCTGTGACAGGAAACCTCAAAGCAATGCTAGAGAGAGAGGGGTGGATCTAGCCAAGGAGAATAGGGGCAATACTCCCTCTGGGTCTGCGGGAAAGGCCACACAGCACATCCTGCTTCATAGGCGCCTGGCTTTTCCCACAAATAAAGATCACAAGCCAGGCATTTTCCAATTGCTATGATGGATTGATGGAGGCACAGAATCCGCTGCTGTCATGAGACATGGCAGGTGAGGACTAGACACTCTTTGTGTGGGATGATTGATTTTGTAATAAGTTGGGCCTCTTAGAAGCTGCCTTCTGTATGGGATTGGAGAGTGATGGTTACACTGTAAAATGAATGAGCAAAATTTGAGGGCTGACAGGAAAGAGACACCACACTTTACAATGACAACTGCAATTTTATAGCCAAACACTGAAGTGGCTTAAGTTACATGTGGACACTAAACCGGTTTAACATCTGTTGACATTCACATATTACCCTAAAAAACTTGAATGCATTAACTGAAGAATATCAAACCAAGAACATAAATTAAATATATTTTAATAATGAATATTTATTATTTATGTAAACCATCATCTTGATAAACGATTGCATTCTGAATGGAAATGTGTAGCAGCCCAGATATTGCTAGGTTCACCGATCACCAGCTGAATTACCCAACCCGATAAAATAATTTTTTCATCATTTTAAAATATAATTATAATCTTTGAAAATTTAAATCTTTCCCATCATGTGGTTCATTACAGCGAATAAAAGCTTTCCTATTATGACCACAAGAGTAATGTTACTCTGTACTACCGCTAGGAAATGTATGAATTTCAAGAGGATTCTAAATGCTTTTGAGAGCCCAGTTGGTCATACTTGGCCCAAAGTGTGGTAGATGACATTACCAGCTGGAAGTCGCCTCATGTGTTTCCATGTCCTCTCAGCTAAGCTCTTATCTCACCTACATAAAACCAGCCTTGGATTTCGCTACATTTACTAACGGACAGCTACAGCACACATCCTGCATCTCACATTAAGTGCCCACAAATGGTACAGCCTCACCTTACTTATATTCCGATGCCCATAGCCCAAAACAATGTCATGTAGCCCATTTATTCTCTCAAAGTTTCTAAACCATAACACATACTGTTTATACTGGCACAGCAGTGAATGGTGTGCAAGGTATAACCCTAGTAATCTGCTTTAAAAGTCACTGCTGGTCTATTAAGGTACGTTTTAATTGACTGAACATAAGTTTAAACCCCTCCCATTGAATCCTCCTACCCAGGGTTACAAAGGGGCGGAAAACTTCCAGAAACTTTTCCATGTAAAATTTTGGAAATATTGAACTCCGTGGGAACGTCACGTGAGCTGTCAGATACCACAAAGAAAGCAAACTTTATTCCCATTAATTCCCTTATATTCCCGTTAATTCCCATTTATTCCTATTAATTCCCATGGAAAGTTTCCAACTTTGAAAACACCCAGAATTTTGCAACCCTGCTCCTACATTCCAAAAGTCCCATTTTAAGCGGTGTGTCCAACCCCTGACTCCTGCGGGAAGGATGGAAGGTGCACAAAAGCATGGGAAGATGTTTGGAGCTCAGGGTGCTGAACGTATGAAGGGTCATGCATGAAAACATAGGCTGGCTACAACCACTCTCACTGCATCAGTAATGTAAAACACAGCCTGAAATACTGATTTCCATCCATCCATCCATCCATCCATAGCAAATGGATAAGGAAATGATGGAGAGGTCATAATGACAGCATCGCTGAATCTTTTTTGTTTGACGATGGTGGTTCGGTAGTCTTTGTGGATAAATAATTATATGGTCGCTTTTCAAAAGTGTATGCGTGGGGGCGGGGGCAGGACATTCCCATTCCATGGAAGCGCTGAATGACAGAGTGTGTTTGTCATTGATAAAGCACCAAATGTACGCTCTGTGTTTTACTGTCCATCCTCTCTGCATACACACACTGATAAACAACAACTCAGTCCACAGACATACAAGCACTTTGAGCAGTTACAACGACTGGTAAAACGAAAGAATTTCTCCTTAGCTGTGTAAACTTTTTTGAAAAAAGAATTTACAATGGTCATCAAAACTAAAATTTCCATTGCTATCCACTTATCAACAATTACCACGCCTTCCCTCCTGCAGAGGCCTAATTTTTAAAGGGTTTTATAAGAGGAGAGCCTACAGGACTGATAAAGAAAGAAGGTCTTTCAGGGAAGCTATAAGGTGCACACAGCTCTTCACTGCTCCACGCGAAGCCAGCAGCCCCTGCTGTACGTGCAAATTTTCAGGAACTGTGGATATCTCCATGCTACTTGAGGACCGAAATAATGTCCCACACTTACATCCCAGCATGCACTGCACATCTTGTCGTGTATTTAGAGTGAATGTAGCAGAGGACATGCGGCCTGCCTTCACAGTACGTGGGAAGACTTATGAGGGGGTGTTGCAGATTCCCACAATTGGAAGCCCCTCAGATAGAGAAGTGTTGTTCTCTTTCTACAGTTACAGATCTCACTGTGGAAGTTTTGTGACTACACACCAAAATGAGCTGTATTTGTTCTCATAATAATTATCTGAGGGAATGTTACAGCAGGAAATAAAATGGGAACTATTCTTCTTGTATGTGAAATTTACAGTCCCAATCCCATTGGAACAATGAATTCTTACCCACCTCAGTCACTTAGTACTTACAAACACACACACATAAACGCTTCCAAATTTCAATCCATAAATAAAGCGAAACGTTTAGTCTCTACTGAACTAGCCAAACAAGTAAGACTCAACCAGAGTAAGGGAACAGGGTGAATATATTGATGAATCTGTGTGCCCCAGAAATGAATGAAATGTGGGGTTTGTCAAACCATACCTTTCATAACATTTATATTTGACTATAGAAGATTTTTTAAAAACAGTGTGTACTGTAATCGTGATGGCAAATGAATGAAAATGTCAAAGCAAACATTTCCAGCTTTCATGGTACACCAAATTCTAAGCATACCACATTAACAGAATTTACTATCTTGTACTGAAAAATTAAAGTTCTCTAGTGGATGGGTTGTGTGTCAAACTCCTCCAGATGCTCTCCTTGTTAGATAGCAGGGAAACAAACATCACGGATGGAACAAATGACAGCTGGATTAGAACTGGCTGTCAGCATTCTGTAATACATACAGGCATTCCCCGGGTTAAGAACATCCGACTTACAGACAACTCGTACTTACAAACGGACTGCCATAAAGCCTATTGTGTAAAAAATTCGGGTTAAATATAATGGTTCATAATGACAAACGCGTGACTTTGTAACACTCAAGAAAACACTGCGCGGCTTCAGCAGTTCGTTGGCTCCATGTACAGTTCATTACCAGATGCAGTTACTTTTACTACGGTATAATTATTATTATGTACCGAGTTATTTTTCCAACTCACCTACAAATTTGACTTAAAGACAAACTCAGGGAACAGATCTCGTTCGTAACATGGGGACTGCTACACAGATAGTTTTAAAAAAGTGTCATATTTTTCTGGGCAAACTAGACATCGAACCCCCACCCCCTTAACCCCCCAGTCACTGACTCCCAGAAAACTCCAAAATACTCTTGTGTTTGAACCTACATTATTCATGTCAACCAGCTCTAGTCCCAGTTGTGCACTGGGGCACCAGAGCAGTGGCCATTGATATTATAGCATAAGGGTGCTCAGCGTACAAGAGGCTCCCGCGTAGGGAGAGGAAGCCCACATTCAACAGCATACAAGAGGCTCCCGTGCAGGGAGAGGAAGCCCACATTCAACAGCATACAAGAGGCTCCCGTGCAGGGAGAGGAAGCCAACATTCAACAGCATACAAGAGGCTCCCGTGCAGGGAGAGGAAGCCCACATTCAACAGCATACAAGAGGCTCCCGTGCAGGGAGAGGAAGCCAACATTCAACAGCATACAAGAGGCTCCCGTGCAGGGAGAGGAAGTCCACATTCAACAGCATACAAGAGGCTCCCGCGTAGGGAGAGGAAGCCCACATTCAACAGCATACAAAAGGTTCCCGCGTAGGGAGAGGAAGCCCACATTCAACAGCATACAAGAGGCTCTCGCGTAGGGAGAGGAAGCCCACATTCAACAGCATACAAGAGGCTCCCGTGCAGGGAGAGGAAGCCCACATCCAACAGCATAAATCAGAACATGCACATAAAGAAAATCAGAAAGTTAGGAACATAACTGGGCACTAATTAATCTGCTCAGTCATAAATATATATAGAAATATACGCTTACCATCCTTATCTGCTCTTCGAAAAATCTGGAAAAAAAATGAGAGCATTGGTCAATAATCAATTTCAGGCAACATCAAGAACCCTGCACAATAAATTACATTAACTGACACCACAACACGCTTTTGTAGTGCAGAAAATTGTTTTTCTAATTAAAACGACGAATGGAGCCTTCACAAGATTCTCAGCCTCACGGAAGACGACTTTAGGTCTCTAGAGTGGAAGACGGTACAAAGAACAACTGTAACCATCAACGAAATACGCAATTCAAATACATAAATAAAGCCATTTGACACGTGGTTTGGCATTACATCCTTAGCTTACGAGCTACCAGCTGTTTGATAGGGGAGAGTGATACCAAATTTTATATTGTGTATATGAGTCAATATTCCGTGAATTAGACAGGTTATACATTTATTATATATAATGACATATGGCCAAACTTAAATTTACAGCAGTATTAATTATTCTATGGCTAGTATACACAAAAAATCTCAGCACCCTCGCCTTTTAATCATTTATGTTTTTACCAAAGCAATCATGGTTCCATAAACACCTGTTTGCAGTCTTTAGTTGTTTAAGTGTTAATTGGTATTCATTCATTGAAAATAGCCACAATATAACTACCACGTAAAAGATTATTTTATGCCATGTTACACAAGTGATACAGCTGAAAACACAGACAATTCATTTGATCCAGACTACTGTTAATAATATCATTAAAAAGAGAGCAGGAAGCTGTAATTAGCAGGGTCCAAGAACCATTATCCAGCAGGGGGCCTCTCAGCAAATCAAAGATGAATTGCATTTATACGCCAGCATAGGCTCCATATAGGAGTCCAGCACCCCTAGGTTGTTTCTAATTGGCCATTGTGACATGTGAAAAATCATTGTCACGTGCTAAAAACTATGTATAACACAAATTGCACCAATCTGATGTCATCAGCCCACAACAGCCTTCCGCACTGGCCCCTGAGATTTGGTGAAGATTGGACACAGCATTGATTTACATATCTGGCAGATGTTCATACCCAAAGCAACACACAGTAAAGAAAGTTGGGTCAGACTGGAGAAATGGGGGGAGTCAATGGCCATCACTCTGCTGATGATCATCATACTCAAAGCTCATCAGATGTAGGTGTCTGCCATCCCCCAAACATCCACCAACCTTCCAACGACAGGCACAGGGTCCTGAGCCACACACCACCCAAATTCACAAGACAGAGCTCGTCATGTGAAACAAGTGCAGTGAAGGTACTATTTGGGGGTGGCTATTGGCCATCTTGTTCATAAAACTCAACATTTTAGAAAATAATTATTGATTAATCTCCAGATTCTTCCAAGATTACGTTTGTGTAGATCAGGTGGAAAAAGTTAGGACCTATTTGCAAAAGTAAACTTTGGAAATTATGCGAATAAAGAGCAAACCTAAGCATGCAGATCTGAATGGCTTATACACCTTCTGTTAGGCATGAGAGATAGTATCTGGTGGAGAAATAGCTGGGAATGTTCTGTGTGACGGAGCACAAATTAAGCAAGTGTACTGCTACATTATGTATTAATTAACCAGAAATTAAGTGTTAGTTACGTACTGATTCCATGTTCGTTTTCCATGAATCAATCATAATGGTTCATGTATTTCATGTAGTTGATATATCTGTTCATGATTTGTACTTGAGTAGTAACTGAGTTACTAAGTAACTTGTGCCCACTCAAAGAAAAGTCTCACCAAACAATTTTGTCTGTACAACTCATGGTTCAAGAGATACAGCCCATAATATAAATTGCTGCACTACAGTGCCACTCTCAGGCTTCTCTTTCCAGAATAAGGGGGGGGGGGATTGCACTCTTTCATTAAATTTGGTGTTTCTTTACCTTATACCCTTTAACAGCATATTTAAGGATCATTTAAAATATTTTTTCTAGGTGGCATGGTACCATCAAAGTATTATCGATTGTGAGGAACACTGTATAGCTGTCACTGCTTCTGTAGAAAAATGACCTTGTAGTCAGAAATCTGCAAGGGATAACATCAGCTGCTCGGGGCGTCTATGAACCAGTCATCTGCCATTCATGAACTCAATCAATCATTCGCTCAGTATCTGTTGTGTCATTAGCTGCTCAAGGCTTATTTTTGTGTCTAACAAGCCAAAGAACATCCCAAAGCAGTGGAGATAAACTGCAGTTAGCGACGATGACGGCATTTAAATCAAATTGTTGCCATTTCCTTTAACTCGTGCAACAAACACTGCATGTCGCTTGCACATTTCCTCAGATTAAATAAAGTGAAACATATAAATAAGTAAGTAAATAAATAAATAAATAAATAAATGAATAAATATCGGCCAATTAATGTGTCTCAATGGAACATTTTTGCATCTTTTCTTGGGCTCTGAAAATAACGATTTCGTGCAACAATGCAGATGTCATGACTGTCCAAGTAACAAATATGAGTTTGAAAGAAAAATGATTATACCTGCTTCCCATCTGTCCTTGTCAGAACAATTGGGAGGACAGATCTAATTGTTTATTCTGGACAGCGGAGCAATAACCAGATATATTACACCCAGATCTGATGAGCTTTGATTATGATGATCATCAGAGCTGTCTGTTGGGCTTCATAAGAGGACTCCAGTATCAATACTGAACAATCCCTGTCGCCAATCCCAAATAATGCCTTTCCCAATGGGTTCAACCAATCAGTGATTGACCACATACACTAATCCTGCCCATAGAGGAATTTAAAGCCATATGTCTCCAGTAATACATATCGGAATACATATAGTATCTGGATCTGTAATGAGAACCGGCCACTCCAATCCCCTGGCAGTCTTTACTGAGAATCCTGTCCTCAGCTTGAGATGCACAAATTGTGTTATACGCAGCTGCCAGTTCTCAACCATGAATTAAAAAACTATATGAATAGTACTCAGCACCATCATATTAAAAAACCTAGCTTACATTCACATAATATTATACAGTTGCATCTAACCTTTTCTACATTTCCTATGCACATAAAATTTCTCTTCAAACTGGTTGCCAAGTTGACAATGACTTTCTCATAATCTGTGAAATCAACATACTGTCTCCGGATCCTTCTGATTCCGGCCTCGATCTGTCAGACTGACTTCCTGGCTGCTGCCACGCTCCTTAATCATTAGCGATCGTGTGGCAATGCCTTGAACTTCTCAGGGTGCCAAACTGAGTCCCACTGTAGCTATATGCTATCATTTCAAAGCCTCTCAGTTTCTCAAAACACAGGAGGTGGCCTCAAATGAACAATATCTCTGAGTTTTAAAAATCACTCTGAGGGTTTGCCCACAACTGCTTCTTAAAACACTGAGACGACTGAAAACTCCCTGGAAGAAATGGCAAACAGGCTGCTCGGTAACTGCACTGTGACTTTGATAGGTTGCCATCAGCTGTGTCGGGATCATTTATCTTCAAACTTGTGTTTTCATCAGATTAGACAAGAAGAGTTAAACGGTAGCAAAAATAGTCCTGAAAATGGATGGAGCATGTATAATCTATTAGGAAAACCAGCAGAGATCTAATTTCCACAGGCAATTCTCAGTCAGAGGCCTGAGACTCTTTAAGCATTAATTGACATTCTCTGGAAATTATTCATTCAAACAGGTCGATGCTCACCTTCATTTCAGCCTAAGTTACAACGCGGGTCTTAGTTTGGTCATTTGATAATTGATAATCTTGTTCATCAGGGTAATTCTGACTGAAAACAATATGATAGTTTCAGTTAATTTCAAATGAATTCTGGTCATAATTGCATTGAATTATTAAAATTACATATTTAAAAATCACATTTCTCAAACCACTAAGCGTGAATGTACAGTTCTAACAGAAAAAAAATCTGAAAATCAACAGAAAAATGCTGTTACAGTGTTTTAATAAGATTTTGCATCACACCGTTACCTTTAGCTACTGTACTGTATATAACATGATTTAACAAATAATTAAACTCACAAAAGTAAGGAAGGAATTTAGGAACATATTCAGATCCTTTGCTTTCCTTGTGGTTTCTTCCCAGCGTTTTTTAAATTTCTTTTTAATGTGTGAAACTTCACACAATCCGTAACAAATGATTATCAACTCCATAACAAAAACTATATTCAAAATTCTAACACAAAAAAGACTGCTAAAACAATAAGCTTAACACATCCTGCTAAGTTCAGTGTTAACCTGCAACAAAACCATTCTGATAATTGCAGCTATCTGAGGGAAACTGAGTAGTGAGGGTTTTCAAATATTAAAGCGTGACATAGAAATCATGCAACAAGCACCATCTGATAACAGAAGATGAAACAGTGGCTCCAGGAACAGCACAAGCTGCAAGTGTCAGCACTGAATCTGCCGCAACTACGGCTCTGGGGTAAGATGCTTTTGACCCGCCCCCACCTCTGTTCCTCTCATTCTCTGTCTCACTCACTCCCACTATTCTGCCCTGTCTCTCTCTCCCTCTGTTGCCGAGTTCGTCCCCTGTCTCTCTCTCCCTCTGTCGCTGGGTTTGGCCGCGTCTCTCTCTCCCTCTGTCACTGGGTTTGGCCCCTGTCTCTCTCTCCCTCTGTCACTGGGTTTGGCCCCTGTTTCTCCCTCCCTCTGCCACTGGGCTTGGCCCCGTCTCTCTCTCCCTCTGTCACTGGGCTTGACCCCTGTCTCCATCTCTCCATGCTCTGCCCTGTCTCTCTCTCATTCTGTGTCTGAGTGTGGCACCTGTCTCTCTCTCCCTCTGTCTCTGGGCTTGGCCTCATCTCTCTCTCCCTCTGTCTCTGAGCTTGACCCGTCTCTTTCTCTCCCTCTGTCACTGAGCTTGGCCCCTGTCTCTCCCTCCCTCCGTCACTGGGCTTGGCCCCGTCTCTCTCTCCCTCTGTCTCTGAGCTTGACCCGTCTCTTTCTCTCCACACTCTTTCCCATCTCTCTCTCCCTCTGTCATTGGGCTCGGCCCCCACTTCTCTCTCCATCTGTCGCTGAGCTCGGCCCCCATCTCTATATCTCCACACTCTGCCCCATCTACCTTTCCCTCTATCTCTGGGCTTGGCCCCTGTCTCCATCTCTCCGCGCTCTGCCCTGTCTCTCTCTCCCTCTGTCTCTCTCGGCTAGGCTGACCACACCCCATTCCAGTATGTGATGGATTCTGAGGCATCAGAGCTTTGCTGAAGAGCCAGCTTGCCTAGCAAAAGATGAAAATGTCACTGAATCCACGCTGACACACAAAATGACCAATATGTTACAGAAATCATATTAAGCCCATAATTTACCTCTCCGCTGAGCATTCTCCACCATTTAGATATTCGCTGAATTAGTTTTGTAGAACAGAATATCTTTATTGTCATTGAACATGAATACCGAAAAGCACAGCACCGCGAGAACTTGACCCCCAGTACCTATTCACAATTATGCCATTATACTAGCATTAATAATGATTAATAATGTTTTTTATGCACATGAAACAACAGACCAGGGAGATCCCTGACCTGTGCTCAGTGCTTCCTGGGACTGGCTTCAGGCATCCCCACAACTCTGTACTGGAAGACGGACGGATGGATATTCTCGTATTTTTGAGTGAGCCTGACAGTTTGGATATGAGTGAGATTATTGTTTTATAGTATGGCAGCCTTCGGTCTATCTAAAACTTCATTCCTGCAATATGCGCCCGCCGTCCCGCTGCACGGCCAGAGGCAGGGCTTCGCCGCGGAGTCCCCAGCCCTCCCGCGGATTCCCACACACGCCCATCTTCACATCTCCCAGCCCCGATTTCGCAATATTAAATTAATGCCACGTTAAGCCAGAGGTATGGGTAATATAAAACAGCTACATTTTAATATTTAAATCATCTCCCTAAACTGCTTCAGACCAATTTAAAAAGTTTGTGAAATGATAAAATCTGATTAATTTTATATATTCATTTTCGGGATCTAAATGCACTATATTCCTAAGCGACAATGAAGGAAGGTTCCCATAAATGTTCCCGACGAAGAAGTCCCGATCTGAATTTGGGTGCCAAGGAATACCGGCACTTTGATCCGTCTTTTATTAGCGCTTGTTTGTCTCTATCCACACCTGCACCCATCGTTTCGCCCTCTCTGCTGCTCTTCATTATCTCGGATGATTGGTTTTACCACGAGATCGCGTTTTACTTTTGATGTCAAACTGTACGACGCGCAAATCAGAGATATTTTTCACGCTCATGCTCCACTTTGACCTGTTATATTAATAGGCTACTGCCGGCACAAATAATTGCACGCATGGCAGCGTTAAAGCATTCTTAATTAATAATTAAAAGTTTGGTGTGCCCGTGAAATCATGTTCCTTACAGAGGCTAATATAAAAAACACATAAAATTAAGCAATGGTGAAAGCTAACACTAAAGTATAAATAAAATGCTAGTTGAAAGAGTCCCTTTTTAAAAAGTTGTAACAAATATTTCACGGCAGTGTTAATAGCCCATAATTAAAGGGCACTTTCGCCTTTAATAAAGTGCATTTAAACTAAATAACCACGAAGCAAAAACGCAAAAATCAACTTCAGTCTGATCGTTTGATTTTGGCAAAGAGTTAAATGTAACTATAGGCAAGCAATACCTACATCCAGGATAACGGAGGTGCCTTTTCGAGGCTCGGGCGCAAAAAACTGTTCCTGGGCAACCGCCGCCTCCTCTTTCACGTATTCCCGGGAAGAGATGCTCTTGTTGTCGCTCATCTTGGTTACTATCCAGCGGACAAGCCCGTCTATTCCACCGGACTGGGCGCCGCTGTTGCCGGACTGTGCAGCCGTTGCTGTCTCGCTGACCGGTGCTCCGGCTTTGGGCAGATCTTTGCTGTCCTGGGAACGGAGTTTAGGTTGTTCTTTGTGGAGCAGTTTTTGGACACCGTCCCTGCAGTAGCGCGCTGCTTGCTCACACATCCTTTTGCTACAGAGCGTTCGTGCTGAGCGCTAAGGGGGCTTTCCCTCCCTCCTCGCTTACATCATCGGCCATACACACCCCCAATACACACCCTCTTTTTTACAGCGCAAATTAGGTATGTTTAGAAAAATTCAGTGAGATAAAGAGCATTATTCTAAGTTGTAAAGGTGAAGTGATCGTCATTACTTATATCAGTTTGTAATTATCTTTTTGTAATATCTAAAATACACTATTAAAAGCTTCTGCGATGGGCTGGCGCCTCGTCCTGGGTTATTCCATGCCTTGCACCCAATAGCTGCATAGGTCAAGTACGTTATTTGTGCAAACTTGGTGATGATACACAAGGCAACTTTTTGCCGGGCAATTGCCAACCAGGTGAGATAAAGGGCAACTCATCTAGATCTAGATGATCGCGGAAAATTTCCCCACTTTAGATCAAAGTTTTTTTAAATAGAAAAATGTTGCCCAATATCAATGGGAAAGTGCCTTAGCGACATTTGTTCTCCACATTGTCTGGCAACATTGCTCAAAAAGTGTTTATCATCACCATAAGACATTCTTCCAGCAATATCATATGGTCCAAATGTCAGAAGATTTACTTGGCCCACTAACTTCCCGGTTGATTAAGTCAGAGCTCCCTGATTAGATCAGCACATCCCATTGCCTAAATCCAGCAGCCCTGCTAGAGATTAAAGGGCTCTGGCATTGAACACTGAAAGGTGAAGGGCTCTTGGTTGAAAATTTGGTTCCTTTAAACTGTGTCTTGTCATTACTGCTTCGAGATGCTATGAAGGATACCAGGAGCTGAGAGTGCTCCGGAACCTTGCCCTTTCAAAGGTGATTAACTAATACCATTTGAAATTCTCAGGATGTAATTGGATCAGGAACAAACCACCCAAGGGATTCCAGAGATGTAGCATAATTTAAGAGCCATTTTACACCAAGTTTAAGGGCTGTTTTCTTGAAGTACATGAATTCCAAATGCTGTTAGATCGTTATTAGCAGGATACCTCAAACCTTCTAAGAAAAGTTATAGATCTACTTCACTCAGCAACGTGTAGTGCTTGGCTATGCAGCCTTGGTAGTTATATTGACACCTGAAAACCAGACACTTTATTCAGTGTGCTGTTGCAATGCATGTTGGGAGTTTTGCCCAAAGCTCACTTTCATCACTTAATTTGGTGGCAGAGTAACAGGGTAATGCATATCGCCAGAAGCATAACTATTCAGGTTTTAGTAGCCATTAATTTATATATTTGAAATATATTTATTATTATTTATATATTTGAAAAGCTAAAATAGGTGCTGTGGGAGGCAGGGAGGTGTGACCACTATTCACTCGGCTGGTGTATGCAAAGCTCCAGAAGCTACTGTGCTCCATCCCCGCAGGAGAGACTTGGTCCATGATGTATAAATAATGCATTGACGACTCGAGTCTCCTTCGGCAAAGTTGGGCCCCTGTTTCTCTTATCAGGTTAATGATCCACAAGTCTCAGCTCTGACCTGGAAACCCCCCGGCACTGAGGTAGGCAGTATAAGACCCATATAAATGGCTTGGAGTTGGATAACCTTTTCACTCAGATTTGTGACAATGCTTTAAAAATGGCATACAATAAACAAGAACATACTATATGTACATAAAAGTCTAATTACTGCTGTAAAAGGTCACGTTACAATTGCAATAATGGAACAATTTCCCCCCTTTACATCTTTCAGGTCTGAATCAAGGTTTATGAGCTGTTAAGGTTCAGCAAGAACAGAAATTTCCATTTCTGGCTTATTAATAAGTTAGAGCAGCATAAATTTAGATGGCACTTCTGCTTGGTGAGCACTCTGGGTTTGGAATGAGTCTTCCAGAGAAAATCTGGCCTCTAGTTCTCAACCACACAAACAATCATGTCCAGATTTGACGAGAAGTGTTTACTGGTCTTTCAGAGATCAGAGAAAGCAGGCTTCTAATGCATGGCGGCTGTAATTACCACAACCTGCCACTGCCCAGTTTAGCATACGCACTGTGAGATATTGATTGCCATATGACTGACAGCTCATGAATATCCTGCCTATGGTTTATCATTTACAGTGGTGGACATTTCAGGTGCCAGAAGTAAAAATTTAGACCTAAACTTTGTTTCAACCAATCAGTTGAACATAAAGAGTCACAGTCACACAGTACTCAAATGGTTGGATGAAACAAAGTTTAGGTCTAAATTTTTACTTCTGGCACCTGAAATGTCCACCTTTGGTCCATGATGCCACCCGTAGATACTAAAGTTAGACAGTACCAGCCACCTCAGGAGCTTATCTGCAGTTAGGGAGCGGATGGTGATACTTTTTTGCACTTTTGACATCCGTTCTTAGTGTCTAGTAGCTTAGCAATTTGGGGAGGACGAGGAAGAGAGGGCATGTGAGATGAACCTCAGATGTTTGGTCTGACCCCCTCAGGTCAGATAACCCCAATGCAGGCCCAAAGGCAGGGAGCAGGCAGTGTACCGCCCATGGGGCAATGAGTGTTTCCAGCCGAACGAGGAGCAAACGTGACAGCAGTAATTTCAGATGATATGCACCGACATCATGTGTTTGGCAGAGATGTCTGAAATGTTGCACTCACTGAAATCCTCCGCTGACCACCCAAGTGACAAATATCTACTGCTTGTTGTTACATAAAAGTATGTACCTCTATGAATCTTTAATAATGATAAAAGTTAATCGTGATCATTACTTAATAATTAATGCTACATTTTATAAATACACAAATTCATGGTAAATTTTCCCCAAATCAAAGTAAATCAACTTGCCACTGTAACTAATGTTCTGCCATATCTCTTTGTGAGAATAACTCCATGCGTCGAAGCATTCTATGACTAGAATGGGAGAGACTAAACGGGGTATCCATCAGGGTTTGGACTGTTTCCTCCCACCTGAATCGGTTCAAATCCCATGTCAACTCTGTGTGAGTGTGGATTTTGCATGTTCTGCCCATGTCACATGGGAATCCTCCAGGTACTCCAGTTTAGTGCAAAGCATGCAGTTAAATCGCTCTAAATCGCTCATAGTCTATGCCTGTGTGTGTGTCTGTGTACGTGCACTGAGATGGACTGGAATCCCATACAGGGTGTATTATAGACTAGCACCTATGCTGCCTGGGTTCTAGACCCTTCCCTCACTTTGACCTAGACCAGCAGAAGCAGTCAGAAGATGGATGGGAGTTATCCACTGCATGTACCCCAGACTACATCAAACACTGCTGGACATGGCAGGACTCTTAGCCCACCTATTTCTAATCTAGCTCTCATGAAAAAGGGGAACTGTGCCCCCTGGTGGAAGAAAGAAGGAATGAAACTAATCAAGAGCTAAACAAAAAAATGCATCCATCTTCACAAGGCCTATCATGGTCAGAATGGCAGGGAGGCCTGGAGCATGTCCCATGCTGCATCAGGATATAAACTAACACACTATGGGCAATTCAGAGATGGCATTTGGCTTAACTGTGTGTCGTTAGACCTAGAGGGGAAACCTGCAGACACTGAGCTGCTGTACTTCCCTAACGAGACGAATGGTCTGAAAAAGACCTGATAGATCTGGGGGTGAATGAACTAAAGCATCCAAGATGAGTTTTCATAAATTCAATAATTTATTTTATTCACTCACATTACAGTTCAACACAGATGACACATGGAACATGGTTTTGTTGCACTGAAGAATAATGACACACCTCTTATAACATCTTAATTTAAATGCAATAAAAGGAAAAATTTGTAAGAAAAACTATTATATAAAACTAGAAAATATAAAATAAGTACTATACCATGTGAGAAAGTATTTATCTAAATGTAAGGCAAATACTTAAATACATGTTACCTACATAAAACTACTTATACAATTAAATTACACTTTAAGCTTCTGTTATTATGTAAATAATATTCACTTGAACAGTTTAAATAACTACTAATCCTGAATGCAGCAACAGAAAGTTGCTGGACCTAAGCAACTTCTGCAAGAAGTTGCCTCTACAAGAAGGTGCTGTGTTCTGAGGGTGCTAGCAAGAAGCCTACCTCACAGGCCTTCAGGAGAGCTTTCCTCGGGGCACCAGCTCTGAGCTTAGGCCCTTCAGGTAGAAGACCCAGCAGATGCCCTGCCCGTGGCCCTCAGAGCGTGGGCTGGAGACAGTGAGCTTACCCGTGCAGGGGTCCAGTGAAGGGCCCTCGTACGCCACCACAACATTGTGGGTCTTCTTGGAGCGGATTGTCTCTATCCCCTTGACAGTGAAGCAGGGCTTATCCACCTGGAAGGAGAAGGTGGTGGTCTGCAGAAAAACGTTCTTGAAAGGGATGGAGATGCTGGAGCCCAAGCGGATGGTGAAGGGGCCCTGGGCTTTGGGCGGAAGGGAGGTGCCGACAAGCGGAAAGATGTAGTCACCCCCCAAGCTCGAGGATAGCGTGAGAGTGGCGCGGGTCTCGCCCAGCTGGCTCGGCTCAAAGTAAACGTCCACACCAATGTCAGTGCCGGCCTGGGAGCCCGCTGGCGCCATGATGTTTTTCTCCACTGCGTAGTCCAGGCTGTCTGTCTGGGCAGCCAGGAGCACAAACACAGTCAGCACATTCTTGGTTTA
>JAAGVU020000019.1:23002545-23016486 GCA_011763525.2 Mormyrus iriodes
GTGTGTATGTGTGTGTGCACACGCTTAACACTACCGGGCTCCCATGTCTCCTGTGTTCCTCATTACAATGCGTCGAGTAACTTGGCAGCCCTTAGCCACCACTCCAAAGGGCAGATGGTTTTGGTCTATCTGGACCTCAATGCCATGGCAGCAGCCCCGAAGTACCAGCAGGGGGCACACTGTTCCCAGGCACTCCAGCTGCAGCTCCTCCTTGAAGGGGGCCATACGGTGGCAGGGGGAGAACAGCAACTCAATGGAACAGCGCCCTCCCCCTGATTTCAGGGTCACCTCTCCAGCCGGACTCACTGAAAGCACCTGTGAATGGAGAACACCATGGGAGCTTAGCACTGACTTAAACAATGTTCTTAACACCAATTTCTTTCGAATTAAACCAGTCAATGTCCTGGGATATCCTTTACCTTGGAATACAACAGCGTTTGCACCGATGGGTTCAGAAGCAAGGAAAATGTGACAGGGGCTTGGCTGTTGTTGACCACGGGAATCACTGTCTTGGTCTTCTGACCAATCTGGAGGGCCCCGAGGTTTATCACCTTGTGTTTGGGGTCTTCTACCTCAATCTAAATTAAATAAAAATGGCCACGTGGGAAGATCCCAGGACATTAAAGCCACAAGCAAATGGAATTTCCATAAAGCGATGGGAGTTAATACAGCTGCACAAGTTTGTGTTTCGTCTTCTAACCTTCAACTCAATGCCCTGGCCCAGGATCTCCACTACATGCTTTGCAGAGTCATTTATTTCAAAGACGACCTTCTCCTTGTATTGCATGACTTCTCGTGGATAAAAGCTTATAGGCACCTCCATGGTTTCACCCGGGAGCAATGTTTTGGGCTGGAAGCCCACCTCCAGATATACTGTATTGTGGTACAAGCATCCCAAGCTATGGAGGAGACATGAGACATTACATCATTACACTGTAAGCAAGCTGTATTTAAAAAACAGGCTTTTTAGAGCCATGTTTTATTCCATCCATCCATCCATCCATGGCTAAGGATCTTTTATGCATTTTCCACACTACATTGAATACATCGGTGTATACCATCCTGTATGTAACAACAGTGGTGAACGAAATGAAGTTGCTTCACTCCGTTGCTATGTTACCTCACTGAGTGTTCTCCCTTGTTGGAGATGACCAGTGTCTTTGTAGGAGGCACCATGCCGGCACAATAGAGGAAGCTCTTTCCAAATTTGTGCTTGAGGAAGGAGAAGTGGATGCTGGGATTCACTGCCAAGCCAGAGAAGCAGCACTTGAAAGAAGGTCCGTTCTTTACCTGGAAGAGAGGCGGCAGAAATGACTGGATGAATTCAAAGACAAGTTTAGCTACAGTCCACTTGCGACTACCATCACAGAACTGTACAGTGGTGTCTAATGGCGATTCAGAGGTCAGGGTCACTCACGCGGATACGGAGGCCAGTGTTTCTGAGCACGCACTTCTGTAGCGGAAAGAAGGTCACAGTACAGCTGTTTTGTCCTCCTGCAGGCACAACGCCACTGTCTGGCTCCACCTGCAGGTGGCGCCGCATCTCCGGTGTGCCCCACAGCTCGTACTGTACATCTAAGCCAAACAATCCAGGGTTCGAAACCAGGAAGTGGCACAAAGCTTTGTCACCCAGCTCAACCTATTCAAAGATTGACAAACGTGTCAGATTAGTACAGCCAATCAGGAGGTCGTGTCCCATCCTGGGTTGTCCCCTGCTTTGCGCCCGTACCCTTCAGGATAGGCTCCAGACCCCCTGTGACCCTGAATAGGACAAGCGGTTTCAGAAATTGGATGGATGGATGGAATCAGGAGGTGAGCTTCACTGGTGTTTTTTCACACCCTTGCAGTAGTTTAACAGCATTCTTCGCCTTCTGTATTTTCCCTTTTCTGGAGCATCTGCTTTCCAGTCCCTCCAACAGCTCACCTGTTTGAAGTCCATCTGATGTTGGTCTCCTGGACACAGCTCTGTGACCTCACCATCCACGCTCTGCCACTGAACACATGCGGCGAAGGTGAAGTTCTCTGCTTTCACATTCACAGTCAAAGGCTGCACCTTTCCTCTCACGTCACACACCAGGTTGAAGGTCACAGGCCCCTCTTGGGTAGGGCTGAAGGAAATGGCCAGGGGAAACCTGGCAGGAAATAAATGTCATTGAACTTTGCTTTACTGAACCTCATTCAACAGCTAAGTGTAGTAGTTAAGGGCTCATAACCTGAGGATTGCTGGTTAGAGTCAGAGAGGAAGCATTCTTGTTATACCCTTAAGTGTGGACTTAATATAAATTGTTCCAATAAAATATTCAGCCCTATCGGTTATGCTAGGCAGAGTGGTGGCTCGGAGGCTAGGGATCTATCCCAGCAATCTGAAAGTTGTTGGTTCAAATCCTGTGAATGCCAGGAGTGACCCTACTCCATTAGGGCCCTGAGCAAGGCCCTTAACCTGCAATTGCCTCCGTCCTGCGTATGACCTTAATCTACATTCATCTGGACTAGTGTGGCGCTGAGGCATCACCCACCACATGGCTACACTCAGATTCTCATCCCTGAGGTGGTTTGTCGTATGGTGGGTGCAGCAACGTGCTGTAATCAGCACATGCTCCTTACCTACCTTTGGGTTAAAACAGTTGGTCACTTTGAATAAAATCAAACAAGCAAATAAATGTTAATTTCATCTGCAAAAAGTATTAAGCAGATTTGACTATCTGCCAAGAAGCCACTTACAAATGTAAGCTGTTATGGAAAAAGGATGGATGGGAAGGATTAATAATAGCCTACTATATCTAATATTACATTTTTCCATAATGGTGACATGAAACCACATGCTATTGTGACAGAGAACAGACTACCTGTCACGAGCTTCCACTGTCCCCATCAATGGCTCAAGCACCAGGCTGTTGAGACAGGCCTCAGAGTGACAGGAGGTTTGCCGGACGGAGAAGTGGAATGGTACCTCCTCCCTGTTCAGTATGTAGACCTTCTCATACACCTTACAACCTGTAGAGTGTGACACCAAAAAGTTAATGCTACAGGAGTGTTGAAGTTAAAGCAGTTATCAATGTCCAACAAATCTGTCCTACAGATATTTCCATTAGCACCAGAGAACACAACATAAGGAAGGACCGTGTTCAAAGGAATCTTTGGGTGAGATACGCAAAGACCCTCACCCACAAGCAAGAATCCCAGGTTGAGATGGGTTTGGTCCATGTATACCACAGGCTCACGGGCCATGCCCACAAGCAGGAAAGGGACCGAGATATTCTGTTCTGGAATCATGAAGGTCCAGAAGGACTCCACGGTGTTCAGGTCCTGGGCCCGGAACTCAAAGGAGACCTAGAGGCAAGAAATTGGCATATTGGTTTAGTTATGGAAGGGAGTAGATGCCACAAATGTGTGTCTCTTCCAGGAGACCTTGTCTCCATGTGTTTCCATGGTTACCTATGCTTTGTTAGAATGTCTGACACACACAGACACACACACACACACACAGACACATACACTACCTCTGCTTTTTTCCCTGGTTGGATTAAGCCCTTGGGAGTGAGGCACTTGAAAGTAGCATGGTGTAAGTCCTCACAAGTCCACATGAAAGAGTAGGGCTTACTAGTGGGGTTCACAATACTGAACACCCTGTGGAGAGCAGAAGAGTGACAATTTCCTGAAAAAAGTTAGTGTCAAAGCATGCATTTCGGTTTCTGCAGTGTGTCTATGTCAGTATCTTCCATATTTCAGTTGTCGGATCATTCTGGCATTTCAGCAGGCCACGGTGATGCCACCTACTTTGAAATGGGTATGCCAATGCCTACTGATGAAACCTCAATGATCCTTGTGTTGGGGTCCAGGGTGGCCCGGGGGGGGACCCCATTGGGGCCCCACATGTCAGGGTTGCGACGGCCCCCAGTGAGGTAGTCTGAGTCCTCAAGATGGAAGTGACAATCTGGAAGGAGGCTGCGGCCCCTGACAGCCATGGAGGGGCCCTGGCCATCCTGTAGGTTGGGGATGCTGCAATGTGTGGAACAGGCACATGGGGACACAGACGAAAATAGAAAAACCAGCAGCCTTCACCCTTCACCAACAGCACAGTGATTACAAAAGTCTACTCATACCAATAGCAGGAAACAAATTTAGAATTATACTTGTAACCAGAGCCTGCCTGATTTTGTTTTACAGTGGCATATATTTGAGTCCAGGTAGATGTTATGGTGGGTTAAATGAGCTGCATCTTTCAGCTATGTCCCTAAATGTGAAGCCTCGATCTTTTCCAGGTCGAAGGTGCCTGACCTGCAGATGAGCAGACCCTCCCACTCGGACACCTCCAGCGGGGAGAACCGGACGCAAAACGTCAGACTGTGTCCGGGGCTGATGGTCCCGGCACTGGGCTCCACGGAGAATGGTGGCAAGTTGGGATCTCCCAGAAGCAAGTTTGAAACGCTTTCCAAAGCAGAGGCTGGACGGGAGGCCATCCTGGCAGCCTGCTGGGAGCGAGGGGGTGCAGGTAGGGGTGTTCCTAATAAAGACACGCAACATGGGATTTTTATGGTATCTGGCAAAAGTGAAACGGTGCAAACAGTGTATGAAGCCAAGCTTGACCACATTAAGGTCATGACTTTGGTCATACCTTAAAAGTAAATGTGGTTCTTAAGAAAGCTGTTCTAGAACTTATTCCAGTGTTTTTCAACCGAGTCCTCGGGGACCCCCAGACAGTCCACATTTTTGTTCCCCCCAGCTTCCACCACACCACAACCAAACTATCAAGCAATAAAGAAACACCCAATACCAAAATGTGGACTGTCTGGGGGTCCCTGAGGACTGGGTTAAGAAACATTGCCTTATTCGGTAACACTTTGTGAAATACTCATCTCATATTTGTTCATCATCATTGAATTGTGATCCATCTTTTATCTTAAGTAGCTACTATATTTGTTCATGACTTGTACTTCACTCGTAACTGAGTTACTAATATACTGCATGGACAAACGTATTGGGACACCTGACCAGTACACATACAGGAACGTTTACGACATCCCATTCTAAATCCATAGGCATCAACAGGAGTTGGTTCCCCCTCTGCAGCTATAACTGCTGCCGGTCTTCTAGGAAGGCTCTCCACAAGATTTGGGAGTATGTCAGAGGGAATTTTTTGCCCATTCATCCAGAAGAGCATTTGTGAGGTCAGGCACTGATGTTGGATGTGAAGGCCTGATTCGCAATCTCCATTCTAGCTCATCCAAATGGTGTTTGGTGGGGTTGAGGTCAGGGCTCTGTGCAGACAAATCAAGTTCTTCCATACCGAACCCACCCAACCATGTCATTATGGATTTGCTTTGTGCACTTGGGCACAATCATGCTGGAACAGAACAGGGCCTTGTTGGAAGCATAGAATTGTCCAAAATGTCTTGGTATGTTGAAGCATTAAGAGTTCCCTTCACTGGAACTAAGGGGCCTAGTCCAACACAGGAAGAATAACCCTATACCATTATCCTCCTACACCAAACTTTACAGTTGGCACAATGCAGTCAGGCAGGTGACATATTCCTGGCATCTGCCAAACCCAGACACATCCATCAGACTGCCAAACAGAGAAGCGTGATTCATCACTCCACGGAACACGTTTCCACTGTTCCAGAGTCCAGTGGCGGTGTGCTTTGCATCACTCTATCTGACGCTTGGCATTGCGTTTGGTGATGTGAGGTTTCCATGCAGCTGCTTGGCCATGGAAGTCCATTCCATGAAGCTCCTGGTGCAGAGTATCTGTGCTGGGGTTAATGCCAGAGGAAGTTTGGAACTCTGCAGTTATTGAGTCAACAGAGCATTGGCGATTTTTACGCACCATGCGCCTCAGCACTTCTTGACTCCGCTCTGTTACTTTAAATGGTCTGTTACTTTCTGGTTGAGTTTCTGTTGTTCTTAACCACTTCCACTTTGCAATACCACTTACAGTTGATCATGGAATTTCTAGCAGGGAAGACATTTCACGAACCGACGTATTGCAAAGGTGGCATCCTATGGCAGTGCCACGCTCAAATACACTGAGCTCTTCAGAATGACCCATGCGTTCAGAAATCTTTGTAAACCTGACTGAATGGTTAGGTTCTTGATTTTATACACCTGCAGCAATGGGTCTGAATTAAACACCCAAATTCAATGATTAAAAAATGTGTCCCAATACTTTTGCCCATATAGTGTAAGTATTTGTGCCCCCTCAAGTGCTGCTCAAGGTCAAGTAACTGCATCCAACCAGCAGGAAGCATTAGAGAGAGTTAACCTGTGCTCCTACAATTCGTAACCCCCCCCCCCCACCAAGTACACACCCCTCAGACTATGTAACGAAGCTGTGCAACAGCACTGAAACCAGAGCAGAGCTAAATCTCCGGCTGGTCTGTAGAGACACCAAACTATATGCAGTATGACCTTTAACAAATGTGCTGAGAGCTCCCAACAGCAGGCTGTGAAGGTCACAGCCCAGACCCACTATCAAAGAAGTTAAACCTTCCTTGGGATGCCGATATTTATTGCCATTCAGACAGTACTGAAGTACCACAGTACAGAGTGAGCCATTTCATCAGGTCAGTGCACATGGCAGGAAGAACTGCAAGATGAAGACTGACTGCACTGAATGGCTGGAATCTCATCTGTGAGATCTTACTGGATTTAGCTGGAGTGATAGAATAAATAATCGATTTTACTGGTGTACAATATCACAGTTACCTCCATGATCGAAGCCGACAGCCTTTCCATTTTGTTCCATCAGGACCTGCCAGGTGAACTCGAGCAGTATATTACCCGAGTTTGTCAGCTGAAACCTAAAAGCAGGGCAATTGCGTGATGCACAGTAAAACTCTAATTTACCACGGTCAGGTAATACAGAGGACACATACTTACTGGAATACTCGAGTCTGGTACAACATTGTGTCTTTGAAGTGAATGTTTTCTGCCTTGCAGGTGAACTTGGCATAATCGCACATGCCATTTATACGTAACTCCAGCTCCCTGGATGAGTTCTCCACCACGGAGTGGGCCGGCTCTGGGTCACTCTCGATCACCTGAGCCAAAAAAAGACCTTTCAGTTGAATTTCGTAAGGCCTTCTGACCAATGTGTAGTAGGTCTTACCATTAAAGGTAATCTTTAGATAACATCTATCCCAGAAAGGGTTACTATGAATTTTAGCCATAAACATTCACAGATTTCCACAGGGTCAACATTATCCACCATGTTAGTGTTTCTCAACCCAGTCCTTGGGGCCCCCAGACAGTCCACACCCTCCCAGCTACGGAGCTCCACTCATGACATAACGACAAAAATTATATATATCGTGGCCACATTGTAACATATTGTGGGAATGAAATACTAAAACGTTTTACTAATTTGTTCCCTCATCTTAATTAAATCGCGGCCACGTTTTACTGCAACAACATTTACATAAATCATGGCCATGTGGACTGTTTACCATAATTGTAATACACTTCGGCTTAATATAATTATAATTAAAAAATAAAATAACAATTACAATAATAATACATTATTTATTATTATTATTATTATTATTATTATTATTATATGAAATGTAAACTAAAACTCAAATTAACTATCTCCTTACCAGCAGAAGTAGGTGTCAAGTGACGTCCCTGATGCACATCATTTTTATCGCTATGTCATGAGCGGGGCTTGGCACCCAGCACATCCGTACCAGGTATTCGGTGTCTTGAGCTGAGAGGGAGCTGGGAGGGCTCCCCAAGGACTCGGCTGAGAAACACTGTGCTATGTCACATCTATACAAGTACAGCAGAACCTTGGAACTCAAACGCCTCTAACCTCGACCAAGTCGGACATTGAACGGGTCGGTTGAAATTACCCCCGACCGAAATCTTGGAACCATTCCTGCTAAAACTTGTATGGGTCGAGACGCGTTCAACTCTACCCATTCGGACCTCGAATGAGTCGGTCGAGAAAAATCTAACCGCAACTCGAGCACAAACTCGGAACAGGACAAAACAAAACCGACCTGCACGAAGCTGTACGGAACAGGTTGCATCTACGACGGGCGGAAACGAAGGCAAACGGACCTGCTGGGACCTCGCGACTGAGTCCGACGTGCGAAGGCGGTGCTCCTATGTCCGGTGTGATTTTTTGAGCTTTATCTACAGAACATTTAGTGATGCAGTAATCATGCTCCCTAAGAAAGTGAGCAGTGATAGCAGCAAACCAGAGAGGAAGGTGGTGAGAGTAACTGCAGAACTTATAAAGGAGATTATAGCGAGACTGGAAGGTGGTGCACGCGTGTCTGCTCTCGCTGCGGAGTCTGGGATTGTCATTTATTTCATGTTTATCGTTTTTGCATGTGTGTATTAGTTTTATATTTTTTGTTAATGTTTTTTTATCATTGGTTAGGTAGATAGGTAGGTTTATCATTTAAGGGTTTGGAATGGATTATATTCATTTACTTTATTTCTTATGGAGAATTTTGACTTGGACCTCGACCAAATAGCAACTCGACCTGCCTTCTGGAATGAATTAAGTTTGTGTTCCAAGGTACCACTGTATTATATTCTGTTACTCAGATTTATTCTGTCCCTTTTTTAGTTCTGTATATTAATTTACCCCAAATCTCTATGACAGTAACAAATAATAATAACAATAGAGAATTGTTATCCAAAGCTGTAAATCATATGCTGAACTGTAAGTCTTAAAAGAGGTCAAATGAGTTTAGCTTATTCCTAACAAAACTGTTTAAGAGGAAGCCATTAAGGTAACCTTCATCTTAGCTGGTCGGGGTGCGACTGCCTGCTTCACGACATCGACCCATCTGATGGTTCTGAGCCGGTCATCCCAGTCGGGCACCTGGTCGATGGGCTGTGTGAAGACCACCCTGCACAGCTTACATTTCATGGGCTGGGCGCTCAGAACCACCGGCTGCTCCGAGCGGAACGTGACCGTCACCTCCTTCGAGCAGCCGGCGTGGAGGTGACCTGTCCGGGGGGAGAATCGCACCTGCCGGCTCTCGGGAGGCCATTCGAACCTCAGAACGTCGGAGCTGCTGTGATTGGTCATCGTGCAGGTCTCCTGGTAAGGCCTGGCCACATGACAGGCCCCAAAGTGTAGAATGTCTGATGTGTTTCCTTAAAGAAGCAAAGCAGTATTCAAAAGCCACAGTGATAATTTAATTAAGCTGCTTTCTTTTGGCTCAACATGTAGTGTGTTGCACTGGGTTCAAATCGAAGGGATCACACATAAACTGGAAGCCATCTCTCTACTGTAAGTCACTTTAGATTAAAGTGTCACATTAATTAAGTAAATGTAAATCCAAAATTACATTAATGCATTTCAGGCGTTTTTTTTTTTTTTCAGACACCATGCTGGCCTTACAGCTTGTGGATATACTCTGCTTTCCATCTTACCATCTGCTGTCTCACTGTCTGGCAAGCTTTTGCTG
Organism: Mormyrus iriodes; assembly: GCA_011763525.2. NCBI lineage: Eukaryota > Metazoa > Chordata > Actinopteri > Osteoglossiformes > Mormyridae > Mormyrus > Mormyrus iriodes. Next base: position 23,011,974 of record JAAGVU020000019.1, read on the forward strand.
CCAACATTGTCGAGGGTGATGACATCCCTGTACCCATCCCCCACCAGCTGAACCACCGTGTCCTCGTACTGGTTGTCCACCACCAGGAGGTGCACTTTGGCCTTAAAGCTCATCTCTGCATTGGGGCGAAACTCCACCTCGAACTCTGCCTGCTGCCCCACAGTGAGGAACAGGGAGGCTCTCTGTGGTACTCTGCCCTCTACAGAAGGTAACGTGTTACATGTTATTACATCATTAAATGCGAGTTGGTCTGCATTTGTCCCTCTGGGGGACACATTACTGTACTGTATTGTGCTGAATAGTAATGCTGATAGTGGCCATTTACATCAGAAATTTTACAATGTTTCTGGATAGTTTGAGCTCTAAAGTAACACTTTATTTTATATTTTAATGGGATACTACCTGTTATGATTTAACTGCCATGATTCAGAGGGATTTTTTTATTTATATATAAAACTACACTACATTCAATAAAAAAGCCTTCTGAGTGCTATTCTACAATATATCCATCCATCCAAACATCCATCTTCTGTAACCGTTTGTCCTATTCAGGGTTGTAGGGGGTCCGGACCCTAATTCTACAAAATATTAAACAAAAATGGTGATAAGTCAGGCGATACATCAAAGGTCATCTTACCTGTGTGAGACTGGCTGTCTGTGTGCAGAGAGTCAGAGCCCGCCACAAGGTCTGCAGTGGCCCTCAGTGTGAAGACACCTGTCTCATCCAGAAGTTCAAGGTTAACCTGTTAAACCAATGCCACGGTTTACCATCGATAACCAGTAATGTTATGTGTAATGTTACTGTGTTACAGAGTTGCCAGCCCTCCCAGGTTGGCTGGGAGACTCAAGGAATGGAAGGAGGCCTATCGGAATTTCAAGGTTTTAATCTGAAAGATTTTTAGTATTTAAAAATATATTATAATAATAAACTCATATAACACTGATATTCATGTCTTTCATTTCAAGTTCACACAATCTCGTACGTAGTACGTACATAACTGACCATATAGTTAATACAACCCCCTATCCCCCCCAAAAAAATCAAGGAATTCTGTCAGATGGAGTTGGCATCCCTACAATGTGTAACAAAAAAACATACCTTTGACCGCATCACAATATGTACTGTGATGCTGCTTAACTAGACAACTACCTATATTTCAGTATTTTAAAACCTGGAGCAGTGCCCATTCTATTCAAAAGGCCGGGTCACTGTGTTCCAAGAAACTATTAATGGCCAAATGAAGCTTCGTGAACCATCTGTTGTATTTTCTGACACCACTAGATGGTGCTCTTTATTCAAAAAGGGCTCAATATATGCCCCAAAGCAACCAAGAGCAGCATCTAGTGGGGTCAAAAAATACAGAAAATGGAAAATGGTTCATGAAGCTTCATTTGGCCACCACTACATGAAACTACAGCTTAACTCATTTAAAATGCTTAAACTTTACAAGGGCAGAGTGCTGGCTAGTGGCCACAGCCCCCTCCTCACAAGCCTGACCCTCTGGGCCAGAGCTACCCATTCCCACCTTTGCGGACACGGTGCCGTCGTTCTTCAGCACCAGAGGCAGGGCCCTGGTACGGCCCACCAGCAGGGGCCTGAACTGCAGCAGCGGGCTGCCTTGGGGGGTCTGCAGCAGCGGCCGCAGGAGTGTCACACGGGGCAGCTGGCCGTCACCCGCCAGCTCGAACACCAGGGCTCTCGTCCGGGCCGAGAGGGCAGAGCTGCAGCGAGCAAGGAGCTTGTGACGGCCTCAGTACTGTAAGCAACGATCTCTGAGCCCAAACCACTACAACTCAGAACCAGGCTGACCCAGATAGCTAATGAGTTTTCAGCAGTTTAATTAAATCTTTGTATAAACCAAATAAGATATTGCAACAAAAGCAAATTAAGTAGTTTTGTCTTTTTACTAGACTTTAAAAATGTATTGTACTTGTACTGTATTCTATTTGTATTACACTTGTGTTCTCATTATACTTTGTATTATATTGTATTTATATATCATATTGTATTCTTTATTTTTGGCATTTTTAAGCTCTGTTGTTATAATTTTGCACAGTGGGAGCTAGGCCTTGGCGCAATAATTTCACATGAGATGAATAGTTTTATCTTAAGTTATCAAAACTTGTCGGGTCTGTTTTCTCCTTACAGGACAGCTAAACGTACACACGCACTCACACACAGCAGTCTGCTACCTGGCTGAGGCTTCCAGTGTGGCCTCAAATACAGCGCTGTACGCCTGCATGCTCTGGGGGCAGAAGTTGACCACCGCAAAGGCCTGCGAGTGGCTGGGGATGCACAGCTTGGTGGACGTCAGTTCGAACACCTCGGCAGAGCGACCGGACGTCTGAAACGAGCAAAAGCACTGGCTGTCACTTCAAAAGAGTCACCGCTCATCGCCAGGAGTGCTTCAGGTCACCTTCAGCGTCTTGTCCACATAAATCCTTTTCATTTCGAAAACTCCAACAAGAGTTAAATTATAAAAATATAATTTTTGCTACCATCTGTTCTTTTTCTTTTCCTTTCTTTTTTTCCCTTTTCCCTGTTTCATGTACCATTCTGTATTTATCATGTTATAATGAACCGCTACACATCATGGTGAAGTGCCTTGGGGCAACTGTGTCATGAAAGGTGCTATATAAAAAATAAATTGAATTGACCTGAATTGAAAAATGTCATTAATTTACTGAGTATAATGTATAACGTTTCACTGAAAACACTGTGTCGAAGGCAAACCCAGACACACACACACACACACACACACACACACACACACACACACACGCACTAACCCTGCTCATGGCAGACTTGATGGACAGGTTCAGGTCACAGGGCACCCTTCCCCTGTTGCTGATGCAAAAGCGGGCAACGGCACTCCGGCCCACCAGCACATTGTTGAAGACAAACTTGTTCTCGTCCTGGATGTAGATGCCCGTGGCGTCCCGGTACTCCTCGGAGTCCAGCTGGCTGCTGTTTCTGCAGATGCGGTGTTCCTCGAACACGGAGGCCATGTCATCACATACGATCTCTGTGTGGGTGGATGGGATACGGTCACATGACTGTATGGGGGCTCCCGGTGGTGGGTCCTAAGGCTGACCCTGAGGGAGCCAGATGAAAAAGAGAACTGAAACAGCAGAAGAGGATGAACTATTTAAAAACTCCATAGTATAGGACAGGAAGGTTATAGACTATGTCTGTGTAGGTTGATTAATTAGAATAAACATGTTTTGTTGTCTTGCAGCATCAGAACAATAAATAACTCTCACAACACTAGGACCTCCCCCTATAAACAAAACATATATCAGTAACAAGAATATACACACACACACAGAATAAATCAGTACAGTAACTTAACAAGACAGAAATGAATGACGCCCAGCGCTAAGAATGGTATAGGGGGCTCATATTTGAAAAGTGTGACCCCATACACACCTGGCACACAGACCTCGGCTGCCAGCCGATAAGGGACGCCGTTGGGGTGGTCGTTGGGGTCACGGTCAGAGACGTCCACCGCGACACATTCTTCCATGCTGCCCGCTTGGTCGGCGACACAGTCCACCGTCACCACCTGCTGAGCTCCGGGGGCCAGGATGCCAAAGCAGGGGGACACGGAAAACACCCCCATGGTCAAGCGAGCCTGGGGGATACGGGGGGAGGAGAGCACAGTCCAAATAGGAGGCACAACTTCCATTTGTCTGAAAAATGATACTTGATACCTTTTATATACTGTTGGTTAGAATTGTTGGCTGAATTAGATCTACTTTAGTTTTGAGAATAAATGGCGTGTTCACCTGTGAAGATAATCCCATTTCCCGCTGTGTGAATTCAATGCGGCGCACTTTGCTTCCAGAAGGGGGCTTTGCGGAGTAGCTTTCCCGCGAGCGTGTACGCTTGACAGACACCATACTGTGAGAGACATGGGTTCACACGCACAAAATCATCAGTAATGTGAAGCCCAGTGTCATCTATCTTCTATCAGCTATCGCAGGCAGAATGGGGCGCAAGGCGGCGGTACACCCAGGAAAGGATGCCAGTTTATCGCAGGGCATTATGGGAAGTTTACAGATGCCAGTGCGCCTAAATGCACATCTTTGAAGTGTGGGAGGAAAATGGAGTATGCATAAGAAACCCACACGTGTGATCTCCACACACAGCGGAGGAGGGATGTAAACCCCCAACCCAAGAGGTGTGAGGCAATAGTGCCACTGTGCCCCCCCCCCCCCCGCCAAAATTTATCTTAATGCTACAGAAGTTTAACAATTAACAGGGACAGGAAAAGTCAAATAGAGGAGAGGAACACTAAAACAAACAACAGAAGGTTCAGATTTTTATCTATTTAAAAACCTAATTATAGACTTCGTCCAAGAATGTAAGATTTAAAACTCCCATTAGTGTTGGAGAAAAATATTGATACGTTTGAACTGGTTGCCATGGAGATCAGCCTGCAAAGCCAAGAAGAGCCTAAGCCAAAAAATTATGTTCTAATTAAAAGTGTACAGCGTCTTAAAATGTATA
>JAAGVU020000019.1:23016773-23063766 GCA_011763525.2 Mormyrus iriodes
TGAGTTGTGCTATTTTTAGAACAGGTCCGCGGGCGACTCATGTGGTCCTTGGGGGCATCCTGGTGCCCGTGGGCACCATGTTGGTGACCCCTGCTTTATGGGATTTCAGTCCTGCTTCTAGGAGTCTGTTACAAACTGTCCTAGCGGTGTACTTCACACCACTTAATGTTTCCCATTGTTTTTGAAGGTCACTTGCAGTCATCCTCTGATTTATGAGGCACTGCTAGATAAGTTGACAGTCATCTCTGGTATTAGAAAGTTGCTTCTGCCCTCTACCTGGCCGGGTTTTGGTCTTTGCCAGTGTCTCCTGCTTCACCTTGTTCTTGTGAACTGCTGTCTTAGAAACATTGAGCCTGGAAGCAGCCTGCCGTGCAGTGTAGCCTCTACCAGCAGAACCAGGATTAAACCAGGATTTAAAAATGCAGATTTAAAAAAAAAAAAACAGAGTGGTCTCTTAAATTTTCCAGATTTGTATATTTCGTGTCAATAAAGCACTTTGAATTTGAATTAGACAGACACCATGCTGTGAGTCCTATTGTCCGATAAAAGAGAAACGGAGATATAGGACAGGCATTCAAACGCGGATTGGAGGCCCGGCACCTCCTATGGTGATGGTTCTGCCAGGGCAGCTTTGGGCATGGACAGCCCTGGGGGTGGGTCATACCCTTTTCTCTGAGAGGGCACAGGCAGGTCACGGGGCATCCTGCAGATATTGAAACGCATCTCAAATGTTCCCCTGTTCTCTATGGTGAAGGTGAGGCACTTGCGGCTGCCATACACCAGCGGCCCGAAGTTCATCTCGGAGGGTGAGATGCTGTATCTGCTGAAGAGGGACTGGACCGACACCTTGATGGGCATGATGCCGATGACCTCACCCCCCTCCTTGATGTTTGGCTCAATGACCTGGGAGAGACGCCGACATGCTTTATTCACACTGTCAGATGGTGAAATATAATCAAGTCAAGAAAAACAAACAGAGAATTAGAAAAATCAGAAGCAGGCAGAGGTATAAATATCGCATTACCCTCCAGGAATGTCTACTTAATGCCAGTGTATTTTGGAGGCGGGGTCATCTGACCTGGAGAGACATGATTGGTTGTTCCCTGATGAAGACCTCTTTGTTGTGCTGGAAGACAAACTGCACAGTGCTGGGCCGGTCATTAGGATGGAGTGAGCCACTGGACGGGGTGACAGTGATCAGGGAGTTCGGGTCAGGCATTAGCTGGTCAGCGCCCTTCAGCAGGAACCTATTAGCACCGGGTAGCGAGAAGGACAGAGATTAAAATGTGCGGAGGACTGAGAACCAGAGAGAAGACAAAAGAAAGAGAAATGAGCTGGATGTATAGTCATGGGTAAAACTGAAAAGTGAATCGACAAAAAGAGCATCAGTATCTACATTTTATATAGGTTATAGTTTCAGGTTCCATTTTATGTTATCGGTTACAAATCTGTCTTTCAACAATTTCATTTCAGTTCTTTATAGTAGATCACAAAAGGTTATTCCACAAATATTTAGAGATATACAGAAGCATACAGTACATTAAGCCTATTTTGTTTTCCAAATATCACTCACTTGAAAGCAACTTCATATTTTCCTTTGTTTTTCAAGGCCAGAGAATGTTTCACTTCCTCTGAGACTCTAATTGTCCCAAAGTCTAGGATACTGTCTGACTCTGTAAAGCACAAACAAATCCACCAAGTCAAAGGATAATCAGGGTCAAACACAATGCCAGCTGTGTTACAGGTAAATTGAGATGAAATAGCACGTCCACCAAAAGGTCAATCAAGGTCATAAACCACCGTGTCAAAGGTCATACACAAATGTCTGCCATGTCATATAACTACACAGAGCAGGTCATTATTGGTCACATGAATGCAAAAGTTACATATATAATAAATAGGCAAACTCAGAGCAGATCGCATTTCAGAAATCATCCTTACTGGAGCCATTCAAGCCAGTCCCCTTGAGGAATGTAATGTCTAACAGCACATCATAGGCCTCAGCCTGGATCTGGATGTTCTCGGTATGGAGGACTCCGAGAATGTTATCTGCATCCAGAACCTGAAACACATGCACATATAGATCAGCGTCAAGGGACGGAGAACCATGTTACTAAATACATGAGCTGCAAACTAAGTTAATATGCAACTAAATCAGACTCAATATTATATTTTCTTAGTATTTCAGTTGTATTTTTGATTCTATTTTTGGTCCTATTTTATCAGACAATAATTGAAAAGCTCTAAATTGTATGTGTTCACTTAGATTATTGTAAAATACAGGGATGTAGTAATTTGCTCTTCATTTCGCTTGTTCATTCAGGCACTAAAGCACTACATAAGCACTTCACAGTTAGACTGCTTTCTTCCTGTTTCCTGAATCATTCCCCAAAGAGCCGTGCTGCACCTCCAGCCGAATGGTCTTCTTAAGGCTGATGGGCCTGCTGGCTCGGAAGTGAACCTGCAGACTGTACTCAGACTTCGGCATGACGACGCTCCGGTCCAGGGACACAGTGAATTCCTCCCCCAGGGCTTCCAGGCCACTCAGGCTCCAGGCCACGGGCAAAAGTGTATTATTACGGAGACAGAGGCTCTTTGTGACCATCCTAAGGTAGCGGAAGGCAGAGCAAGAATTTCACATGGAGGAAGAAGAGATGAATAGCGAGAAGACATGACAGAAGATGACAAGCAGAAGAGGTAGGCCTTAAAGCAGACAGGAATCAGTGGCTTGCAAAGCAAAATAACTACATTTCCTAACATAGGGATGTAAATCATGGTATGGGCAAGGCAGCAGTCAGCGTACACCTCAGGCATAACCGGTGTGTGTAACTGCAGCTACATGGAGGTGGGGGGGGGTATAGTCAGACCTGTTCAGCAGTACTTTGTCAAATTGCAGTTGCTTGCGATCCAAGTCCAGCTCAGGCCGGACCCCCCAGCAGGAGATTCGAAAGACAGCAGGCTCAGGGTTCTCCTTGACACAGCACACAATACTGTCCTCAAGCAGGCCTGGGTTGGTGGGGTATGCCCACACTGTCAGCTCCTGGAGTAGGGCACAGGGGAAAGAACCCCACCTGTAAGCTCTCTGCTCAGCCTTTCAGCAAAAGCAGTCCATCACAACCCAAGGACAAAGCATAAACAATAACTACCGCAATATAAATACGGAATTAGTGGTAGGGTTACTCTCATTGTGTCTAAATCTATACAGTAAATTTATTAGCAAAATAATGAAATACTGTTTGAGTCTGCACTTGTAGTTGGTGGTACTGAGAGGAGTTGAAGCAGCTGCACCTGTTTTTCATTGGGGTTGAGGGTCATGCTGGGTGGGTCCAGCATGAAGGTGGTGGCCTTGGTGTCTTGCAGGAAGCAGAAATGAATCTCGGCCTTCAGAGGGGAGCAGTTGTGCATGACCAGCGTCTCCATGTTTTCTGGGTACCTCCTCTCCTTATACCTGCCACACAGGTAGTAGGTGCTGATCGGGGCATGAGTTACATTCAAAACTGAATCTCTGTCCCGATGCTTTAATGCGTCGCTTGCTGATAGCAGGTAATGTCCTTGACAGAAATGAATAAGACCTGCTCTGTGGTGGTAAACCTTTGATAGGATTTTCAGGTTCTATTTAGTTTTAATTTTCAGTTATATATATATAGATATATATACAGATACAGGTCATTTGCTGTGCACACAATGAACCAAAAGAGTAATTATCCAAAGAAAGCTCTGAAGTCATTCTAGTATTTCGTCAAGGCCAAGTGTACTTTTTACCTATCTCTGTTCTTCCCACAGAGCAGGGGGCCAAACTCATATGAGGCAGAGTGGATGATGTAGGTCTTGCTCATGTTGCTCCCAGGCAGCTGGGCCTTCTTACAGTGCGCAAACACAACCCTGCGACACAGGGACCAAGTAATGCAGACTGCTTACACACTGTATTACTGCCCATACGTCCCTGTGGTCTATGACTGGAGTGATGAGATGCCCGCAGCCTCATCTTCATAGCTGAGACACAGCACTCACCTGTAGTCTTTGCTGATGGAAGGGAAACCACAAATTCCTCTGCAGTGCAGCTGATAGCGCCTCCTGGTGTCCATCACCTCAAAGTTCAGCATTTGGTCGAACTCGCCCGGTACGGATGAGTGGAACCTGATCTTCAACGTCACTGTCCCGTTAGGAGGTATGACCCAGCGAAATGTGGTCAGTCTGTGAGAGACGCAGGCTTACGTAACAGCGAAATGAATCCTGGAAGCCATGCTGCCTGTGCGTAAGGGATAGGCACGAGGTGGACACTCTCTGCCCAGATACATTCATACTTTAGTAAAATCTGCAGTATTATTATTTCATCCATCCATTTTCGGTAACCACATGTCCTATCCGGAGTCACGGGGGGTCCAGAGCCTATCCCAGAGGCTACGGGCGCGCAAGGCAGGGAATAACCCAGGATGGGGCGCCAACCCATCGCAGGGGACACTCACACACCATCCACTCACAATTATTATCCTTAGTGTCATTATTATATTACAAGTGGCAGACTCACTTCTGGTCCCGTTCTTGAGGCACCTCTGCCTGGCTGCTCTGCTCTGCTTCCAGCATGGGGGCATCGGCACCGATGGGGGGGGAGCGGACCTCAGGGGCCTTCGGGCCCTTCTTGGCCGGGCTTCGCCGCCTCTCCTTATGGCCCTCCCTGCTCACATCGGCTTTCTTCCCCCTGCCTTTCGTGGGGGTCTCAGGCTCCTCCTGTAAGCCGGAGGTCGGCAATTTAATATTTCAATTATACTCCTTACACTTCTCATACTCGTTCTCCTTCTGTTGGTTCCACACACGCCAAGGCACACAACGGCAGATGTGCTCTCCGTACCTTAAGCAGAGAGATGGCGCTCAGTGTCTCCCCATCTTTCTCCACCTCCCGCTGGTCATGTGATGTGTCCTTGGACCCTGACGGTACCATGAAGGTGAAGCACATAGAGGTGGGCTGCTCGCTGAGAACTTGGCTTCTCAAGGGGAATGACACCATCGAGAAGATGGTTGGAGGAAGGACAGGAGGGCCTCTGGGTCCCAGTCCCAGGCCATCCAGGACCTTATGGACATATGCACTGGTGACATCTCACGATTTCTCACAATACAGTTATTTAGAATACATGAAATATTTGACCTGTTCTGCTAAAATCCAAAGCTATGTAGAACATCGATAACATGATTTATATTTGCATTAAAATTTCAATACATGATTATTGAAAAACTATATCAGCCTCTCAGTACTGAGCACAACAACCTCTGGGGACGTGTACCACAGCGTGGTAAATGAACTAATTAGTGAGGTCATAAATGAGCAATATACATATGGAATATAAAATGTACAAAATGACAGCAGAGATGTGTTTGGTTTTTATGCTGCTGTGTAAGTGAGTACGTTTAAAAACATGGATGCACTCTTGCATTTGAGAGGGCACCTCTTCCAGTGGGGGTAGCTTTTGGTTCTGCAGGATCTCTGTGGCGCTGCTTTGGCCCCTCCCACTCACAGGGACGATGAGGTGGGGTACACCCTCTGAGTGAACCTCCCTGTCAGCCCCCTCCAGGGCATCACCCCCAAGTGGCAATGCCTTTCCGGGAGCTGGAGAGATTGGCTGTAGCCTGGGCTCGGGTATGTCCATCTTTTGTTTCTTCTGCTCCTTCTCTGCCCTCTCTCGCTCCCTCTCCTTTTTTCCCCTCTTGCCAGAGGACGCCTGGCCCTCATGTGAGGTGAATGCAGGCTCTTCCAGTCGGTCTTCGAGGGAGGGGGCCTGGAGGAGCAGGCCCTGGGTTCTGTCCCAGTGCTGCAGGATATGCACCACCTGGGCCTGGCTCATCTCATGCTGCCTGAAGCGAGACAGCAGCTGCACGGGGGGGGGAGAGCAGGACGGTCACTGGAAAATGAAAAGCACTCAAACCTGGTCAATGTCTGAGGCTGCTTTATGATGGAGGGTGGTGTGTGGCTCAGTGGGCTAGGCCTCTGTGTCTGGTGTGTCTGGTTTAAATCCAGTCTTTGGCAGAAGGGTCACATGTCCATTGGGACCTTGAACAAGGTCTTTAACTCCCCTGCCCCGGCCAAACAAAATGTTCAGGGTTTCAGGGGCACCAGGAAAATGGCTAACCCTACACAAAGACCTCAAGCTTTGCTTTCAACTGTGTGTGTGTGTGTGTGTGTGTGTGTGTGTGTGTGTGTGTGTGTGTGTGTGTGTGTGTGTGTGTGTGTGTGTGTATCTCAAAAGGAGAGCAAGATGACGTATGTAAAAAAATCACAAATAGCCAACAAAGAATAAACCTTTGTATTTATCCAAGTCCTGCTAATGACTCCACAGTCATTTAAACTGAGGAACAGAAACGACAAGGTGCAGCCTTTTAAAGTCAAATACCCTGTTTACAATTAACTTCCAGTAGCAATCAAAGGATACATACATTTTCATGGCGGTTACTGAATTAAAATTTTAAAAACTAATGACCAGTTTTCTGTTGTATAATTTCCCGCACAGGAAATGTACAGGAATCATCTAAAGATGAGCAAACTGAACGTGGCGGTGCATCACCCCCTTTGCGTGGGCCCGCAGTCACCTGCTCTCTCTCTGGATCATCACTGGACACTGAAGCCTCCTCCTGTCCGCTCCCCTTCCCTTCCGTCTTCCTCCATTTAGCCCCATCCTTCTGCTCTCTGGCGCCCTCTGTTGGAAATTCTTTGGGTTCCATGTTATCCACAGAGGGTGCCTTCTTTGTCTCCTTGACGTGCTGGTCCAGCTTAGAGTCAGAGCGCAGACCAGCAGATGACTGTAAAAGAGAGGCCTGTTTTTAACCTTGCAGGTGAGTGTCATAGATATCCATGCTGTCAGGGGCGACTCCAGGATTTTTCATACGGAGGGGCCAGCCTTATCATTAGCCAATAATGTGTTTTGAACCAGTAAGTGACAGGGGAGGGGCACTCCGGGGGCCAATCAGCTTTCAGCTGGGGCCAGTGCCTCTGCGGCACCCCCCCAAATACGCCCCCTGCATGCTACAGAGGGCTCCGCATGTATCGTTTAATTTGCATGGACAGAAACCTGCTCGGCACCCAGCTGGCTCTTTTTCCCCGAGACATCCTCTTTTGGAGGCTCTTTCTTCGTCTTCTTATTCTTCTTCCTGAAGTCCTCCTCTTCCCGTAGCCTCTCCTGTTCCTCAAGGTGCCTCCGCTGCTCATTCTCTCGTGCTGCCCGCTCTCGCTCCCTGTAAGCATGTTTATTATACATTATTATACCAGTTATAATATGAATACCTTCGCATTCATAATACAAACAGATTTTCACACTGGTCCCTATGTTGTGTGATCACCGTCGTATATGAGTGAACGCTCAGGTCCTACGAGGGTCCTCCCTCAGCAGCGTACCATTACCTGCGTTTCCTCACTTCCTCCAGACGCCGACTCTCAATGAGCTCCTTCTCTTCTTCTGGTAGAGCATCATACTCGTCTTCATCCATTTCCTGCAAACGCTGCCTTTCCCTCTCCTCGTTCTCCCTTTGCTGCTTCTCTGAGGAACAAAACAACACGTTCCTCTATACCTCCTTATTCCGTTCCACACCAACTTCCTCTCTTCTTTGTACCACCTGCCATTGGCTTGTTTGTTGTTTGTTTTCCATCTTCTCCATTTTCCTAGTATCCCAACCCTTCCAGACCGGCTCCTTTTGCCACCTTCCTTACCTTCAGCCTCCCTCTGTGCCTTCTCCTGGGCCTGGAAGTCCTGGTAGGTGTGCACCAGACTGACCACATAGATGAAGTGGCGGTTGTCGAAGGCTCTGAGGAGGAGCCACAGGGCGCTGGCCGCCGAGAGGCAGTAGGCTGTGTCCAGCCCATCAAATACCACCCCATGGTGACAGTCACTCAGCTGCGCCATACAGCGGAGGGCAAACGACATGACACATCATGACTCCTTCTCACAATTCATGTATCTGAGCCAGAATTAGTGCAGTAATGTAAAGAAAACTACATGAATTTTGGGCAAATGGTAGATGAAACAGTATCAAAAGTAGAACTGTGTTTGTCAACAGCTACAGGAAGCCCTCGTCTTCTGGGGACTCATAGAAATGACGGAGTTATTCTGAAGTTATTTCATCCTACAATCATATCTTTTAAATATCATTTTCTTTGGCTGCCTAGACTTTTGCACAGGATTCTCTAATGATTAAACACATACAATAGCTCTACAACTTTAAGCCTATTCCTAGAAATAAAACTACTTAAACTGAAATTAAAATATATAAAATCTAAATAGATATACGTCTTTATATAAAATTTAAAAATCGAATAAAAATATGCTGAAAACGAAGTAATATAAATTTATAAATAAAAACGTTAGAAAGCCAAAAGTTATATATAATAATGCGGGCTGTTATATTCACTGAGCCTGGGCCACTGTCACCTGCAGCCTCTCAGAGAGCATGTCCACCAGCAGGTCCTCCGGCAGCACACAGCTCCCCACCCCCGTGCCGCCCTCCCCCACGCTCTGCCCCCTGTGCGCCTGGGCCGCCTGCATGCCCTGTGAACAGCACTCAGAATTATCAGTATAACACACAGTCATATGGGATAAGTAAGGGTTAATGCACAATGCGCAGTGGCTGGTTCTTCGCCTCCGCAACCGTGTGTTTGAAGGTGCACAATGCGCGGTTCGGAGGACATTAACCGGCTTCTGCCACGGTTACTACACATTTCACATGTTTGTACCTGAATACATGATTTTCATGTTCACAAGGCAAAAACGCATTTATTAGCAGAGCTACTTTCTTCCGTAAAATAATTCAACATTTTTACAGTTAATATTAAATTGTCTTCTATGTCTGGATTTGCAAGTAACGTTTGTTAGAATTGAAGATTATAATTGTCTATTGATTTACTACTGTGATTTGCCTGGCTGGCACTATGCATGCAGTTAAAGAAAATTAATCAACAACCTTCTGACCAAACAGATTCAAGAATTCAACAGTGCCGTGCTATAACCCACAGTTGTGGGATTATCACAAGTCTGGCAGCTAGGTACTTTGATTGGCTTCCAGGCAATGATTGACAGCACAGTAATCCCACCTACCTCGTTTCCAGCAGGACCTGCTGGACTGGTTTTGTTACGTATGGAGATGGAGGCTGGCTTGTGCCCCGTGGCCGGGTTGCCCTCGGTCGCGTGCTTAGCCAATGCCTCCTCACTCAGGATGGCCCCCACCCCAGCTGGTGCTGTCGGATTTACGATGCCCTGGGCTAGAAGTGGGGGGGGGCACACTGTCAGAATGGCGAGGAGATTATTCTTTAACAGATGTGGAGTTTTATTCATTATGCTATACAGACAGCATAGACAGAAAGACCTTCAGCTATAGAGATCCATGGCTTATTTTTAACTCATCGAGTCACCATGATGAAGATGGCACTCCTACAGAGGTAACACTATGTACATTAGGTCTATGAAGCCAACTGTAGCTGACAAACAGGCTCCACCACAGCTGGTCCTGGGAGCTGGGGCACTGCGTAAGCCTGTGGGAGCTCAGTACAACTCACCGGCCTCCTGTTCCTGGGCAGCCCTGGCACATAGCTGCCTCGCCTGGAGCCCGGCGGTACTACACCCACTGGAGATGGCCTCCTGCACCACCAGGTCAATGCTCAGGCACGCCGCTCCATAATACCTCGCCAGGGTCACTGCTGTCTCCGTTTTACCTGGTAAGCAACAGGTCATCTCATATCTCACATTCTTTTCCAGCTTCCCACCCCAAACTCCTTTTAAAACTCCACACAGTAATAAATACGATGTCTGTATTTTGGTACTAAGTAAGAAGTGGGAGAATTGAGAGTACTGTGTAGCTCAGCATCAAATTTATTGACAGTTTAGAGCAGTGTTTCCCAATCCGGTCCATGGGAGTCCCACAGCAGTCCACGTTTTTACTCCCTCCCAGCTCCCGGTAGGATTGTCTGAGAGAGAGCTCAGAGGGAGCAAAAACATGAACCGAGTGTCCTGGAGGACTGGATTGGGAAACACTGGTTTAGAGCAATACATCACACACAAACCAGGTGGGATCTGCCGAATTAAACAGAAGACAATCTTTAATGTATGGTGTGCACCTGTGTGGGTTCATTTGTATTGATTTGTTCACTCCCTTGTTCTCAAAATCTCTCTGTATTGGCGTGCTCCATTTCCTCTCACCCTACCCACTCAGATGCTAATATGACACCAGCCCCAGAGCCTCTAATCTCCTCTAGCTCCCGACTAACCCTGAAATGGGAAAATATTGCCAATAAAGAAATTCTTCCCTGTCAAGTGCTGACCCGAGTGATCTTACATCCAACTTATTGCTTGTTTCTCATGACAAAAGACATTAATGGAGAATCAGAAAGGTGCAGGTACAGATACCAGAAAGTGGTGCCCCATTTACGATGATGGCAATGCCCCTGCGATTTCTAGCCGCCTGAGCCGCAGGTGAGAGGTCGATGCCCATGTGATGGGCGATGGCTTTGGATACAGGGTTCTCTTCCAGTTCTCCCACGCAGAGACTCTCCTTACTGCCGCCCTGATCTCCTAGCAGCCCTGTGAAAAACAGAATCATGGTAAAAAAAAAATGTTAATGAACAAGGTTAGTTGAGGCTCCAGGACTTCCTTAAAACTCCTCACATCCCTAGGAGCAGAACCTCGATTAGGTGACTCCTCCATGTCCCTCTTGTTGTGCCCCTCAGACTCATGGTCCCTAGGCGGCACCGTATCCCTTCTCTCGCCCTTCAGGGCTGTCTCAGGATTCTCCTTCGGCTCTGCCACCCAGAAAGCCACTCTGAAATCTTACCATCACTTGGTAAACAAAAGGCTACAAATAATTCCCCAAGGACACATGCAGAAGACAATGAAGAGAACGCTTTGGTTGCCAAACAGCTCTGAAAGCAACAGGCGAACCTTCCAACTCCTGCTTGTGTGTGGTCTGCTCTCTGTAGAAGTCCAACAGCTCTGGGGGCAGTGTCTCCCCAGGGGCACGGGGGGGCAACAGCAGAACATTCTCTGATGCGTACGCCTTCATCATACCCAGAATCTATGGCAGAGCAAGAGTAGGTAGGTAGGATGAGGTCTTCTTGGGAAAGTCATTTTCATACTTTGATTAATTAATGTTCATTTAAAACTTTTGCCATCCTGTTAATCAAATGATGATGTCTGACAGTGTGCCTCGTGTGGTCCTCTTGCGTGGTTCTCCAATGGTGGAAGAACTTGCTGAACCACATCTGGTCATCAGACTCCCTCTCCACCTCAAGATCCATCTGTTCCTTGAATTCCTCTACTACCATGATGCCTCATTAGGCTGCTGGTGTTTCCTAAATGTTCCTATGTTTCACTTCTGATCCATGAATAGTTATATTAGGTTCTTGCTGTGTTAGAAATTGTTGAGTAGCTCCTGCTCCAATACTGCATTCACTTGTACCTGGGCATTCATTGGAAGCTCAGCCGAGCTGCACTTATGCCTAGTTGACTCCTTGACCGCATAAGTCTATGTGCTATTTGCCTCATGTGTGCATCGCTTTGGACAAAAGCGTCTGTTAAAATGTCAAATGTAAATGTGTGCCTAGTATGTATGGCAGCATGCTGTGAATTGCAGAGGTTTTCACCACCAAACACATGGCCACACCTTCTCTTCCTCCAAGTACTGCTTGTCAAACTCCAGAGAGTAGAACTCGATTGGGAAGGAGCAGGGGTTTTGCACCAGCACTTCTGCCTCCTCTCCCTCGCTGAAAGGCAAAGTAGGGCCCAGCTCCAGCAGTGAGGAGGAAAACTCCAGCTGTGGCTCCTCACCTTCACCCAGGGCCAGCAGCAGAACCCGCTGAGTGCTCTGGGCTACTGAGATCACTAGCCGCTGGCTGTACGCCTGCTGTAAGGAAGCAGACAAGCGCTGAAAGTCAGAAGGACAGTATTTACCCCCAAACAACAACTGGCTGTACCACCCTACACAGGAAAGCAGAAAACTATCAACAGAGCAAAAGACAATGGCTTCACGGAACAGAGTGACAATCACCATACGTATTAACAGACGAATGGCCTGTACAAATTATATCAACAATATAATTTTCCACTAACTATAACCAGGAATAAACTGATAAAAATGACAAAGTCTTCAAATCTGCAGTTTTATTTCAACCAGCATCCAGGAGTGGACTATCTTAAACAATGCTTCTCTCCCTGTTTTTTTTCTCATTGGGCTTATGAAGGTTGAATGGATGGATGGATGGATGGATGGATGGATGGATGGAAAAATGGGTTGCGGTCCCGGCAGCCCCTCAAGGAGAGTCTACCCCATCTTTTGCATGCATGCTTATAAGAAAGGAGAACTCAACATGCAATGACAGACAAGGGAAACTCGGTTGCTGCTCGTACGTGGGTGACGCTGCTTGGTGGGAGTGAGATGAGTGAAAGGAGAAATGATCTCCCAGCACTGATGAAACAGTGGGGCACAGAGGAGGCCAGTGAGACTCAGCATGAGAGAGAGTGCGAGGGGGTAGCAGAGGGGCCGCATCCTTACCCCTTCAGCTGGAGTGAATTTGACCTGCACGTTGACCCTCTCTGCCGGCAACAGAACTCCTGTAGGTGGCAACATTTCAAACACAACTGGCGGGGCCTCTGGCTCCTGCTGTGATCTCTGACGGAGGTAAAGTGGGATGTGTTTGTCGATCTGCACAGAAGGAAAAATTTGTAACTTTTTGTGAGAAAGACAGACCATTGATATTGCGCCATCTGAACTAATGTGGAATCAAATAAGAATTTATGGAGCAATTATATGCATTTAGTTAATATTTCGGCTAAATACACAATCTATTCATTGTGAGGTATGTCAGTTATATGCATAAGGATAGTTCCGGTCCAGAAAGAAAAAATCAGACCAACCAGTTGAGCATAAAGAGTCACATTCACAGAGTACTCAATTGGCTGGTTGAAACAAAATCTTGGTCTGGATTTTTACTTTCTGGCCTGAACTATCCACCTGTCCATAAAGCTCATGGAAGCATCCTTTCTGGATGGATGGACGGACGGGCGGATAGATAGATAGATAGATAGATAGATAGTAATATGAAGTAATTTTCTTATACTATCACCTTCTTCCTGGCATGAGCTTTTTCAGATGTACTCCAGTGACAGGGCACTGGCTCAGGGTTGAACAGCTGGATGGTGGCCACCTTGCATTGGCCACACTGGATGGTGCCAAACTGCAGAGTGTCCGTGGAGATGGTGAGCGAAGGCATGGTAACCACTGCACAGAGATGCACTGGCACAGTTGGTCCACCAGACACCTGTCAAAGATACCAAATGCTTTCTGGTCTGATTTTTGATGCAACTACTAAAATATGAAAGCTTGGGCTGCTGAGACAGAGGGTACCTTGATGTGAATGACAGTGGTGACCTCTCCCAGTTCTAGATTAGCCCCACGTGGGTCAAACTTCACCTCGAATGTCTCTGTCTCACAGTAAGGCAAGTTCCTCACATTGTCCAGCTCCATGCTGAACCCTGAGGGCCACGAAACACAAAGTTCTATAAGGTATGTTTTTTACTGGAATGCACCAGGGCCATGGTTTAGTAAAAAAGACTCAAACTAAAGTCAAATAGAGCCAGAAGACTCAGGCAAAGCATGCAGTGATGTACCAGAGCCTGCAAGATGATGATGATCAACACAGAAGGACACAGGCACCGGTCCAGTGTTAGTGACTTTAACGATGTGCGTCGGCACATCACCGTGAATCACATAGCCAAAGTCCAGCACATACTCAGGCAGCAAGAACCTGGATGCCAAGAGAGACCAGAACCATCAAGTACATATCATGGGTAGGTGTGCTCTGACCAGAAGCAGATAGAGTAGGAGGACTGTGGCCTCACCTGGTGAGGGTCTTACGATAACTGCTGCTAGACGTCTGTGTGTCCCTGAAGCCCACGCCCTTACCCTCCACAACGCCAGCATTCTCTTTCACCAGTAGCCTCTCTACCTCCATATGCAGCAGAGCATCATACTGTGAATGATAAAGCACTTGGTCTATGAACCAACTGTTAACAGTAAAAACATGGACTGACTGTGGGTCCCCGAGGAACGGACTGGGAAACACTGTTACATAGCATTACAAAACAGGTAGGAATGTTGAAAAAAGAGCTTACATACTAGTCTGGCCTTTTCAGACACATCAGTAGAAGAATTTCATAGTCATTGTACATTTGATTAATGTGACTGATATGCAGAGTGATTTTTTTTTTCTATATGGACTATATGGCCAATAATATTTGGACACCTGCCTGTCCAACATCTCCTTGTGAAACGAAGGGTATTAATATGAAGTTGGCTCTTCCAACTGCTGCTATAAGATACTCTACTTATCTGCCAAGGCTTTCCACTAGATGTTGGAATATTGTTCATGGCATTTGTTGCCATTTAGCCACAAGTGCCTTGATGAGGTTGGCAGTGGTGTTGGCCTGGTTTATAGTCAACGCTCATCCTACAGGTGTTCAGCTGGGTTGAGGTTACAGACATGTGAAGGATGTAGTATTAAAATCTGCTCTCACTGGAACCAGAGTCCCAGACCATGGAAAACAGCCCCATATCATGAATCTTCAGAGAATGCATTTCCACTGCTCCAGAGTACAACGGTGACGAGCTTTGGTCCATTCCAGCTGTCACTTGTGTGTAGCTGCTTGCACATGAAAACCCATATTGTCAAGCTCCCAACGTGGTCTTCTTCTGCTGATGTTGCATCCAGAACCTGCTCGCACCGCAGCAGTGAGTGTCCCAACTGAGGACAGGCAACTGTAACGCTCAACTCAGTAGTCTCTTTCTGTGAGTTTGTGTCACCTCCTAATTCACAGCTGAACTGTTGTATTTCATAGATGTTTCCACCTCACCATTGTTTCACTTACAATTGACTGGGGTAGCTCTAACAGGGCAGAAATCTGACTAACTGAATGGTGGGAAGATCAGCACTCTATGATGCTTGCATGTTGATGTCACTGAGATCGATGATCCTTGATTACATCTGTGTTAGCATGTAGCATAATGAGCAAATTCCTCTCATTACAAGGAACGTCCGGGTTTTCTAGTGGCTGTATAGTGTATAGTAGTGCAACACAGTAGCGATAACCATCACATCAACACCACTGCTACAATGACTTTACAATTTAGGTATATTAATGCTTATTAAAGGATAATATAAATGTTGGAATCTACAAGAAACTTGGCGGTAAATGGAGGAGAATGTGGGCCAACCTGTACTGCACAGACATTGTATTAAAGGATGAAGAGTCACTCACAGTTGGGATGCAGTCGCCCCCAGACAGGGGATCACCTCTGGCTGCTGGTCTGCTCATCTCAGCTCCTAACTGGCTCTCTCTCTCCAGGAATTCCCTGGCCTGTTTTAGGACCAGGCTGTACTTCTCCTCACCTAAATGGGGGAGCAACTGTTGTTATAAAACGTCATTCTTTTCTAAATCACAAGTGTTCCAATTACTTTTCGAGACACTTGGAAAATCGAGTTCAACGCTCCCATCCGAAATAAAACATGGCAGTTGAGTACATTGCTAGGTGAAAGAAATAAATGTTTTTGAACAAACCATTCTGTTCCCTGAGCTTTGTAATGACCTCAGTTTAATGTCCTAATGTTCTAAAAATTGCCTCAAAACCAACCCTAATGTTTTCACAGCTTGGCCAGTGATACCTGCCCTGTGTACCCGAGGTGTTCAAACCTACTGCTAAATCTACACTATATTTACATACAGGAAGCTTTAGACGTCCTTTAAAGCCTCAGAGTGTCGCTTACTCAGGCTTCTGGGTAGGTCCAGGAAGATCCGGGGAAAGATGCCCTCTCCTCTCAGAGTGATCATCTCGGGCTCAAAGTGGGACACCTGCAGCTGAAAGGCTTTGTGAAAAACCTCAGGTGTCCCTGGCAGGTAGTACAGGGACAGCTTCTGTTCCGTGTTTCCCTTGACGAAGCCCTTTAACACACAGGAAGTGGAAAAAGCAGTTTGGCCAGTTAAAGATAGAGTGAAATAATAACAGACCCATAAGTAAATAAAATATATAAAAAGCTATAAGGACAGGGCCCCGGTAACTTCCTCACCTTGTTTGGGAGGACCAGGGGCAGGTCAGGCTGCAGATGGCTGAGAGTCACGCCTTCCTGGTCCTGCAGGACACTGAACTCAAAGTCAACCTTCCCAGTGTTCCTCAGAAGGAGCTCAGCCTCCAACACATGATCGAACAACTGTAGGGATAAGGGAGAAAGCGGAATGGGGCGGAGCCCTCTCCCATAGCAACTGCAGCTAATATTGCTCATTCAGCCCTTAGAAATATATATATCCCTTAATCTATCAGTCTCTTCACAAAGACTAACTCTGAATTAACCAGAAACCTGGCAGCAGATTACTACTTATAAGAAAGGGCACTAATATAAAACTAACTAAAGGAGACAATGTGAATGCGAACAAACTTGTGTCAATAGTGACAGTGCTACTGTATTTAGATTGTTGGCTCATGTTACCTGTGCACCAAAGTCAATATAAGTCCCGTCCAGGGTGTAAGTCACCCGAGAGGCCTCTCCTCTCAGGGTAACCTCGTACACAGGTCCTTCCTCCACCTCACACAGTGCCAGCACTTTACTGCTGATACTGGCATGTCCATAGAAGGTAACGTCCACCAGCTGGCTTTCACCTGGCTGTAACTCCCCGAAAATTGGTAGAATATCAAACACCTAGAAAATGGAGGAAGTGGTAAAGTGAGTCAAAGACCAATAGAGCCAGAGGCAGAAGAGAGGGAAGAGAGGGAAGGATAAAGAAAGAGAGCGGGGGGAGAGTGGGAGGGGGCGTGACAGGAGACATCCATAAGGAAATTTTAATGAAGAAATACCAAAGACAAGACCGCATCTGGAATGATAAACGATAACAATAAGGAAATCCGAAAGAGCTACACCGAGACAACACCCTATATGAGAGATTGTACCTCTTCGATGCCCAGTTTGCAACGATCCACGGGCCTTTGGCTGAAGCTTCTTTGGTGTTGGTTTGAAGAAGTCCTGTTCCACCCTTCATGGCTAGATACATATATGAGATTTCGGCCATTTTGGCTTTCCAGATTTTGAAGATTCTGGCTGAGCTTGTGGGCCTGAAGGCTGCTGGCGTTCAGGTCCTGCTCGACTTCATGTATTTCTTCTTTGTTACCATCCAGCACAGTCTAGATATAGGAACACATTCACTGAATAGTAATCTAAAGATCAGGTTCAGCAGCACCATCATACTGTAACTGCTTGAATGCATATCACCTGCTATCACTGTATTACATATACAACATACAATTGAGAAATCTGGGTCAGCTAGTCCCTAGACTGGAGCGATTGGGGTCAAGGGCCTTACTCAAGGGCCCAATAGTGAAATCACTCTGTCAGCCATGAGATTTGAACTGGCAACTTTTGATCACAGGATCTGAATCCTAAACCACAGAGCCAAATACTGCCCCCAAACCATGCCAGAGACTTGAACAATGACAAAACACACACACACATATATATAAAACAAACCCTTTCATCTTACTTTCCCAAGCAGAAGAGAGCTGCTGCAGGACATCTCCCTGGCAAGTCCTCCACCTTCTGCGGTCTCAACCCCAGTGTCGTGTCTCTCATTCTCCAGCTGCTCTTCCAAAGGTTTAAGAAACTCGGTGTTCCTGTGGTAATATAATATGAACAATCACTGAACACATTCCCTGTTTGCTTCCATGTATTTACAGTATATCTGTGCATTAAAGATAACTGACAAAAAGATCTAAGATGGGAAAAATGTGCAAACAGAAACTTCTCCAGGGGATTTGAAAAACTCTTGTCCTTCACACATAAATATAGAGAACGTGAGAGGGGAGAGCTGCTTTCATTCTCACTCCCACCACAGAGGCTTTAGTTGCAAAGAGGAAAAAAGGTTCTAAATGAGACAGACCATCATTTGATGGCAAGAAGGATCAGTCTAGAGGCAGATCACACCCTCAGAGGGCATCTTTGACATAATATATGAATCAGCAGTTGGGGTTATTGCAGTAGCAATGGTCTCTTTTAGTTATGACTCCTTCTCCTCTCTATTTAATTTCTTCTTCATTTTCAGCCATGCTCTCAGCAAAAAGTGGGTGTGCCTTCTTCTTACCAGCAGAGGGCAATAGTTGCATTGGAAATTAATCTAAAGTAAGCCGCAAAGACAGTCCCACTCACGTGTATGGTGATTATCTAACAGGGATAATTAATTTACACCATACCGCTGGGATCTGGGGAAACATAAAGCACGCTGTTCCTCAAAAAGGTGATTTAAATTCAAATCCTATTTCCGGATAAACAGAGAGGCAGTCTCTCCTTCCACGTAGTACGCTGCTCATCTTTTATCAACCTAATCCCCTGACGCTGCACAGACAAGCTTGAGGGAAAAAAAAGGAATTCAATTACCCAAAACTGACAGGTATGAAAGAAAAGGAGGGATCACTATGTCTGTGGTCTAGACTGGGACCCACAACGCAGTCCATTTAAAAGAAAACATTGTAAGCTAGTTGCCAAGAAGGACACCAAAGATTCCCTTTTACAGTAAATGAGTATATATGTACTCCACACTTTTATAAGACATCATTCTTGACAATGTTCCTGTTTTTAATACATTATGATGTCATGTGGCATATTGAATGTAGCATTGGTAGTTTAGTGATAAAATTCTTGCCTAACACCTGGGAGGCCTGCGTTTGATTCCCAGCTAATGCACAGGTTACTCGTTTAAGAATTTCCCTCTAGGATCAATAAAATTCATCTAATCTGATGCCATTTACGGCAGGCATCTGTCCATCCACAAAGAGCGTATGCTATACCGGTCCATCTTGCTGATTGCACCCTGTTTTTCAGACCAGTCCAGCTGACTCTCTCTCCTCTGCTCCTCCTCTGGGATGTGGCCCATGTCAAGAGTTGTCTCCTGAGGGAACCTAGTTGGAAAAGGTACCAGCACCCACTTAATGCACCAGTGTTTAAATCAGGAAAAGCTGAGTCGCTTGTCAGCCAGTACATGGTTAGGTGTCACTATAAAGGCAAAAGAGTACAACAACAAGGCCTGTAAATATTTAAATCTGCTTTATGTTGATTCAGCATATTAATTCTACCAAAAGAGCACTCCACCACATCAAGGCGCAGCTACAATGTTGCCCTAATAGTGATAAATGAGCCATCTGATCTCAGCGGTATTTCATTCAGAAAAAGCTTCATTCTCGTGGCTAAAGAGGCTGAGGGCACCTTAGTGAGGGGGAAGCGGGTGGCTGTGGAGGATCTGTGACAAGCAGACCCTAAGCGAGCTAAGGAAGATGCTCAAAGACACTTATTGCTATAGGGACAATGGCACCTCTAACTGCATTCAGGCTCCTGTTGCACTAAAAAAATGAGGAAAAAACACAAATTTGCAAATAAAAAAAACAGTCCAGAGCATTTACCGCAATATTTGGAAAGAAATTTACGCATCTGAGTTAACAAATGAAGAAAAATCAGCTATTGTTACTGCGGCACTCCAGCAACAGGAAGTAACATGCTCACAGTATAATACAAGTCTTACTTCTGTCTACTGCAATCTACTATAATTAATTAAACATTTATTTTTTAAGTGTCCCCACTGGGAAACAGATAACATACTTACATACGAATTTCAAAAACATTTTTTTTCCTATCCCAGGTTTTCAGAAACTTTTTCCAATATTGCTACTACATTTCTATGTAAAAGGCTCCTTGAAAGGAGCTGGCAAGGATGATAAATGTAAATATAGAATAAAACACATTATTTTATACTTTATTATGACAGTGTGCATGTTTTATGAGATATTTTGCAGAGTGCAGCATTTGAAATGAAAAATGTAGGCCTGTGCTATTGTTTATCATGCATCAGTGTGATAAGTGTGGAGATGCTTTCAGCTAGACTGTAATTCCCAGGCACAGGAAAAACTCGCTCAGGAATTTAAAAAGAAATGAGGGCACCGGGCGCTTCGGCCTTCATGCTGGCGTCCATTACAGATCAGTCGATGTACTTTCTCCTCTATCGACCGCCCAGGTGTAAAACTTGGATGGGTCAACGTGGGCGATCAGCTTCAAGTGCTTAATTACAGCACAGCTATGCAGCAGGGGGCAGGCAGTGTGTGACCTCACACACGGCCCCCTCCGTGGATCAAGACCAGCCATTAAAAATTCATGAGTGCATTGCTAAAGAGCAGCTACTCCTACTGTAGGGTAGGATAAGAACAAAATAATGCATTAAATACCGTATATCATTTCTGCTAGGAATAGGAGGATGTGTTAAAGATAGCAGGCAAACAGAAAAGGAGCCAGTCTTTGTGTAAATTAAGAGTTTGTGGAGTTCAGTATGGCTGGAATGATTTGGGTTTTAAAGAGCTGATAAGCCAGTTGGCAGATAGAGTACAGGACAGAGGAGCAGGTGCAGAGTCACAGAGACATACTCTGGCATTTTGTCCTTAAATATGTTCTAATTATTTAGCCACTAGTTTTGATTTTGACCATTTAAGGTTTATTACTCTGTAAGTAGTTGTGGGGACCTCAGCCTCAGTATACATGTCATATTTTGTGCCTGATGAATAAACTGAAAGACTCAATTTGCAACAGATATATTAGAAGACCTAAAGAAATGTGTCCTTATTGGCATTTGTGGCCTCATAATCGATGGGGCACTGGATCGTTCCAAACATGAATACGGGGTTTCCGTACCTGATGTAGCAGTGCTGCTGATCCGCCAGGAAGAGCCAGCGATAGGCCACGGGCAGCAGGCCGCGGTTCGTCAGGGTGAGGCGCTGCTGGGCCTCCGTGTGGCTGAGGATGCAGCCGAAATCTATGCAGTAGCTAGAGAAGTGCAGGTTGGGAAAGTGCACCTCTCCCCGGAGGCCCACGCTGTCCCACTGGGGGTGCTCCAGGTGGCGGATCTCCAGGACCTCCTCGGCTAGCCGTGTCATTCTGTCCCCTCCATAGCACGGGTCGAACCGCACCCACAACTTCACCTGCTGGCCCACGCCCAGCACCTGGAGCTGTCAGTGAGGAGGCATCCCAGGCTATTACTGCCCTCAGCAAAATATAGAGGAAAACTCATACCAAGCATCTGAAACTCACTCAGTCTGCAGGATGCATTTCTGTGGACTTAGTGACTTTTGGAAATTTTGCGAAAGGTCTTCATTGGTTGACATGAGGACTGAGTAAATTTTAGCGCCCAATTCTGCAAAATATGATGCCTGGCTAGGAGGCCTGACTTTCGGTCGTTGGTGGTGTCATGGCAACAACAAAAAAATGAACTGAGTTTAGGAAATTTGCTCTTCAGCCGTTCATTTTACTTCTACAGGATGAATGACATTAGTAAACAATTAATGCAGTAGGAGGTTTAACAGCTAGAAATATGTTAGTGATCAAGATTAATGTCGAACTATTTCTAAGTGTAAAAATGATTTCATAACACTGACGAATATAATTAGCACTGAATGTTAGGACAGACTGTATTGAGTATAACAGGCTTCCTTAGTATTACTGCAGGTAGTCAAAATAAAACAGTCTGGGGTGGCGGGGGGTCACCTTTGATGTGGTGAATGAAGGGTCATTTGGGCAGTCACACAGACCAAACGGTTTGGCCAAAACCAACTCCATGGAAAGGCTGAGAGAGGATGCATTGGTCAGGATAAGAGGTTGGTAGAGGGGAACCAGGGAGACTCCTGGGACCTGGAAAGACCAGCATGTTATGGCATCTTACTCTGTCAATTATACACACATTTCACACACCTAACAAGCCACCAGCTCACTGCAGCTGTCCTGTATTACAATGCACGGTTTCCATAGAAACCACAAAGCCAAACAGGACGCAATATTCCCATTGTCCCAGAAATGAGCTCAGAGACCATAATCTATCCGAGGCGTAGCTGGACAGTACAGGAACCACTTATAGGTTTAAACTTTATGAGAAAAGAAGATGGGAAAAAAACGACCCGAGGGACACCTCAGTAAACCTGAGGTAGTTCAGGGCAAACTAACTTGGCACAGGAGATGGGGTGGCATCTGCTAGAGAGACAAGACTATCAGGATCGTGTCAGGGAGCAAAATCTGAACCGAGTCACTGAGGGGCTCTGATTTGTGGCTAACTGCCCCGCAGTAATTAAAAACCAAGGAAGACGCTAAACGCCAGATGCTGCGGTCGCTAAGTCGCTGAGCAAAACTCCCCTTATCTCCTGTTCTCTTCGTCTGTGTTTTTTAACTCTGCATGTGCAGGACCCTTAACGGCTCTAATGACTTTATCCCCGAAGAAGATCTGCTGCTTAGGCTGGATTGTCAAAACAGACAAATGGGACCAAATGACATTAAATATAAAAGATGTAGGAGTAAATTAGCCAGCAGCCGTTAAGGCAGCTGCTGGGGTGCAATATATTTGTTTATGGTTCTGCTGTAATGTATAAAATGAATGAATCTTGCATTTCAAGTGTGCTGATGAACTCAAGCAGCTTGAGGACAGCACACATTTCTGTGATGACACTACTGAGGGAATTCCTGAACCCCCGAGGGAGATCTCTCAGTGAAGCAAAATGCGTCTCTCTAAAAATGATATTTGGGGACAGGAGTGGAGATGGTTTCAACAAAAGCAGGGAGGAGGAAAGAGAGTAAATGACAAATTTTATCGCAACAGCACAACAGGACAGGAGTCAGGCCATAGATCTGGTGCTGTGTGGGGAGTGTGTCTCACGCGTTCTGCCTTGTAGTGAATAAAATGAGACACGAGCTGTGAGGAGAGACGGCCAGGAAGTACTCTGTCATGGGTGTCTGTGTTCAGGCAAGAAACACAAGGATTTCAGCAGATAAAAAGCACTAAGCAAAATAACAGCCCTTCATACTCATTTCAGGAATCATGCAGTGAAGGTGAGGAGAGCATAGGACCAGAGGTGGACATTTCAGGTGCAGAAAGGAAAAATTCAGTTCAGTACTTCATGACTGTGACTCTTTGCACTCAGCTGATTAGTTTAAACAAAATCTTAGTCTGAACTTTTACTTTCTGGACATGAAATGTCCACCTCTGCACAGGACAGATTTATATTTTGCCAGAATATGAAAATAATGCAGACAAAGACGGGGAGACACCTTCTTCACAGTGAAGCTGAGCTCCTGGGTGGACAATTCCAGGACTGGAGACACAAATCGGCATGTGATGTCGACCGTCATGATCACTCTCTTGCCTCCCTGCTGTCCTGCTATCGCCTGACACACCAGCCTCTCCCGGACGACCTGAGAGTGAAAACACACAAAGTGGCCCTCCATTTTTGTCCAGGCATCCCACTGACTTTCTCTGCGGGCACTTTCGATCCCATCTAAGCAAAATTCAAGAACATGCTAACTCGGGCTGTTTTGTTTTAAGCAGCAGACTGTGTGGCAAAAAAATCTCTGGTTTGTGGTTATGTACTTTCAGAAGTTACTGTCTTTGTGGGCAGTACAGAAAGAGTAAAACCTGTATCAAAGTAACACACACGTGCCTGAACCCAGCAGCACACTCACAGACACAATGGGTGTAACAGAAATTAATTCACTGGCACACTCACTGACGTGCAAACACACTACAGATACAGCAGGAGGGTGCAGAAAGAATCCAGGACTCATGCTTTTAAACTATTTTTTTGCATCTCCAAAATCTCCAAATCAGACACATGAAAAGTATAGTAATATCTGAGGAAGACAGCCACTTGATTCGCTAGCTAGTGAAGCAGTGAATATATGCTGCATAGTGCAATAGTGAATACATACTGCATAGTGAAGCAGTGAATGCACACTGCATAGTGAAGCAGTAAACACACACTGCACAGTGAAGCGGTGAATACATGCTGATAGTGTATTTCTGCTACTTGTTTTTTAGACACTCAGCACAAAGCAGACATTAATACAGATTCACCTTGTATTGCTTTTTACTAGCTTTTGTGCTAACTGCTAAATGAATGTTAGCAAATGCGATGCTAACAAGTCTGAGGTCTTTAGAATTAAGGAAGTCAGCATTAGCTGTCTGTGCAGTAACCTGCACTGATATCAAAACAAAGGTACCTTACATTGCTTAACATTCCCAGCCACAAAATAAGCATTTCACTGATTATATGACTACATCCATTAATAATTTTCAAATGAGCTCATTTGGAATTTTTGCATAATTTAATTCATTTGGTTTATACTGGTTATGCAGAGCTACAAATAATCTGTGGTCCAGATCCGGCTGCCTGGAGTTACTTAACTCAAACCTGAACGTTCTTATTTTCCAGCGCTTATTTACAGCTGGTATAAGCATCAAACAGCCAGGACAGAAAGCAATTAGGTCCTACAGCCCTATCAGGTCACACCAGCATCACGCCTGTTATCATACAGGCAAGCGAGCCTTTGGCCTCAGGTTATATCGGGCAGCATATGCAGAGAGGATGTGAGGGAAATTCAGCTGGTCCCTCCAGGGATTCGACATCAAACATGAGCAATTCAATTCCTTACGAATAAACAGAATGGAAAGGATTATTGTGGCAGAGGAAATGTTCAGCTTACTAAAGGTCTGTGCCTGATGGTTGGGTCATACCAGGAGTGCTGTAAATGGGGGGGAAGTTACGACGATTCCAATGGCCCCTGAGTGGTAGGGGCCCTAAAAAATTAGGAGCATGATTGGATTGGGGGTGCAAAATGATACGTTTTCACAGGGCTCGATATCCCTGGGTCATACTGTTTTTGAGACGACCGTAACTGCTGCTGCCAGCAGTGCAATAAAAAGCTTCCTGACTGAGAAAGCTGATGCTGCTGTACAGATATAACCCTGCAGCTGGCGGATGCGCGACTCTCACCTTGGGTGTGCGCGAGGCACCCGTCAGCACCATGTCTGCAGACTGGCCGGGTGCCAGCTCCAGGCGTGGGGGATCCAAGCTAAAGACAGGTCCGTCACACTCCGGGGGGTGAAGGGAATCTGGCCGTTTATCGCCCCTGGAGCTCCCGGGGCGGGAAAGCGGGGGCGCACGGCGCCAGAAAGGGGGGAAGCCGTCAGTCATCCAGTAGAGCTGCTGGGAGTGACGGCCTTGGTTCGCCAGCTTAAAGTGGTATCTTAACAGGCCAGAGCTGCAAGTGGGGGGATGGGCGAGTTGTCATGACAACTAACATATGACAACATAGCTTCCTCTTCACATCCCTTAAATACACGACCGTCATAAAACTGGCTGGATAAATGAATGAATGCCCAGTTCCCTATGCATAAGCCATCCGTGAACGCTGCTTTGCAGCAAAAATGAACTTTACCTCCAGGGGCTTTGCGTCACATGAGCAGGCAGCCTGCTGGACCTCATAACCAACACTCTCCTCCATTAGCTGTCAGAGCTACAGCTACACGCATGGGTGATTTTACCAGGTGTGTGGGGGGTACCCCCTACTGGTTAGATGAAGATGCTATTGGAACGTATTAACCTCAATAAAATGATCTGATAAAAAAAAGTTATATTTCACAATGTAACTTGAGGTAGTCATATGTGTAATAATAATTTATTTTGAGTGTATTTACTATTCCTTTTCAAATTTATTTATCTGGATCAATGGCTGGTTGGGCTCTCTCACCTTTCACCCCCTGGGCGAAAAGCCTGGAGTCCCCTGTGGCTACATGAGGCACATTATCAGATTTATACACATGCACACAGCAGCTGACAGGAGGCGGGGCATTTGTATGACATTTTTACTGTGTACCACTATGATGTATGGGGAATTCCATCGGCATGTGTCTGCGTGTGAGAGGTAAACCCTGCATCAGGCTTCTTAAGTCTGTAAATCAAGATCAATAAATTACCCAGCTCATTCATCCTTTATTCTGCACTAGAAATAATCATTAGGGGGACCCCTCCCCCCCCCAAACACACACATATGCGAGGAGGCTAGCTACCTAAAGTGTGCACCAAGGTCGAGGCTGGGGGCGAAGGGCCGGTCTGTGACGATGGTGCTGCCCTCGCCCTTGGCGGAGACGGCAATGCTGCGGGCCTGACTGTGCTCGATGGCCAGGTGCAGCTTGTCGTGGAAGGGCGCCGTGTCATCCAGGCGAGCCACGAGCGTCAGCCACAGCTCCCCTTCTGGAGGCACCACCCCCTCGCTAGGCTCCACCCGCCACAGGGACCGGCGGCGCATCTGCAAGCCAGAGGACATTTTAACCTTCACTCTGCTTGCTGCAGCCCAGTTTATATCTCAGCATCCATGCTCAACCCTCTGTACGTACATTCACGCCACTGATAAGTAGCCCTGTTTAAAAGATTGAAACCGTTTCTAAAAACGGTCCAGTTGCAAATGTTAAATACCCAAAAACTTCCATTAAGTTGGCCTGTGTTCCAATCATTTATCCAGGGCAGGATCACAAGGGGAAGCTTATCCTATCTGGAATAGGGCACCAAGCCAGGGAACATGCTGGACCGCATGGCAGGTCACTACAGAGCTCAGACACACACTGGTCAATTCAGAGATTAGCCAGTTAGCTGAACTGCGTGTCTTTGGACTGCAGAGGGAAAGCAGAGAGACCCACACAGCACAGGGAGAACATGCAAACTCCATACTCATAGAGCAAAGGTGGGATTTGAACCCACAACCCAGTGGGGGTGAAGCAAAACAAGTACCCACTGATCTAACTTCATAGAGAGAGTAGTGACCTCTCCCTGACCAATCCACCCTGAGCTACCCCCCCCATAAAAAATGCACCTCACTGAGACACTTTCCACTTTCAGTCTTCCATGATTATTCTAAGGCTACTTCATTTCCCACCTCAGTAGATACACTTTCCTAGAGTAGAACACCACATCACTCACTTTAAATTAACCATAAAAGTAGGGACTTTAACACATTCATAATAATGAGAGCACCCATCCTTGCCCTGAGGTCCACCTCGACCTCCAGCTGGATCTGCTGCTGTGGTATTCTTCCTGTCCAGCATCAGTTTTCATCCCCACCAGTATATCCCAGCAACAGGCTGAGGCTGCTTTGGAATGCCTATATTGCATATAATGTTTCTAAACAAAAGGAATTTATAATGCAGGTATTATTCACGTGAATAAAAAGTGTGACGATTCACCGTGTTTTGGATGTAGTGGTTGATTGAGTGGAAATATCTGCCTATACAGAGATGTTTTTATCTGAGTTATTTTTAGCATGGACGTGCTTGAATTGGCATCCGATATATCCGCCAGGTTTACTGGTGTCAGCTCTGGGATGTCTCCTTTTCTCCGTCTCCTGCCCAGGTCAGGAAACTTCTTGACAAAATTGCAACAGTCATCAGTAAAAAACCACAGGGCACCATTACTGATCCATGTCACACCCAGGGATCTGTTTGCTAAGGAATACGACGCTTAGAAAACACTTCACCTCGAGGAATCGCTAATTATTTTCTCCATGTACAGTTTTAGATAGACTTTCCAAACATTACGAACCACAGGAATAGCTATTTTTTCTAAAGGGTCATTCTCTTTCATTTAGGTGAGCAGTCATAGGTACGACACGTCTCTGCCTTCAAACACTTCCCAAAGCCCGAAGCCCTTCTTACCCACAAATATATATAAGCTGAATAGCATCGGATGCAGATATTGGGGAAGCCCCATTCTCAAACTTCTTGAGTGGTCCCATCTTTAACAATTTGTAATATGAATAACGTTTTCATGTTTTTAAAGCATAAAGATATCCAGCATCATGCTACGTTTCTGCTATAGTACCAAACATAATGAAAACTTCAATGGTCCTCGGCGTCTTCTCTCACCAACATTCACCGAATAAATGCATGAACGCATTGAAAAGGTTCTAAAAAGTAACTGTTAGTTATTCACGTCATATTGCCTGCAGGGCCAGAACATGGCACACGCCAAGAACAAAATACATGGCACAAAGTACATTAAGAAACTAGGTCCCTTGCTTCTGTATTTTATGAATCACTCATTGATATTGTGAATGTGGCATTGTTATCCACACTTTTAAAACTATAATAAATATTAGATCTACAATCCTATTTCACAGCCACCTCTGTAAAATCCAAGTAATTTTTAAGGGCTTTCTGAATATTGTTTTTGGATAGTACTATAAACATACGTACATTAAATGGAAGATGGAGAACAGAAAACAGGAATAAAAGACTGAAAATGACTCTGTCTGTGGACATCTACGTATGATTTCATCTGTTCCATTACTGGCTTAGTACACTTCGCACAGATGGGAAAAGCAGAGAATGGAAATGAGGAGAGAGTCGAAGGTCAGCGATACTCTGTCTTGGCCTATTTGGATTCCAGCTTGACATCCAGGTTTATTCAGCTTCGAAGGGGCTTAGTTTATTTTAACTGCCTGTAATAAACTTCATAGTCTTTAAATAAAAGCCAAAATGGGAATTAAATATATTAATTCAAAGGACCTTTGAGGAGGCTTGTAGGGAGGAATTTGCCCTGAAGATGGTGTGCATGCATATTAATTTCAGTTAATCAGATCAGAACTGCATTAAGGAAATTTAATGTCATTGATTTCACTGAACCAAATTACTTCTAAAAGATGGAACTCTAAAATAGAGGTAAAAGTAAATCTCACTTATATGCACTCATTTTACTTAATGACTTTAAAGCATTAATTAGTACTGAGACAGGTATTAGCAGGTTCAAAACACTGATTTGCAATGTCTATTATATCATTAAATTTTCCGTGGGTTTAAGGTAGAAAATCTTAAT
This sequence comes from Mormyrus iriodes, assembly GCA_011763525.2. Taxonomy (NCBI): domain Eukaryota; kingdom Metazoa; phylum Chordata; class Actinopteri; order Osteoglossiformes; family Mormyridae; genus Mormyrus; species Mormyrus iriodes. The sequence continues at coordinate 23,045,499 of JAAGVU020000019.1, forward strand.
CATACTATTAAGTGGCCACAATTCAGTCCTATGGCAGCTACAATCGATTAACATCTGCTGATGTTTTCTAAACGACCGAGCTTATGAATTCCTACGCCTGCGATCTCTGAGGTAAGAAAGAGATCAAATCTCAGATCTTCCAGCACATCAATGAACACACTGCTTTATGTTGTAGTGTGATTGTCTTAAGACACTTCACAACAGAATTTATATAATCAGACATCCCACCTATCCCGGACGTTCTGGGAGTCTCCCACAAATTGACAGCAGCTCCCTGACACCCGCAGCTCATAAAATGTGTCGTTCTGCTATTCTTCCGTTCTAAATTCTAGATTCTATAGAATTTATCCTCATTTTGAAAATGGACTGGGGTAACTTCGACCCCAAAAATAACAAAGGGGTTACACTGGGATGTCTGTATAAAGACAATAAACAGAGGATAGCTTTCGTAAACCCAGGTTGTTTCTGCAATAAAACAATACTCATTTATAAGATTTTTAAGGTGCATCCATTAGTGTCCATCAGTACCTGTACTGCACAGGACAGATTTACTCCATATTCTATATTCATATTCTGTAATATTCTATACTCTCTTTTAAACACACAATTCCACCACCTGCCAATGATATTGCCTTTCTGAGCTGCACAGTCCATTCCTTAGCAATAAAATCGGTCCGTTAGCCACCGTTCTGGTCAGTTCAAAGCGGGGCGGGTGGAGCCTAATGCCCGCCGATCAAAGAGGACTGAAGACGGTAAATCTGCCAGCGGTTTGAGTTGTCCTGGACTTTCCCGAAGCTAATTACAAGAGCTGCTTGACGGGGCTCTCCAGCTTAAAAAGGGCTGCGTGAGGGATGAGCTCTCCTGCAGGGGCGTAAAAAGTAGGAAAAAAGATGAAAAAAAGACATTTGCACCAGTTTCAATGGCAAAGTGTTCTGTTGAATATTCTTATTCGGTTTTAAAATATCAGAAGATGCAACTGAACAAACTGTGTTGCAGCGATGACTTTGTGCTGCACAGAAGATGTGAGATTTGTACAAATGCATAGACGCATCCGCACATCCACATGAAGATGTGACCAATACATACAGTGTTACGACGGCATCCTGTCCAGGGCGTACCCCCACTGTCACGCAGAATGTTATAGGCTCCAGACCCCCCCATCACCCTGACCAAAATAAGTGGTTAGAAGATGAAGCATCTCCCAAAGAGCAATATTTTATAATGTGGACTAAATACTGCTTCGGCCCGCTACATTCTTATAATTCCCTGTCTGATGTCTGTACAGTAAAAATGGCTATTTGGCACTCAGGGTATAATAGGACAGAATTGTTCCCGAAGCTGTGGTTTCCTGTCGGTGTGCTCAGCAATCACACCTGCGATCCATGCTTATGTATGAAAGTATAGAAAAGGTATGTATATGAAAATAAAGCTGTATCTCTTGGAGAGAAACTTGAGAGAAGGAGTGCGATGGACTCTGCTGCTGAGACGAAGGGAGGGCGTCTCTCTGGAGCTTGTCAAAGCGGTAGGGTCAGCATGGCAAAGGGGCTGGAAGGCTAATGGATAAGCGTTATGCTGCTTCTTTCCATACATGCATGAGTTTTGTTATATTACATTCAAGCAATTGAGCATTTGGAATAACATGACACTCATAAGCAATAATATACAGTTATTGCAGCAGAAAAACCTTCATAACCTTTCATACTTCCTGTCACACAGGAAACCACCTTTCTTATAGTCAATTCTTTGAAACAATTGTTTCCACATAATGCTGTGTTTTCCAGCAATGCAGAAAATATAAATACATGGCAGAAATGACTGTATCTGACTTCTTCTGCCAAAGTAAAGGTTACAGCTCTCCCAGACAAAGGCCTCTATCTACTCTTTTTCCCACCACACCAACCTGATGTCCACAGAGAAATCTCCTTAATTGAACACACAACTGGAAGAAGCTGAATAAACCTGGATGTCAAGCTGGAACCCAAATGGGGCAATACAGACTATCGCTGACCTTTGACTGTCTCCTCCTTTCCATTCTCTGCTTTCCCATCTGTGCAAAGGCATGCCTGAAATGTTCGAGGGGTGGATGTACGCACCATTTGGGCCAAGAAGGGGGCTGGGATGGGAGACTGGTTCAGGAGCCTCACTGTCCTGTGAATGTCAGTCAAGACCGGGATGCTGCCGAAGTCTAGCTCCGCGGGGATGACATGAACGACGGGACCCTCGCTGACACAGGAGAGGGTCAGCTCCTGTGGGGTGGGACAGCATGGGAGCAGAGACATAAAGGCAGATCTCAACATTACAGCTGGAATGTATCTCCATTACAATGCATAATGGCAAGAGTTCACAACAAGAGCATGCAAGGACCAGAACGTACAGAAACATACATTTACACACTTAGTAGATGCTTTTGCCCAAAGCGACGTACAAGTGAGGCGAATAGCACATCGTAAACATTCATGCTGTCGTAGAGTCAACTAGGCATAAGTGCAGCTACTGAGCTTCCAGTGAGTTCCCAGATGCAGGTATAAGCAGTTATGGAGCAGGAGCTACACAACAACTATACAACAACTTTTAACAAAGTAAGAACCTAATTAGACTATTCAAGGGCCAGAAGTGCAACACAAGAGCATTCAAAGAATGTAAAGAGGGATCAGTTGGCTCCATTGAACACTTTTACCAGAGGGGGTTCCTCACTACCAAACACGGCAATGTGCGCAGCCACCACCAGTCTGCCCATGACCTTGGCCTGCAGGACCAGAGGGATTTCTGTTTCCCCTCGTGGCTGGATTATCCCACGGGGATGGGGGCTGGAGTACAGAAAAGAGGGCTGCTCCTCGTACTCCTGCAGAGGAGCAGATGGACATGAATGGTCAGGGAACACTGAGCGTCGACTGGAGGAACCCTTCCATGCCAGATCCCGGAAGCTCTCCTCCTGACCTGCGGCAGCAGACCGTAGCAGGCGGGCAGATTGGTGTCGTTGGTGAGCTTCACGGAACTCGTGAAGGGGTGGTTCAAGAAGCAGTCCTCCAGCTCCAGCGTGGACGCAACCAGGCGCACCGTGGGGACCACGCATCTAAGCAAATGTCAGGAAGTACCAATGAACAGAATGAGGAATGTGAAGGAGACAGGGCAGGTCTGCTAGGACCTCATGGGGTCCTCTCGCGGCCCTTTACCTCGCACGGATGGGCAGGGCCATCACCTCCTCCCCTACTCCCTGCACATCTACCACCAGGGCCAGGCTGCAGGTCTGCATACAGTTGGAGCACAGAGTCACCTGGGAATTCAGAGAGAGAGAGAAAAGGAGTAACTGACTACAAGATCAAAAGATCAATGATCACATAAATCACTGGAACAGCACAGTGTTATACGAATCAATGGCGTTTTAATAAAAACGCCCAACCTATCCCACTAACAATGAAATAGGTATTAGACTGCTGTCCTGCTTCAGGATCGGCATGATGTGTCTTTGTTGTGTCTGCCTGGTTCAAGATGACTGACAGCTGAGCGATTGCTGTCTTTGGATGTAGGACATGTGTCACTGAGAAGAAGGAAGCACAACACATAACGGATTCCCAGGGGCTCCCAGCTCCACTGGACCTCATACCCATCATGTGATGGAGATGTGCGGAAAACGAGACGTTATTTATTGATTTGAAGCTGAAATGTGGTGTAGCTGTGCTTTAATGGGCGCGAGGTCAGTCAAGCTGACGGGAGGCGAGCTCTTGATCGATGTGGAAGAGGCCGTGACATGTGACGGGATGGTGCTTTTGTTAGCGGTCGTGGAAGGCTGCGGACCGTAGTCAGGGCGCTGATGGCGTGCTGGGAGTCACACGGCTGTCTGTCGGTCACTTGACTGAGCGGCTCCGCAGAGCCCTCGCCCCCTGAATCCTCATGTATATTCTATTAGCATGGCAGACAAACGAAAGGCCAGGGCGAGATGGGGATGGCTCCCGAGTGGAAAGCAGCAGTGGGGTCGGATGGGGGGGAGCGGGGGTGGGCTTATGGGTAGGACAGACCCCAGAGGGTGAAACAGGTCTGAAAGACGCATCAGCACAAGTGCTAGTGAGCTCCCAGTAATGGGAACTGGCCACGGCGTGACAAATAAGCAGCAGCAGGGGCAAGCTTGGCCAGCTCTCAGATGCAAAGCGCGAGCACAGCTACGTGGGGGGTGGAAGAAGCGGGGGGGGTGGAGCAACAACTGCCCACAATTCACAGTCTTTCTTAAACTGGTTCAAGCCCTTTCAAATAGAAAATGCGAGAACAGCCACAAGCTTATTGACTCACAGTCGTATGATTATACATTTAATTTGCATAGAATAATAAGTATTATGTAAGGGTTAATTCATGACAAGCCGTGCATTATACGTTTTTTAACTCACAGCTGTGAAATGCATTTAAAAATGTATTATGCATGGCTTGGAGTGCATTAACCCACTTATACCACGGTTAATACAGATCTGCTTTACACATTTATACACCTTTGCAGAATATGCAATTACCTTTGAACTACTTTCTTCTGTCAATGATTAAATATTTTTTGTTAATCTTAAATTAACGTCAATGAGAATATAAAAAATAATCAAAACCCTTTTGACCAATCAGATTTGAGAATTCAGCAGTGTCTTGGTATAAATATTATGAATGTAATACTAAGTTGTAGGAATACACACACACACACACACACACACACACAATCAGATAACAAGGCAAAGGAAGGCCAGCATACCAAGTTTTATGGTTCAGAGATTTAGAAACCTAGGAGTTATAACCTGGGCCTTGATCAGGAGAACCGGCCTGGTGCAGGCTGGCACCCCCTTGGTGGCCTTTGGAATGCAACTTCAGCAAATACAAAAACTACAACATACAAACTGAAAACAGAAAGGGTGTGTACCTACTGATCATCACGTGCTTGTTACTGATTGGACGGGGAGCCTGTCAATCAGATAACAGTGGCAGCTATAGTTAATCCAAAGGTACAGTGGTGCCTTGAAACATAAACTTAATTCGTTCCAAAGTCAAGTTTCTATTCGGTCATGGTCTAAGTCGAATTGCTCCATAAGAAGTTGGAACAAAAAATTAATATAATCCATTCCAGACCCCCAAATGATTGCCTATTTAACTTACCTACTTACCTAATTAATGATAAAAAGCATTAACAATCCATATAAAACTAATACACACATGCAAAAGTGATAAACATGAAATAAATGACAATCCCAGACTCCGCAGCGAGAGCAGACACGCGTGCACCACCTTCCAGTCTCGCTATAATCTCCTTTCTAAGTTCTGCAGTTACTCTCACCACCTTCCTCTCTGGTTTGCTGCTGTCACTGCTCACTTTCTTAGGGAGCATGATTACTGCATCACTAAATGTGCTGTAGATAAAGCTCAAAAAATCACACCGGACAGAGGAGCACCGCCTTCGCACGTCGGACTCAGTCGAGCGTCTCTAAAGTTGCCTTAGTACGGTCGTAAATCGACTTGTCTGCTATACACACCCCTCCTGATCAGTACTCCGGTCAAATGTCCCAGGTCATTGGTCCGAGTGTTGAATTCCCAATAATCAATATTTATGGACTTTAAAATGTCTCACCTCGGATTCCTCTGGGGGTGAAGCCAAGGCTAAAGACAAGATATCTGCGTGAATGTGGAGCTGTACAAAGGGGGGGGAGAAGAATCCGCGAAACTAGAAACAGCCGCAAGACAAACCATCACAGATGCACCACGCAGAGAACCACTCCAGACCTCGCCCCCCAAACTCCATCTGTAGATCAGAAAGATCTTCCAGAGACTCCATCCGTAATCACATAAACTTCCTTTCATTGATTTGATAATCTAATGTGTCTTGTTAATCTGTTTCATGATTGTGGGTCATGCTTCCAAGATTGAAGGCTTGCTGTGCAGAACAATATTTCCCTTTAAGGGAACCCATTTAAATTAAGTTACTGCCTTCCCATATTCTATCCCGCTTATTGATTATGTTCTGTTTTGTTCTGTTATCTTGTGTTTGTTTTATGTTAAGTGTAGTGTCTGTTGTGTGTTAGTTGTAGTGTTAGAAATAAATGCATGCCTTTTATACATTTTGAATCTCTGTCTGAATCATTGCCTCATAATTAAGTCACTTTACTGGTGTGGACCTCCCTATGCTTTTTAAAGTCCCAAGTCTTAAAATACTGCGAGACTCTCTCTACAGCCGTGAGAAGGGTCTCATTGCAGAATTGCTACATTGCCTGGTGAAAGATGTTTGTGGGACGAACGTTCTAACCCAGGTTGTTTTTTTTAGCAGATACTTTTAACCAGTAGTTATCAGCATCAGCATTTTTTGAGAAGCAGAGTCAGACAGTCTGTGGAGCAGCTGGGAATTAAGGGCCTTCCTTAGGGACCTAACAGTGACATCACTCCTCATTTAACATAGAAACCACTCTGACCCTTGGATTTGAACCAGTGACTTTCTGAACACGGACAGTGTCCTAACCCACTGAGCCACACACCTCCCCAGGTTAAAAAGTGATACTGCAATTAATGAATTCCATTCATATCCTAGCAGTAAATCTCCAGTAATTAACTGATTGGGATTTCCATAATATGATTTGTTGAAGAAAGAAACCATTCAATAATAATAATAATAATAATAATAATAATAATAATAAAGTTCCCTGCATATTGGTGGAGACAAATTATTTGAGCTCATTTTTCCTACAAAGCATTTCATCAATTACAGTGAGTATTCACTTGATAAATATTTTATATCATGTCAATGTTAATTAGAACAAACTGGAAAATCCACAGACTCTGATAAATCCATGACTTGCCTGTTCTTTCTGTCCCATATTTTAATTTTAGCTTTAATTAAAATTCCCTTGGCTCCAATAAAACGCAGCAGTGCCCAAATTGGTACCTGGATGTCCACCAGCCCTTGGGCGTGAACGGTCCCGGAACTGGGGCTGAGTGCAAACTCCACTGGCCGGACCATCGGGTCGCTGTGGCCGGCCCAATCGGTGCGGTTTGGGTCAGAGACCAGGTCCATACTGCTGATGCTTGGGGGACCAGTGCCATCACCCAGGATGCGAAGGTTAAAGGACATTGGTATCAGGGAGGTGTTGTTAAGCTGGAAGGTCAGGCTGCAGGGGAAGCCTGAGAACAGCCAAAAGCAGGAAAAGCCTGTAGTAATAATAATAATAATAATAATAATAATAATAATAATAATAATAATAATAACAATCCATCCTCCATCTGCTTATCCAGATCAGAGTGACAGAGGATCTGCTACTTGTTTCTTGTCCACTCTGTTACAGTTTGGAGGCATAACTGATCAAACACAATACAGGAAAATCAAACAGCTTGTCGGCAGTACGATAGGAGACAGCAAGCTGGGCAACCCAGGCACCCACCGAAGGACACGTCACCAAAGTTGAGCTCAGGAACACTGAACTGAAAGGTGGGTCCCATCACACGGCCCCTGCAAGAGGCAGAAAAGCGACCAGTTATCATATTCGATCTGTGCGAGGCAGAGCCAACGGAGGTCGAACATGGCTGGGTGGGGTGGAGAAAGAAAAGAGAACACAGAAGTTATTCCCACATGTACACTGCCAGTCAAAAGTCCGGAAGCAAATACTTACAATGCATTTATCTCTATTTTAGCTATGTAATTCACCTTATAGTAAAAGGCCTAGAGGCTATGAAATTATACATATTAATTACTGCAATTACTAAGAGATGTGCTCAACATTTCAGAATTTTCTCAGATTTTAGACTCTTCTATAACCCCCTTTTACTTCGATGACAGCATTGCAGGCTCCAGCTTCCAGTTGTAGCCCCTTGGAATGCTTCTGATACAGTCCTAAAGGAGTCTCCACAAGTTCTGGGCACAAGTTGGCTACCTTGTTCTTACTCTTTGATCCAACTCATCCCTCACCATTTCTTTAGAGTTTTTGTTTGGGTTCTGTAGAGACCAGGTCATCTGTCACAGCACCTCCATCTCTTTCCTTGTTCACAAGATGAAACCGTACTTACATAACTTCCAGGTGCGCTGAGGGTCGTTATCTTGTTGACAAACAAATGATTTTTAGTAGGTGTCGAGATATTTGTCTAGTGCTGTATAATATGGGTATTTTGGCTGTTAAAATAATAAGTGTCCAAAGTGTCAGAATGTAACCTCATCATAACTATTAACCAGCCTTTATAATTAAACAGACGCCCCATCAGTCCAGAAGGAATGCAAGTCCTGAGTGTGGAAATGTTCTGAATGAAAGACTGATGAAGGACCTGAATGTGAGACTGATGGGCTGGGGGTTCCCCTCCACAGCAAAGAGGATCTCCTCACTGAACATCCCGAGGATGCCTGATGAGAAGCAGACCACCACAGCATGGCAGGATCCAGGGGGTACTGTGCCCTCACTGGGGCTGAAGGAGAAACAGTGGCCTTGAGCGGAACTTGGAGGCACCAGGCGGAATGGGGCGTCGATATAGCCCTTGTTGGACAAGAGCACCTGCAGAAGAACAGGGTCCAAAGAGGAGGGATAAAGAGCCATAGATGAGAGACAGCTGACCCGGCAGTCTGACACAGATGGGAACTTCACTGGAGCAGCTCAGGTTAAGCACCATCTGAAGGTTTGCTACAGTAGGGCCCTTCCTAGACCTTCAACGCCCTAGTTATACTGCTTGGAAATTGTGCACATTTTAGAGAAAATGAAAATATACATTACTGTGTACTACATTTATTGTGTGTTACGCGTTAAAGAAAAGTAATGTACATTATTACTGCAATGGACTCTAAGCGGTTCTTTCTTATAGAACACGTATGATGGGTGTAACAGATTCTCAGAACTAACTGACCTGTTCTTACTGGCCTAATTTACACTTCATTCTCCACTTGATAATTATATACATAAATGGTAATTATATACATAAACTATAAATGTTCAATGTCATCTGTTCATCATCCAATCCCTCTATAGGTTTTTTAGGAAGAAATCATGGAGAAATGCCAGCAAATAAGTACAGGGAATATGTACGTTATGTGCCACGTAGTAGAAAGCACTCATACGCTGCACGCTCAGTGTGTTTAAGGCATTGTAGAAGCACACTCACAGATTTTACTAGGATGTACACAAAGCACTTACAGGCACAGAACACTAATGTGATATAAGCACTCTGACCTCTCACCTCATAGCTGTGCTTTGAGTGGATGAAGATATTGCCCATGTCTAGCAGGTCGAAGCTGAACTCTAAACTGGGCCCAATGCCCTCTCCTTTAACTCGCAGAGGTAGGCGACTTTCCCGACCTGCCCGGGATCAGGCAAAGGAAAGCGGCTATACAATCTGCTTCCATAAAACAGTTGCTTATTAACAAACACTCAAATCCAAGCTAAGTACACCAATCTGAAGATCATGAGAACAGACACATTCAGTATGAATTCAGACACAGGGGCTCACAAACCACCAACACCCCCCCCACTCCCATAAAACACTCACATTTCACAGTGTACTGTTTCGCAAGCAGTACTGAAGCCCAGACTAATGCTAGATCACCCAGCAGCAGGGAGACAGCAGTAATGAAACAATGGAATGAGAGAGGTGGAGCATTGATCTTTCACTCTCTGCAGGAGACGGAAATTTCAGAAGCTCTTTCCTGAACCTTCTTCTGCCCATTCTTCAGAATTGTGCTGGGTGGCAGATTAACTGCTTTACCACAAACTACAGTGTGTCGATGCTTGATTTTGACAGTGTTAAAAGGGTTAGACATCATCAATCCTAATTAAAAGCTGAGAAAATAAAATTGAGTAGCTCTGTCATGGTAACGAAGAATGGACGACACATAAATCCAGCATGCCCCCTTCATACAGGTCCATTCTTTCTACACTACAGCCAGAAACTGGAGAGCAATATTGCACCTAAAGTCCAGCAGACCTTATCAGAGAAAGAGATGCACTCCATTACTCAACTGCAACAAAAATATCTCCTGGGGATGTTTAATGTTAGAACAATGACTCCCTGCTCTACTGGGCTGCACCAGCAATGTGACTCAGCATCAAAGACTCTCTGATAACTGCTCACCATAATTTATTAATATATGAAGGGTGGCCAGAGAAATGAACGATCTGCTCTTTGCTGAATTAATACATTTATGTCACAGTAACACAACAAAGGCTGTATTTTAATAATAACATAACCAGCTTCAGAATGTTGATAACACTTTACTTCAGGCCATGCTTTTAGTAATTTAAAAGTACATTCATAACAAATAATAATGCATTCATAAAGCATTATAATCATGGATATAAATATTCATCAAAAGGCATAACACATTATAGCCATGTGTATTAAGCCCTATGAATGATTTATGAAGGTCTCATCTAGAATACACTATAGATACCTTTATAATGCATTATAATGGTTAATATAAGCATTAAGGATGCTTTGTCCTGCATTATAAAGGTATCTATAGTGCATCATAGATGAGAGCTTCATAAAGCATTCATAGTGCTTAATTCACATGGCTATAATATGTCTTTTTTATAAATATTTATATCCATGTTTATAATGCTTTTTGAATGCATTATAATACATTATGAATGTGTTTATAAATTACTAAAAATATGGCCTTAAGTAAAGCATTGCCAAAATGTTTAATAGAGGTCTGAACATTGGGACATGGAGTCTGTGATTACCTCATAAAGTAGTTTGATTAACAAAGTGCATCATTTGAAAAGACAGCCATCCATCCTGGTATTGATCTCCGTAAATCGGTGCTGGACAGGTGCTGTCTTGTTTTTTTTTCAGTTTTAATTCATCAATATGACCTTTGCTGGGGCCCAAAACCCAGTGTTCAAGCCAGCGCAGACACTCACCCCCAAGGGCATTTCAAAGGACGATCCATAATGAAATGCCCCTTACTCAATACCGGGCATATAAATGCATGATCATCAGAGCTTCAAATATAAATTGAGGCCAAATGTTTATCCATCCACCCTTAACAGTGAATTTATTACATCTGTGTTGCTAAATAGCAGAAGAATGTTATCTTTTTCTTTCTCTAAAATTCCAGTGAGCTGAAGCAGGAGGGATCAGAGATGCTGAGCACGGCAAAGCCTGGGCTTTATAGCCCTCGTGTTTTAATTCAGTCTTTGGTGGAAGCTGGAACTCCAGAACTACATGATCAAAGCACTAAACACACCTAACTGCGGTCAAAATACTTATCATAGTACAACCGTTAAAAAATTAAGAGACCATTATATTAAACAAATTAGCATTTTTATATCCTGGTTTTATCGTGGTTCTGCTTCCAAGAAGGTTACGCTGAGCAGCATGTTGCTTCCAACTTCAAAATTTCTAAGACAGCAGTACACTAGAATAGGGTGAAGCAGGAGACACTAGGAACGATCAGAAACCAGCCAGTTAGAGGCTGGCAGCGACTTTCTAATGCCAGAGATGACCGTTGACTTATCCAGAAGTTTCTCATGAATCATAGGGTGACATCAAGTGACCTTCAAAAGGAATGGGAAACATTAAGTGCAGGTGTGCGGTGCACTGCTAGGACAGTTCGTATCAGGCTCCTAGAAGCAGGACTGAAGTCCCATAAAGCAAGGAAGAAGCCCTTCATTAATGATAAACAGGGAAGAACCAGCCTGCAGTTTGTAAAAAATATATATATATATATTATTCACAGACGCACACCTATAAATTGAGAAATGAGTGAAACAAAAAATTGTGCTGTGGTCTCTTAATTTTTTCCACAGCTGTATACTTGAAAAAACAATATTTTTATTTTATTCCAAGGCAAAAACTGAATGCATATCGAAGGACGGGAATTAAATTGTAGCTAATTGTAGCTCCAGAATTTCAGATTCCAGAGACTTACAGACGTTTCTTGTATGTAAGGAATGTCACTGCCTCACATCCCACTCACTTCTGCATGCTGGCAAGCTGTGCGAATGGCCAACTTCCTCACCTGTAACATCACAGTATACCGTCTGCTGATAAATCTTGGCCTCCAGTGGCTTAAAAGTTATGGTGAACTCGGCCGTCGAGTTGGGCCAGATGTCGCCCTCCTAGGGAAAAAAGATAAGACTGCTGTTTGAAAACCACAAGCTACAAAACGACTCAACGTTTGGTTGGTTCACAAGCTACAGTGCTGAACTGCGGCAGTGGCGGTTGGGACAGTGGACTGCTGAAGCAGCGGTGCTATTTTGCAGTGCCTTTCATTTTGGAGGATGGGGAATACGCAGGTGCAACATCATTATCGACGGCGAAACCCAAAGTGGCAAAACTCCTGCTGCAGTGCCATCCTCCATCATACACATCTGCATGGCACAGCCTAATGCGTTTCAATGTAAACTGATAAGGGTGCAAAAAAGGTAGGTTCCCAGTGGAGTGCAGTGTTTTTCGCAGCTACCTGGGACTGCCCCTTAACACACATTGTCACAGCTATGACAGTTAAAGTTTGATTGGCTCTCCAGGGGCATCACAGGCTGCCAGTAAGAAATTAGCTTTGCCTGGTCCTGTGGGGGACACAATTACTCGTCTCCCCATGCCCCACACATAGACATTAAGGTGTTTTCTAGCACATCATTCACACATGCATTGCACATCCGTCATGCACGCAGAAGTACATCGCACAGAGGGTAATAAATCTTTCTGGGTAATATTACACATGGGCAAATATTCCAATCCATATTCCAATTTCATCACATCAGTATACGCAAAACATATTGGCCCTAAAAATGAAAAATAAGTCTTATGAAAATAGAGTGAGGGAGTGGACATTTGAAAAAGTGCATGTGAGAAATCGGAGGGTGGGGGGGGGGGTGTTGGTATATAATCAGAAGGAGTGGCACAGCACATGCATTCTGGTCCGACTGAAAAAACATAAATCTGCCTTTGTCACTGGCCTGACAGCTGCCGTATAAATAAGTAAGGGACACAGGGGAGCAAAGTCTGAGGAATATCACATCAAACACTTCAGCACTGCCCGCTGCACTAATGCTCTGCTGTAAGAGTCCATGTCAAGTACGTAACTGATACAAGCAGATCTGGTACCTATGTAAATATCTGACTGACTCTTTCAACAGACAGCTAGCAGAGTCTCTACTACACTAAATATCATACATATCATACATGTAGGGCTCCAGAACCCTCCACTACAGAACTGTTCTCCATCTCCCCCCGTAATTCTGAGCCCCCAGTCTGAGGAAAAACGAGCACTGCTTTCTAGTTTAGTGGTCCAGAACGAGTCTGCGTACCATGGGGCTGATGATGATGTGGTCGCCAGAGAAGACCAGGCGCTCCTCGCGCAGCCGCCTTTGCTGCTTAAAGAAGGTTCTGGAAAGCAGCGAGAGATGATCGCGGAACATGGGGTTGTCGGTGCACTCTGTCAGAAAGTGCTCCATCTTCTTCTCTTCTTCCCTCAGCAGGTCGGAACAGGGCCTGGCCAGGGAGGGAGCAAGAGAAAGAAGGAGAAGAAATGGTCCTCACAGATTAGTGATTAGTATTTACTGTGGTTCACATACTGTATTCATGCTAGTAATAGTAATTTGATGCACTGGGGTAATAAATGCAGGGTGAATTACACTGGCAGAAAGAAAGTTCCCTGGACATCTACAGCATAAGTGATAGTGATTTCCAACCCGGTCCTCGGGGACCTCCAGACAGTCCACGTTTTTGCTCCCTCCCAGCTCCCTGCTAGACAGTCCACATTTTTGCTCCCTCCCAGCTCCCTGCCAGACAGTCCACGTTTTTGCTACCGGGGGCCATCTGTAGGACCCCAGGGACCAAGTTGGGAAACATTGACCTATAGCAAATTAATACAAGGCAATACATCTTTGGACAGTTATCATTGCTTTGGTGTGGTGATCAGATCTGGCTTCATCTGCTATTTTTTCAGGATCGCATACAATAGGATCCTAACAGCTAAGTCTTGATGTAAGGCATGGGGGAGGGGCATAGACTTTTGGGGTAGGCTCAGGTGCCTTACTCCATATACAGAGCTAGTGAAACTTACTACATGCACTAATGGGGTAGGTTTGCTGCATCCTTACCTCAGCTTCAGCCACTTTCCCTCCTCTTCAGTCCCAAAGCACTTCCACTGGTAGTGGACGATGACATCGCTCCTGTTAGCGATGGTGACACAGCGCTGACTAGCCATGGAGATGTAGGTCCTCTTCATGAGGACAGAGTTCCTGTCCAACCGTACATTCACGTCTGCTGCAGCTCCGTACATGCTAATGTAGATGTCCTCCCCTGAAACACCACCCACATCAAATATTATGAGTAAATTATCAGGGGGAGAATGAACCTGAGATGACTACAGATATGTTTTATAGATGTGAGGATATGACAGAATATATTATACCACTTGATGGTGTTTTGATTCAACTCTATGTGGGTCACACAGTTCAATACTCTAACACCCTTTTAAACACTGTAAGACAGGGCTATTCAAATCACAGTCCTTAAGGTCCGAGCATTGCTGATTTTCCAGGCTTCCTTTACCTGTGAACCAAGTATGAAGCCTCCATGCCCAATCAGAATCAGTTGTTATTAAACTAAGTACCTGGGAAAACTGAAAACATGGCCTGCTCTAAGACAAGGATGATCCTAGGATAAGGGCAGAGCAAAACACAGGGACTGTGAAGGGAAATTAGAGGCTTGGTTCACTGCCACCAGCTTTCACCCAGATGGCACTGTTGGGTTAAATAACCTAGTTACTGCCCCTACAGAGTTACCAATCAAACCAAACAACTCTCTATGGTATCCTGTGTCACATGATCCCTGCAACAACCCCAGATGTCCAAACAGAGACATGCAAAATAAGTAAGGCATTGTACTATGGAAATAAGCTAAGGAAAGCATTGTGTTTTGGTTGTTTTATACAAAGCAGGTTATTGTGTCTCAACATTTGAAGTCGTTTAAATAAAACCTTATCGGCGTACATGAAACAAAAGTTAAAATATACCTGGCAAATATCCCAAGCTTTTTAACAGGCGTTCTTCATGTTTTGTAATTACTTTACAATTTTACACAAGAACACAATAAAAAAAATCACAGTAATTAATTCTTACCATTTGATTCAGGTCTTATACATCATAACTTTGTAAATGTAGGAGCATTTAAAACACCAGATAGCACATAGCATATAAGTTTGCCAAATTAAAACCATGTCTTGCATGTATATTCCCAGGAGGTTGGGGGGGTGCTGTTAAAGAGGGCAATCATATTACCCAAGGATTATAGCACTTGGGTAAACACAAAATGTGTTTCTCTTGGCTCTGCATTATTAACTCCATAAAAAATCCAATATTACTGTATCTAGATTTGCCATGTCTGACTTACACATATAAGTAATGAGGCAATGGAGCAAAGTATCTCACATTGGCTCAAACCGAAAGTGAACTTCTGCTGGAATACATCTTTGTAATATTTCTTCTGGCGCCCCTAACATTTACAGCACAGCAAACCCAACTAGATTTAGGATGAATTTTCTATCACGCCACCAGACGCTGCTAGTTACTGGTGCCAGCAGGATCCTTGGAAAGTATTCGAAAGAGCATGGAAGAAGGTGGAACAAAGGCAGCTGATGATATGAATCACGAACTGCACAGCCTGACGCATCTTGGGCACCGTGTATTTGGAGCGTGTGAGAAAACCGGGAACTCAGAGCAAACGTATGCGCATACAGGGAGAACATCTTAGAGCCGACTCACGATGATGGAGTGAGAGAGAGAGAGAGAGAGAGAGACAAAGGCTGAAGAAGAAGGCAGGTAAACACTAAGTATGAGAGTACAGTGCCTCAGGGAAAACCCAGAGGACCTGCTCAAGCAAGCTCATTTTCATACGATTGTTACGGGGGAACTGCCTTCACTCCGAAGTGCATTTGACAAAATACATGTGCACTGATGCTGAGATAACAGAACAGTGAAAATGAGCATTAGTAGAACCAAAATGGCTTAAACACCAATCCCCTCTTTTCTCTTGGGTATGAAAATGACCTTACCTTTCTCACTTCTGCTTAATACTACCCAGGTACTGTTATCTACAATATGAATGTGATTACTATACAAAATACAGTTAAGGTCTAACTCTAATGCACATATATGGCTATATATGTAGCATATATGTGAAATACGAAGTGTACAAATGTTACACCCTACCAATACATATTTAATGTGAGAAATCTCTGCCAACCTAAGTCTTTGTCATATACACTGTACAGTAATAATATGCATGTCATCTCCCCAGCAATTAGCATTCATTAACATGCTTTACACGCTCTTTGTAGCTGTAAATCCACCCCCACATTCTGCTTAATTACCAGGGCAAAAGGGTACGAACACGCGGGCCGTAATGGATATTACACAAGAGCGAAATAGCGCTAAGTGTCAAGGATACAAAGCTTGTATCTAAAAAAAAGACTTTTTTAAGAGGTATTTTAGGAGTAATGGGAGATTACAGAGCAACAATCTCCAACAGCCAGCCCTGTCCCCTGTGTGTGTGCAGGCACTGGGTATGTGAATGACTCTGCAATGCAGGTAGCCAGGATTTAACCCCACGGCTCAGCAGACACGACGGGAAGCCAATCAAAATCAGCGGAAACACACAGTGGTTAACCTGAACATGCAAATGTGAGGTTGCACTTTTTCATAATGGATTTGACTGGCCTCTGCAATTACTGCACACTGACTCCCTGGTTGCAAGCCAGGGTTTGCCTTTCAACCTCACATTTTCCTTTTCACTGATGTAATGTGGATATTCCAAACTGACAAGCCACCTTGCCTTCACAAAGCGAAGTTTTACTAACTGGCAATCAGCACTTTTGAAGGAGCAGAAAGTCTCTCCAGCAAATCCCTAGAAAATGACTAATTAAGCTGAAGAATCTTATTTCCTCCGCATAAATTATACATTTGCTGTATTTCCCCATGTCACCTGACCAAGTATCCTGTGCATACTGCCAGAAGATTTGTCTGTGGGAGTCACATTAGTTTATTGAAGTGGGTTGTACACTAAAAAGTATGTTAGAGGGAAAACTGCAACTGCGCCAGAGTAGCAGTTTATGTCACAGATCTATAATTAAAGAGAATGTTCACATCTCAGTACAAGATCATATGCAAAGGTTTATACATTAAAAGGGAAAAATTTGTGGAATATTAAAAACTTTTCCCCCTTGGATTCCAGGAGGATATGGACACAGGGGTAGTCGCTAACAGGGAATGTATGCTCCGCTGATGTAGCTAAAGCCTTGTGATAATATGTACATGGGCTGCATGTTTATTCCTTGAGAGAGCTGGCTCTCTGATGGGATCTGGGATCCAGTACAGAGTCCTCGCAAACAGCCGCCTCCAAACACACGTCTGCAAGAACACCCAAATGGCATAAGCATGCAGACACTACTGCTATGCACCAGAATTACACTGAACACGACGTGGATACTGAGGGCGCTAGTGACAGACCCACAGCATGCCAGTGGGGGCAGTAATGTCACCCCCTCCCATGCACCTAGCTAATTAGTCTTGCTAATCCAGGCAGGACCATAAGTGGCACTTCAATGAGACACCTCAGTCGCAAGCCTAGAATTAATTGTGTGGTTTCATTTTTATGTCTCTCCTATTATCCCAAATGCATATAAACAGAAGAGGGAGAGGAATTAGACCTATTGTTCGAAATATATTTTTAAAAGAGCTAGTCAGTATTACACATACCAATACATACCTCATCAATATTAATACATTCTTTATTGCATCTATAAACATTGTTTTTTTACTAGAGAGAAATGTTGGAGTAAAGAAACTTCAATTAAAAACGTTTTATTTCTCTTGCTATTTTATTTTTTATTTTTATTTTTCACTCAAAGGTAATAACAGGCCTCTGACTTTGCCTCTAAATTACAAATCGCACACTGAGTCCCTAGGATACTGTGTTCCATGCAGTCAGGCTGTGAGTGGCTATGCTTTATATGACCTTGAGATGGCGCAGTTTCCCATTTGCATCCTTTTCTGTGGCCTGAACCCTGAACCGCCTATGAATCACTGAGAGGAAAGGTCAGCCTGTCCAGAGGGGGCCGTATATATTTTTTATTTTTTTTGGCAAGCTTAATGCAATCAAATTCTCTCAATGTTTCTGTGACATTGCAACAAACTTTAATCCTACTGCTGCTAACGTTTAGAGAATGTCATATATATATATATATGTATGTTCATGGGGCGGCACGGTGGTGCAGTGGTTAGCACTGTTGCCTCACACCTCTGGGATCAGGGTTCACGTCTCTGCCTGGGTT
>JAAGVU020000019.1:23063866-23077897 GCA_011763525.2 Mormyrus iriodes
GCGATGGGTTGGCGCCCCATCCTGGGTTGTTCCCTGCCTTGCGCCCGCAGCCTCCGGGATAGGCTCCGGACCCCCCCCTACCCGGAATGGAATAAGCGGTTCTGGAAAATGGATGTATGTTCATGCTGTTCATTCATCTGGCTATCTATACGCTAGTTCCTGGACAAATACTGGCAGTTTCAGCCAGACTATAGAGCAGGGATCCCCAATTATTTTTCACCATCAGCCACACAATATCAAGGTCCACTGTGTCTGAAAAAAAACACACCAACCGAGGAGGGGGGGGGCGATAAGGGCACCCTTGGTGATGAAAATGAGAATATTTCGGTGCAAAGGGAATGTGCATTGATGCTTGAGTCAGGCTCTGGATCTCATGTGGACCTGTGCCCCTTATGTGTGTTACCTGTGTGGTAATGCAGCCGTAGGTCCTCTGTGTAGTCCCCAGCTGTTTTGGGTAAGAAGTTCACTGTCACCTGCATGCTATGCCCCACCCCCAGGGTCCCAAGGGGGGGGTCCACTGAAAAAGGGCTGCAAGGCAAGAGCACAGGTCATGAAATACATAGTGTGGGAAGCCACACAATCAGCCACGGTGCTCTGGGTCCCTGTTATACACACTACCCTGCATGGAGAGCTTCGATGCCTACTGCATCCAACGTGGACAGATACGGTCAAGATAGGCCAGGTGCATTCCCCTTTTTTGATATATACTGAAAAAAACTATAGATGCAGCAATTTTGGTTTTGCTCCCATTTCCCATCTGATTTCAACGTATATAGAATCTTTCTAACAGATTAAAAAATTCTCAATATATCACTCATCATGGGCTGGAGGTAGACTGGTGTGATACATCCCAAAATTATTCATACAGCAAATATATTTTGAAGGTTTAGCAAAAATATACATTTCTAAAATATATGGCAATAATGTAGTATAGAATTTATATTGCACTAGAAAAACAGGACTCCGCCAATAACATATCTGATGCATTACTGAAACTGATGCTTCAGCCTGAAAACGCCGGGACTTTTTCTCTGACATGTTGGGCACACGCTGCCCCTACACTCATTATGGTCAACGCCGGCTAACGAGATGGTGCAGACGGTAATGCCATTCTGATGCATGTTGATAAGACGCTGTTAAACTCCCAAGAAGGAAAGCTGTTTAGAGTACAGAGTTTTGCAGTAAATTGTCACAGTACTTGGGAGTTCAGTAGGGTTATCTGAGGCCTACCACAGGCTGAAACTAAGTGCTATTATACACAGTGTGGCAAACATGCATGATTTTACACATTCATCCCAGGCCTAGTTTATACTCCAATCTCCCTTATAGTAATTGCTTTAATGCATCCAGCCCAGGCTGCATCTGTTTTTACATTTTATTTATTTAGCAGGTGATCCAAAGCGATGCACATTTTTATAGAAAGTGGGGTCAGGGTCCCTGGAACACTTAGAGGCAACCAACCTTCAGATCACAACCACTGTGTTCCAACTTGCTAAACCACATACTGCCCCCGTACGAACAATGCTCATGTTGGCAGGGAATCAAACCCCGATCTCCCACATGGCAGACGAGAACGCTACCACCGAACAGCCAACATTAGCTATAGGGGAGGGATGCATTTTCATACCCCAAGCTTGCTCTCACCTTGGTGCGCTAAGCTGGAACATGGCATCACAATTCCCCACATTACGCACAAGCAGGGTCCTTTGGGAGAGGCATTTCACAGGGCTGACGGGGAAGTGCAGATGGTCGGGGAAATCCAGGATGGCCCTTGCCCCCACAGCCCGGATGGGCACCTCGAACCGTTCTCTCTCGGTGGTGCATATGAGGCGGTGGATGTAGTCCTGCAGCAAAAATGAAAGTCTGAGTTTGGATGACAGCAAGATTGTAGCAGGCAGCATGGTGGCCGAGGACACGGACCTGAAGGAGAAAATCTGCTGCTGTCCCTTTGTGCCTGGTAATTATCTTAAAATATCTTGCTGTACAAATGAGTAAAAAGCATTAGGTAAAATTAGAAACTATAATAAACTAAAAATAATCCCCCTTTGGGCAAAACCGAGGGTAGCTGTCGGGAACACAAATTCCTAACAAAAAAGGGAGCCCAAATTTTACCAAGGAATAAATAATGTCTGTCACCTGGGCAGGAAAAAATTGTAGCGTATCCTATTTGAACTGCATGTGGGAATAGTGAAAATCATATCCATAAGTAATGAGACGCCAAACGGTTCTGCTGTATGCAAAGAGCTACTCTCTATACATGCTTCCAAGAAAATGTATTACATTCTTAATTCAAACCAACTTGCAATGCCTCTGCTAATTGTAACGAGATGCACAGAGACGAACTGAAGGAATCTGAAAAGAATGTGAAATGCACAACTCTCTAGCAGCCATCTGTTGCATCCCTGAGAGAATGATGAGCCCGTGTACTATTCATGGTAAGGTCTGATAACTTCCTCCAGAGCAATTAATGTACAGGAACCCAATTAGCTAGGAGCTGAGAGCTATAAAGAAGATAGTAAGATTATGAAGCCTTGTGGAAAGAACACACAGATTTCTCCTCATTACCATCATGCCGTTCGCATCCTCATCGAGGAAATCCCATAGCTAACAAGTCACTTCACACACTTTTATCATACAGCACTGTAACTGCACATATTTTCACTTTTACTCATATACTGCTCTGTTTTTATTGTCTATTTTGCAGTCATTTTACCTTGATTGTTTTTATAATAATTGAAACTTTATTGATCCCCATGGGGAAATCCTCTTTACGCCTCTCTGTACAGAGCAAGCTGGCCGCAAAGGGCAGCCACCCATAAGGGTTAAGGGCCTTGCTCAAGGACCCGAAGATGTGCTGAGGCCGGGCTCAAGCCGGCAGCCTTCCGATCACAGGCACAGAGGCTTAGCCCACCGAGCCACATGCTGGCCCCAATTATTGTTATTTTATTTAATCCTTATTTAATTCTTAAGCATTTCACTACACGTTAGTACAGTGGCTGATTATTTATGTGTTAAAATAAAACCTGAAACTTTAAATTTGCAATTTCCCCATCATTGTCAAACCAGCCCACTGCATTCTATACAGCACTAAGACTGCCCATTTATCTGAGGCCCAGGGAAGGAGGCCCCCATCTTGCAGGAGCATCAAAGCAAAGTGATGCCCTTAGCAGCCCGTCTCTCTGTTTTCACAGCACAGACACTAATCTGGCAAAGAAGCGAGAGGCTGGTGGCCAATGATGGGGAAGAAGTGGGCGGCGGTGGGAGTGGCCTCTCTCCTGCAGTAGCCCAGCAAAGGCCACACTGTCACTGCTGTTATTTAGAGGAGCACTAGCAAGAACATGGGTGGTGATATTCAGTCTCAACCCATTTTTAATAATGGGAAATGAGAAAATACCCACAGAGACATGACATTGACGTCCCTGGTCCTCAAATCGTTACAGATAGATCTGCTTCAGAATGGTATTTTTCATAACATTGTGCATTAATGTCTGTTTGGCAGATCACACGAAAACTGAGACAATAAAATTTGGTCTGAAATATTTTTATTTATGTGAATTACACCATAAGAACCTACAAGATGCCTTGGCATTTTGATATAAAACTCTTTATATGGCACAGCTGATTCCCCAAAACCTGTCCACTGTCCAGCATTACCGAATCAATTACACGCTCTGGGATGATTATTATTCCGCATGACTTTATCTGCACGGCAGTGAGATCAGTCTTGTGACTTTTCTTAAGAAATGTTGAGAGCCAGAGGAAAAAATCAAGAATAAATGCTCCTGACATGGGAGGAAGTGTACGGAGCAGCATTAACTTTCATCTCCCATCCGCTACTGCTTACAGCGGTGTTGCCCAAGCCGGTCCTCAGGGACCCACAGACGGTCCATGTTTCTGCTCTCTCCCAGCTCCTGGTAGGAGCAAAAACATGGACTGCCTGGCAGGGAGCCGGAAGGGAGCAAAAACGTGGACCAGCTGTGGGTCCCCAAGGAGTGGGTTGGGAAATACTGGCTTACAGGGTCACGTGCAGAGGGGGATCACAGGGCAGGATATGAAGGAATACTTGCAGAGTGGACCGTGCGAGGCTATGATACGACTTCCCCATTTACTTCTTGGCATTGAAGTGACTGATGTAAATATCTGTTGCTGGCGTCTTTGATAATCTGTCTCTGTGTGACTGTGAATTTCCACAGCAATTCATCTCTCTCTCTACTGTGCCAGTACTGGATTGTTATTTATTAAATGCATAATGTGTGCTGACATAATCCAGCCAGCTGCATGTGCACATTACTTTCAGGCAGGGCTTGGCGAACTGGGTTGCAAGCGCCTGTTGTAATCTCATGTGTGACACAAAGTCACCCTCCGTGCTTTACCTTGTTCTCTTGGGGCGTGAAGAGAACAGTGAATGTGGACGCCAACCCCGGAGCGACTTTACTGCACATTTCCTCTGGGCTAATTACTTTAAAGTACAAGGAGTCCTCCTCTTCAACCTTCACCAAGTGCGGGATCTGTAAAGCCACAGCACATACACTCTGAATCACACTGAGCTAACAACAGAAGAATCAGAGTCAGTCCACAGTGACACATCATAACAAAAAACGACGGTGTGACTGAGCACAATGTATTTACATCAGACCTAACCATTTATTTCTATCACTAAAAAAGAATAACTGGGGTATCAAATACCACAGAAAATCTCAAGTCTAACAGATTAGTTCTTTTCATTTAGAATAAACCTTGAATACACCCTGTGTAGAGAAGTTTGGTACAATACAAGGGACACAAGTGTGAGGATACAATAGAGAATATGATGCCTGTCCATGAGTAAGTATTCAAGGGAGTAACAACAGTATGCTTGAAGCAAATACCAGCGTTGGCAGGTTGATTTCACCAGTGAGTCCTTAACCCACAAGCCGGCTGACCCTGCTTTCTAAAAAATGTACGTCACTCTGGATAAAAGCATTTGCTAAATAAAATGTTAATGTACATAATGCAGATGGGTATACAGGTCATTTGTCCTTACGGCATCATTGACTTCTACCTCTAATAAATGCATAAAGCCTGCCAAACCTTCCCCGCTTTGACAGACACTGCCCCACCAAAAGCCTACAATGCATCTGCCTTACCTTGTCATTATTGCGAAGCACCAGCGATACCTCATACGTCTCAAAAGGAGTGTAGTTTTGGAACACTATCTCTGAGGGCAAAGGCTGGAACAAAGCCTGATCAATGTCTACAGATGAAAACTGAAAACAGAAAAAGGAAAGGAGAGGGGTAATCAACGCTTTACATAAGGGTGCACGCAGTACTAACTCAGTTACTATTGAAGTATAAATCATGAACAAATACAGTAGCTACTTGAGATAAAAGATGAGTCATGATTCGTTGATGGTGAAAAAAGATGAGATCAATATTTCACTTGTATTATTCATTATTTGTTCCTTCTGTAGTTCACAAAGGTTTATAGAATTAAGAGATATAGTAACAAATACAGCAACTGTTTGAAATAAAAGATGTGTCACAATGCATTAATGATGAACGAACATGAGATCAGTGTGTAACTAAGATTTAGTTTGTGGTTAATTAATTCACAAGTAAGAATTTAATAATATATTATTTGTTCCCCTCAAATAAACCAACGATAATACCGTTTCACTGCGTGTTGCATGGAGGTATTTACTAAACCAGGAAAGCGTCCCTTCAAAATTACTCACACCAACATTCAAACTGTGCCACACCAACATATAGATTCTGCTCAAAAAGCTGACAGTCATCAGCTTTCCTTAAGCGCTGTTCATTTGATGTTGACTGATAGCTGCATCTCAGAGGTGTTGGATTATGTGTCAATATCTCTTTTAGCCGAGGGAGGTCTATGTCATACTGTCAAGTCACTGGTCTGAACACCATTTTCTATCAAAGATTTGACGGATGGGACCCTTCGATTGACAATGGGCTAAAAATACATATTTGCTGCGACAGCTGGGGAAAACTCCACTAGCACTTATTGGCTTAGAAAGTTTTACCTCGCTCTTATCATTACTCATTGATTTCTGATGTAGCGGTCTCGCAGTTTTGCCTCTACAGGCAATAGGACTAAGGACATCAGTCCCAACAAGCACAAATAAAAGCGTGAAAATGTAACCCCTCCCCAGCCCAAAACCCCCCACCCATCACTTCCTTCTGTCCACTTCTTTCTATCAATTTCAGGGAATCACTTTTGATTTAATTAGCTGCACTGAACCATTGTAGTTGGCCAAGGGCTTTAATTTTGTTCACGCCCATACTGTGCTATGCAGCAAACAAGAGCAAGTCAAACAAATTGAAAACAGCTAAGGTTTATCGATTTTCTCTTTTTTTTGGTGAATGGAGAAGAAAATATGAATCTATGAATCCAGGCTCAATTGAGAGATTTTCATAAAATAAGCCCTAACAAATGCACAGGAGCCGTCAAAGCTGCCCGTTCAGACTAGGGAGGGGGCTAAAATAAAGTAGCAAAGTGCAACCAATAGATACATGAACCGGACTGTTCGATCCCTCAGACTCCTTATATCCAGAGTCTTTGGCCAATGCAATCATTACACCATTATCTTTGACCTTGGCTGGCTTTGTACTGATTCAGGGTCAAAGGAATACTGGCTTGAATTTCATCTTTTCGATAATAAATATGTTGAGCAAAAGTATAAGAGTGATGGTATTACAAGACAGTGGAGAGATGGGACATCCATTCTTTTCACTGACATTAAGGAGTCAGATGGTAATGGATTAGTAGTGTGCCTTCTCTGTGTAACGCAAAAATGCCATTATGTCACTATGCGATTACTGATATAAACAGAAGCAGGATGATTTCGGGATCAGGCTGTAGTTGCTCCTCTCTTCAACTGCATAATCCCATAAAACTGCAATTTTATGAACTCATTGCAGTGTTAAATGAACACAAATTCACATTATTTCATGAAGCATACTTTATGTAAAGTATACACAATATTCACACTTTAGTTTTTGTTATTTTGCAGGGTGAGCTGAACAGACATCATCTTGTTTAATAACTGGCCAATATTTAAACACAGAAGGCCTAAATAAAAATATCTGTACAGTTAAGCCATGCTTACTCATTGGTATTTTCCTTAAAACTAATATGGGGTTGTGTATCAGTTATTATTTCAAGAATTACAGTATGCGCGGGTCAGCATAATCGCCCTCTGTATAACAATACATTCTGTTGTTACCTTCTGGTGAGTGGTTTCGCTCATATCTAGGACCTCCAGAATCCGAGGCGGATGCTTCGCATGTGTGCTTGCCAGACGCTGCTCTGTAGATAGGGACATTTCGTGGGCAAAGGCAGATGGAGTGATCTGAATCAAGGAAAGAACAACGATCAACAACCACTGAATCTAATATATCTGCGACATTACGAAGAAAATATCATCAGATTTAAATTAAATCTCAGATTTATAAATCGCTACCGAAAAACATACTGTAGTATGAAAATGTTTCCGTGCACTGCTTGTTATCATGATAATAATTTGTAATATTGGGAGTTTTCTGAAGGGGGTTGGATTCCCAAGGAGGAGGATTCCACAGACATTGAGCAGTTTAGATTGATCTCGCTGCTTAGTGTCAAAGGCAAGATCTTCTTCAGCATCCTGTCCCGCCGGCTGACAAACTTCTTGCTCGAGAATAACTACCCTGGGGAACTCCAGGGATGGCAGGCTGCCTCGAACACACAGGTATAATCACCCAGCTTATCGAGGAGGCAGGTGAGGGGAAAGGAGATCTGGTTGTGCTGTGGCTGGACCTGGCCAATGCATACGGGTCTATACCACACAAGCTGGTAGATTCTACATTAAACCGGCACCATGTTCCCAGTAAGATCAAGGACCTTATCTTGGACTTTTTCAACAACTTCAGATTGAGAGTCACTTCTGGGTCAGTGACATCAAGTTGACACCAATTGGAGAAGGGGATTATCATAGGGTGCACTATATCAGTTATCCTCCTTGCCCTAGCCAGAGGTGGAGTACAGAGGCCCATCAGCCAAGTCCGACGTGTGTCAGCCCCCCATTAGAGCCTATATGGATGACCTCATAGTCACCACATTCTCTGGCACCAGGGAGCAGATGGATACTTCAAAGGCTGGACAGACACATCAAGTGGGCATGGTTGAGAGTTTCAGACAAATTCCACTTCTCCCTGGACGGCTCCAAGATTCTATCTATCAAGAAGAAGCCAGTCAAAAGTTTGGGAAAACTTTTTGACCACAGCCTCGGAGATGTGGCAGCCATCGAGACATCCAGGCTTTAAGCAACTTTAAGCTATTAGCCGAATTCTCCCCAAACAAGCTTGATGGGCCGAATGGCCTCCTCTCGTTCGTAAATTTTTGTTCTTTTCTCTGTATGGGAAAAATAACATTCTGCAGCTTCCTTTCAACAGCATCACAAAAGAGTTTAAGGTCTTCCGTTCTAGAGAAACACTGCAGTAGAGACTCCAAGGACCCCAAAGTCTCAGCGCCAAGCATCGAAATCCGGACTGGCAGAAAATAGAGTGCCGTTAGGGAGCTGGAGACAGCAGAAGCGAGGCTGAGGCATAAGGTTGTGGTGGGGGCAGTGCCAACGGGAAAATCACAATTGGGTGGCTTTCCAATGCCTCAATACAACAAGGTCCAGGGCAAGGATTGGCGACTGCTTGTCCAGGAAGAGATGAGAGCAGTGATGGACAAGGAAATAACCAGCAGGACGGCAGGTATGAGGTAGCTGGGAGCTTGGATGAGATGGGAGAATGGAACGAAGGCTCACTTGGACAGACATCTGGTGAGCAGAGCCCCAGCACATTAAATTCCTAATCCGAGCTGTATTTGACATCTTACCTAGAACTGCAAACCTCCAGCTATGGGGCAAGGCTGACAGAACTTCCTGCCCACTATGCTCTGGGAGAGGCACACCCGAACAGATTCTGAGCAGCTGTCCGAAGGCCCTAGGGGAGGGTCGCCACTGATGGCACCATGAGCTGGTGCTAAAGGCAGTTGCTGTCAATGTCTCCTCCCCATAGCAATAAAGAGGCCCCACTGTCCCCCCAGAAAGCAGATAACATTTGTCAAAACAGGAGAGCAGCTGAAACCGCAACCTCGAGCTGCTGCACAGGACTGGCGGATAATGGTAGATCTTGGCAAGCAACTTAAGTTTCCAGCACATGTCACGCCAACTTCATTGCAACCAGACATTGTGATTCTGTCAGAGGCTTCAAAACAGCTTGCCCTGATAGAACTGACTGTGCCCTGGGAAGATCATATAGAGGAGGCTTTTGAGAGGAAACTGGCCAAGTACCAGGGGCTTTTGGGGCATTTCCGGAGACAGGGGTGGCGAGCACTGTGCCATCCAGTGGAAGTAGGTCGCAGAGGTTTGGCCGGCCGTTCTCTCTGCAGAGTCTACACCCTGTGGGGCATGAGTGGGCTGCTCAGAAGGACAGCCATCAGGACTGCAACAGAGCCTGCAGAAAGTGCTTCCAGGTGGCTGTGGATCAAGGGGGGGGGGGCATTGTTTAATGCTGCTGGGAAGCAAGTTGGGGCTTGATCAATCCCAGCTGGGACACCTGGGCAAGGGTGTATGATGTTGTGCGACCCGAAACACCCTACGAACCCAGGAAACATCACCAATGATGCATCCCAGTGCCTCCGTAGGATGTATCTTTTACCTCACCTGTAAGAAGATTACTTAGATTTCAGATTTTTTTGAACCCATAAAAATTACCTAGCTATGTCTAATAGCCAAACAGACAAAGCACTTCAGCTAATAAGTTGAAGAACAATGGATGAAAATGTTAATAAGCTAAATTATTCTGGCAATGCCGAGTTCAAGCATGCAAAAGCAATAAACAGTGGGAAATTATCATTTGATTATATTTCTCAAAAAATCAGTGTATCCAATATCTATTCATGAAGTATTTTTTATGAGCATGTTTCAAGAATGTGCACTTTTTTCATAAAAAAAATACCTTCCCGAGATAGAAAAACACAGAACTGCACTTATCCTGGGATCAGAAAGAGGGCAGCAAAATGTACACCATCCCAAAACACAAATATACGACGAACGGGATATATTTTATTTTCTCAGTTACCTTATTATCACTCTTTAAGAGCATTATATAGGAATCTTGTCACTCTCTGATATCTTAAGCAATTTTATGTTATGTGTCACATTGAAATGAAAACAAATGATTTTCAGCAGAGATATGTTCATATATACTTACAGTGTGCTTTAAAATTGAATTTCACAAAAACGTATACCAGAAGTGAAGCTTGCCCTTGTTCCCTCGAACATGACAATTATCTTGAAGTATCAGAATAACAGCTTGATTGAGTGGGAAAACTTTCAAATTATTTTAGCATATCAGCTAAGCAACAAACCGCAAATCCATATTTGGGGCTTCTGTGCCTGTGAATGAAAGTTTGCTGCTTCAAATCCTGTCTTTGGCAGACTAGTCATATATCCACTGGGCCCTAGAGCATGTCCCATAACCCCCTGATATGCCCCAGTGGCGCCGGATAAATAGCGTGACCCAGCACTTGGACCCCAAACCTTTTTCTCGATGGTATGTGTCTCACAGGAGAGCATGATGGGACAGACAAGAAGAAGCATTCTGAAGCAGATGTGCTTCGCAAATAGAAAACAAAGCATCAATTCATTCCAATTGAAATTTTCTGTGGCACAAGAATGAACAGGATAGTGGATTTCACAATAAGAAAGGATTCAATACTTTGTGACATTCATTTCCTTTACTGTATTTTTCTTGTAACTCTATTATTGTTAATGATAAAACTGTCCCAAGTCTCCAGAGACATAGATAAAAGGAGTTCAGTTACAGTTCATGAAAAGGAACTTCTCTTCATTTAGTTTCCAACCAAAATGGCTTCGAACATAGCAAAAGAAATATCAGTGTATATTTAAGCATCAATATATTATTCAAAATCTAACCATACAACGTGAAATTGTAAAATAAATAGTAAAATGGTTCAAGAAATGATCTTGGACTAATTGGGCTAATTAATTCAATAATGATCTATTTTAAAAAGGAAACTTACTCTAGTTTCCTGGTGTTGCTCTTCAAGTAGTTTAGGGTTACGTGGCGGCCTGACTTTGCTCACGAACCCCAGGGACATAACGGCAGGTGCAGGTTTGTCCTTAACGCTTAGCATTTCAAATTTGTGATCGTCTGAAAATGGGATAAAACATCAGACAAATAATCAACATAAGGTACCTTGTAAACTTCTATTTCTTTCTAACATGAGTGCCTTTAAAATTTAGTGAATGCGGCGTACCAATTTAGTTACGCAAAAACTGGCAAACACGATATAATACATTGTAAAAAAAAAACAAATCCTTAAACAAGTAATGTTTCTAGAGGCATACAGGTAGGTAAAGTCAGTTGGCGTATAAACTATACATCTTAAATGCTCTCCTTAGCTATACTTACAGAGATAAAATCAGTCCTCCCTCAATGCATCTTTCATAGAGTCTTTAGCTTGGTCGTTGCCATAGCACCGTATCTCCATGTGCTACAATAAGGTGCTTTCCGATTCGTTAAATTAGTTAGGGTTATTCTGATTGGATTGGACTTCAGATTGAAGGCGGGGGGGGGGACATGGCAGGAGTTAATAAAACTCGAATTAATATTTTTGTAGAATCCCGGAAATAAGTAGCATACATTTCTTATACTAGTATAGTGATCGGTTTATCTATGCTAGCGGCTTTTGTGTTTAGGCGTTAGCATAAGAATGAGTGTGTTTTGAAAATTTAAAAAAATGAACTGGCGTGTAAATTCTCTTCTGTTAGATTTAATTCTTGCGTGCTTTTGCTACGTTGCATTCGTTTTACCGGACCTGTTGTTCAAATCTTCCAGTGTTGGATCATCAGAAATTTCTGTTTTTCTTATTTTCTCAGTATTAATTATAATATCCCCTCGTATGTTGTTTCATTGCAGTATTATTAGTACTATTATTAATTTGAAAGGACACAAAACTTTAAAATGGTTTAAATAATAATTAATCGGTGATAGATGTTGACCGGTTACGAGTGCTGGTGTGGTTAACTAGCGGTTCCCCATTCTATTGGTACGAATTTTAGGGTATTTGCTCCCTGTTGTGTTTGTGACGTCACAGCGGTGCGGAGCATTTGCGCATGCTCAGTGACTGTAGCCGAGGTGGATGACTTCTTCGTCGCAGGTTACCGACAGTGAAATGGGGAAGGTAATATCTCATCAAATGCCATCATTTTTAATATGTGGTGTAGCGGCATCTCCGGTAATGGACTGAGTGTGAACGGCATGGAGACCGATCAAGTTTAAGTTTTAGCTGAAGTAGGCCCAGCTCAGATCCCCATGCTCTCCTGAAGTTCTTTCGCTCTCGATGCGTTTTGTCCTCGTTTACAAACGCTTTCAAGTTGAGCTTTTATTTGAGACGTAAATTGTTGAAAACCAAATGTTACATGGCGCTTTTGTTATTCACGCCAGATATTACGTAATAATATGATTATCCGTGCAACTGAACCAGTTTCCTACGTTAAGATTTATATTTTACTATTGTGAGCGAGTGTGGTGCTTTTTTAGACCCGAAGTAACGAGTGCAGCAAACTTATTAAATTAAAATATGGCTGCTGACAACTGTTATGCCCCTCTTCTGGAATTGTAATAAAATTTCTCCCGATTTTTTTCTTATTCTGTCACGCTAAAAATTTGCAGTTTTACGGTCAAACTATGTTATAACATTAGTTATTAAACCGCCGTTGTATATTTGGTCGTTGCATGTTTGCTACCAGTTAAAGCTATATGATTTGTACGATTTACCTGTTCGTTGAAAACTTTTTGTTTGGGTATCATTAGTGGTAGCATTTGAAATATTTTTGTGGGGTGTCAATAGCAATATTTAAATAGGACATTTTAATGGCTGAGATATGTCCTGTTGACAATATACATAAGTATGTTGTGTTACATGGTATCAAAAAGGAAGCCATTACTCTGATTATCGTTACAGAAAATGACCTGATTGATCTTACCCGAATGCCAATTGTGTAGTTATTAATATGGACTTGCAGACTGTAATTCAAGTCCTGGTTGGTCTGTGTTCTCACGGTTAAGGTGCTTAACCGTGATTTCTCCACCCGTATCAATCTTTTGTTTCTTTTAAATGACTATTAATCCACTAAATGTAAATCTTACAAAATATGCTAATCCAAAACAATTTTGATCTATAATTTTTTTTTTTACGTACAACGGTTACGCCAACCATATAAGAATATTTTAATTTCTAAAACGTGTGTGAAATATCCACAAAACACACCCTTAAATCTTAAATTTTAATCCTAAAGATTTTGAATGAAAATGTGATCTTAGAAATGGCTGGCCCAACTGAATCAGACTTGTACAAAGCACTATATATTGATCAACAAAAGTGAAATAAGTCAAGCAAAGGTTATTGTGTAAAAACAATTTGCTTCATGCTCAGCAAAGATTTAAAATCTGGTGTAGGGTTGGGCTGAAGGACAGTGCCATCATCTGTCATTGATGGTTGAAAGATATCAGTGTGGAGCCATCAAAAATCTAAAGTACTTTAACACAATGACCCTATGATACCCCCCCCCCCCGTGTCATTATCCATCGTAATGTATTACTGTAGATGTCATATGGCAGTTATGTAACCCAGCTAGGTGCCCAACCCTAATGCCAACTCTGCAGCCAGTGTAACAAGTTCTGCCCTGAAACCCAGCTGAAGCATTATAATTTCATTTTGAACCCAACCCAGATTCTAGTGATTGCGTTAGACATGAAATGAACAGGTTGAAACTTCAGAAACTTAGGGCCAGTGTATGCTCAACACTCACAACGTGTCTGCATCATGGCCGGCACGCGTTTTCTGCATTGATTCCACACACGGTTTGTGCACCTATGCAAGGAATTAACCCTATGCGTGCGTGAGATGCAGAGCCACCAAAAATCTTCGGGGCAGTATGGTCACCTTTCATCATGGGATCGTGTGTCTTTACA
>JAAGVU020000019.1:23078085-23106159 GCA_011763525.2 Mormyrus iriodes
GTGCGTGAGATGCAGAGCCACCAAAAATCTTCGGGGCAGTATGGTCACCTTTCATCATGGGATCGTGTGTCTTTACAGTATATAGTACATTCAGTATTAAAGTAGCGTCTGATCTATTTTTTTAGGAATGAGTAGCCAGACGATATTCAAAACTGGGTTTTTTCAGAGGCAAGAGAAACTATTCCAAGCACTATTTGTTTACATTCATTATATAGTGTTTTATGTAGCTGGGGAAAACTCTGACTGTATTTGACTGTAAGATAGGAGATGGGGTCTTAGAGGTACCAGGGAGTCATGTGATGGGTACATATATACAGTTACTTCTTCCTAATTCAGTCTTCAGAATTTAATGGCAGTTTAAGTTTCTTCTACTTCCATATTCAGTCTGAGCTAAGAAAGCAGTGTCATGTACAAAATACAATGAAATCATAACTTGAAATTTTTTACTTGCCTACTTGCATAAGCAACATTATTTTTCAATACAGTTCTGGTATTTCGAAATCTTGGTGATAAACCCCACGCTGTTGACGAATTTTATGTTTCGCTAGAACATTTATTTTGTTATAGGAAACAAAACTTGGCAAGCTTTACAGTTTTAATGACTACTCCTTTTAAAGATCACCTAGTATATGTTTAACGTTAAAATTTACCACTGCTACTTTTGCATGAGCTCTGCTTGCACTCTCTGAGCCAATCCTAATTTTTTCTTCCTTGCTGTTTAAATCACTCATAAATAGACATTTGCGAGAAATTGATTTATTTTGAACTACTTTTCGCTTTAGAAATATTGCAATGCTTATCGCCAAAAAATGATTTTTTTCCCAGTATCGTGCAGCCATAATACTAAGTACGAAATGCTAATGACTACGAGATATCTAAGAACTTCATGTTGAGTTTTGCATTATGAAGTAATGCGATATGTGCCACTGTGAAGTACCAATACGATGTGGAGCAGTGGTTAGAATATAGAGAATGCTGCAGCAGTATTACAAAATGATCAACTCACTGTGGAGGCAGCAAGTGTATAACATTTCATGTCACAGCCTCATACAAATAAGTGAGACTGGAAATGGAGTTGACCAAGATGGTTTTCTTGCACTGCCCTGCGGTGGACATGATCTTTAATCCTTCAAATAGACGTAAACTATATGTATAAGCAGCAGCACCACTTGCGTAGTAACAATACAAGTGAATGCACGCGTTGCCATAGAGAATAAATTGCATTTCTGTTCACTGAGATGATCTAATTTGCTTATGTCCACTAATATACCTTTCTATTTATTATGTTTCAGACATAAGGAAATCTGGGAAGATGAGTGGAGCCCAAGGAGGGAGAAGGAAAATTAAAGTTGGAAAATCCTTGGATCTTAACTCCTACAGTGTGAAAGTTCCTGAAGAGATCAAGGAACTGTTCAATAAAATCACCAAATATGTTAAACCATCCTCAGGGGAGTGGTGTATTCCGGATCCCAGCGAGTCATTTACGCACACCTACCAGCAACACAGCCGCTTGCAAGCTCTGAAGAATTCCTTGAATGCTGTCAAGAATCAACTGAGTGACAAAAACTTGCAGGTGTGGCACCAGCATACATCCTTCACCAATAGAGCTGGCAAGATAATTGCCCAGGTACGTGCCACTGCTAATGCAGAAATCTGTACCCAGGCATGGTGCAAGTTTTATGAGATTCTGTGTAATTTTCATCTGATCCCCGACGGGATCCAGTGCGGGCAGCTGAATTCCGTGCACCTCTGTGAAGCTCCAGGTGCTTTCATTGCCAGTCTCAACCACTACCTCAAAACCAAATCCTTATTCTGTCACTGGCTATGGCTTGCCAACACCCTGAACCCCTACCATGAAGGCAATGCCACTGGCACCATGATTACAGATGATCGCTTGATCATCAACACACTACCAAAGTGGTTTTTTGGTAGTGATAATACTGGAGACATAATGCTTCAGAAACATCTGTTGGAGCTGCAGGACTTCACCAACCGCATGTCCACCATTAATCTCATCACAGCAGATGGAAGCTTTGACTGCCAGGGAAGCCCAGATGAGCAGGAAGCTTTGGTGGCCCCACTGCATTATTGCGAGACAGTGGCTGCGCTGCTTCTGCTTGGAGAGGGGGGCTCATTTGTCCTAAAGATGTTCACACTCTATGAGCACTCTTCTGTCTGCTTGCTCTACTTGCTGAATTTTTGCTTCCGCGAGGTTAATGTTTTCAAACCAGCCACCAGCAAGGCTGGCAACTCAGAGGTTTATGTGGTCTGCGTAGACTACTGCAACAAAGAAGCCACGAGACCCCTGCTGTCTAAAATGATCCGGAATTTCGGCCCCGATATCACCAGCCTGGGAGCCCTTTTCCCCAACAGTCTCATTCCAGAGTCTTTCCTTGCACAGCACGAAAAAATCTGCCACTACTTTCATAATTATCAGGTTCGAACCATTGAGGAGAACCTGCAATTGTTCCAAGCGATGAGTGACAAGCAGAAATGGAGACTAGAACAACTGAGAGACTGCGCGGTGGAGTTCTACCTCTCTCAGTTTCGAGTGCGGTACCTCCAACGAAGCAAGTGGATCTTGAGAAATATAATCCCAGGCTGTGCCATGAATGGCAAACTGTTTGGTCCCAGGAAACAGATGGTTTCCTTTAATGAAAGGAAAGAACTGCAGTCCGTAACCTGGAGGGAGAAGGTTTTAAAGGGCTGTTACAGAGATGAGGCTGAAAAACACGCCGTGCAGAGAATGGGAACAGACTGTGTGCTTGAAGGACCAGCAATAGACTGTGACATGGATGACTGGATTGTCTTGGTTGGTCCAGAGTTGACTAAAATCAGAAGCACTCCGTTTTGTGACTTGGAATTACTGAGCCATTTAAACGAAGCTCTAGAGCAGTCAGATTTCGGATTGTGTGGTTTTTCTGCGGGACCGCTTGCGTATCCTTGCAGCTCTTGCCAAATTCTAATGCCTTCCTCCATCCTTTCTGAGGTGCTGAAATGCAGTCTAACGGACAATAGCGAGTGTTTGCAAGGGTGTCAGTGTGTGGTTGTGGGGAGTTCATCGTTCCTTAACCATTTACCAAAGATGGACAAGGTGTTACTGAAGCTGACGCCAGAGCCCCTTTGCCTCACATCACATCAGAGAACACTCCATGATGGTCAGCCACAGTATCAGCATGCGCTTCTCACCTGCATTTTGCATGCACTCCAGAGTCTTCAAGTGGGGGCATCCTTAGTGTTACCTATCCTCTCTGCCTTCACACGGTTCACAGCAGGGCTGGTTCTTGCCTTGCACCAGTGCTTTCGCTCCATCACATTCAGGTGCCCCACATCCTCTGATGCCTTGGGCCCTGTTGCCATGCTGCTGTGCATTGACTACCAACAGCAACCCAGCAGTAGACTACTGACCTTCCTGGTAAACATGCAGTGCAAGATGTCCACTTTCCAAGAGCCTGACAGCCCAGCGTCCCAGATTCTGCAGTTTGTGCCAATGGAGGTCCTCCTAAAAGGGGCACTGCTAGAGTTCCTGTGGAACATGAACACGACCATTGCAAGGTATAAGCTGCACTTGCTGATGGAAGCTGAGCAGAGGTTGCTGATGCAACAGAGCCAGATCCAATAACTAATCTTAGTGCCTGAAACTTTGTACTGGCACTCAAGATTAATCATGTTTAAAATGGCATTTTGCCTGCTATGCGGAAAATAATATATTTTGAATTACGAGTACTTTATATGTGACTGGCCGAAATTTGTGTTCTGTGTAAGATTGACTTGAAAATTGACAGTTTTTAAAAAAATTAATTTGTATGGGATTTTTATTTGAGACTTCTCACAGTTCAGGCCCCTTGTGGTAATCCTTATTGATGCTTCCTATATAATATATT
Organism: Mormyrus iriodes; assembly: GCA_011763525.2. Classification (NCBI taxonomy): domain Eukaryota; kingdom Metazoa; phylum Chordata; class Actinopteri; order Osteoglossiformes; family Mormyridae; genus Mormyrus; species Mormyrus iriodes. The sequence continues at coordinate 23,081,970 of JAAGVU020000019.1, forward strand.
TTGCAAACACATGTTAGAATGCCTTACTACTGAATTCAGATGTAATGTGATTAATATTGTTCCAATTCAGTGGAGGGGTGATATTTCTTTTGTGAGCTAAATACCAAAAGATGACAAAGTGGCTCAAAATTGAAGTCAAATCCCATCATTTGAAAAGAGTGGATGCCTCTCATTCTGTCTGTATTATTAGGCCAAATTCATCTATATATGTATCTAGAGTTCTTTTATTTAAAAAATCCAATTTTGTCTTTGGGAGGATCTTGGTTTTTCATTTGAAATCTAGATTAATTTCCTTTTATGCAAGTCTAAAATGGGATTAAATAATTTCATGTTTTCTTTTTTATGTGACAGTGGATCTAAAGGTTTTATTTTATGAAAAATGTCTAATGGGCAGTGAAATGTACAAGCACTATCATATATATTTGTTCTATCAAGTTTAAGTAAATGGATGTTTAGCTTCGACTTAAAGATTAACACATGAAGTGAATGGTATGGAATAGCTATCTTATTCTCTGACGTTTAAAGTAATATCAGTTATCGGCAGGCAGTGAGCTCTTGCTCCAGATTTTTTCACCTTTTTGTTTCCTCCTTTTTGGTTGAAAGATTAAGGATTTGATAACTAAGAACTGTAAGCATTTTGATGCAGTATGTTGGGAAGGTGGAATGCATCGTCCAGTGCAGCGTGGAATTGGTTTTGACAGTTGGTTGTGAGAGAGGCTTGGAACATTCCACTGCCAAAAAGGCTTACAGCATGGGATCAGCCTTAATAAACTTGTTAAATAATACATGCATAAATGGGCTCATTGTGTTCAGAAATGACTAAGTTATGGGTAACTTTTGGTTGATATATTTTAGAAGGGAATCAGTGTTTTGGTTCTCTGAAGTTTTTTTGTTTGCATTTGCAAATAAAATATGCAGGTAAAACTTGGTGGCGGTAATTTTTCAAATGTAACTTCACCTTAGTTGTTTAGTCTGTTTATTGTGCATACTTATCCCTTTGATTCCTTATACAGTATCAGCATTGAGGCATGAAATCTTCATGGAACTGGAAATCTTAATAAATGAATCCGAAGAATGGTATTTGTTCAATATTTTGAACATTGAAGTAAATTATGAGCGATTGTGAGAAATGAGGCTTCAAAGCATGTAGGGGGGAGGGCTGTCATTGGCTATCAGTCGATGCATGATTTAACCTAATGGTTCAAACAACATAACCAAGGAGAAGCCCGCTAAACCAGCTAGAGTGATCCCTCGCTATATCACGCTTCGACATTCGCGATGGGTCTTTTTATTTCTGGTACATGCTGCCTCAGTTGGTTTGCCCTGTTGATTTCATACACGGGACGCTATTGGCGGATGGTGGACAAATTGGCCAAAATCAGCTGAGAATATAAACATTACCAGAATGCAAATGGTACATGACTGCAGTGTTCGTATTTTAGAAATATGATACCATTATATTACGATATCTAATATAACTAGGTAAGTAAAGCAAGTGCATTACTGTATATTATAGTAAATATAAAATTATTTTTGTTAAAATATATATTACAATGTGTTTACAACTACGTTTTACGTATTAAATAAAACTTCAATAATATATATGTATATTTGTGCGTAGTATGTAAACTGTGTTTACATACATAATATCAACGAATCTTACCTAATTAAGAGAATCTAAGAGAATATGAAGGGTTTATAAGGGCTTAAAATATACAAAAATAACCATATAAACGTATGGTTTTTACTTCGCGGATTTTCACCTTTCGCAGGGGGTTCTGGAACGCAACCCCCGCGATAGAAAAGAGATCTCTGTAGTGGGTAGGAATACAACACAAGCTCTTCGTATCGACCCCAGACTATCTCTGTCTGATTTCATTTCCATTTCTGTAAGTTTTCCATTTAAATATTAAGACACACTTATCTGCCATAACAAGCAATTTATGCAAGCACAATATGCATGTGAGGGTGCAGGTAAGAATAAATTAAAAGCTATTCCCACTAAGATTTAACATTACTGGCTGTGCGTTTTCTGTCCTGCAGATTTTATGGTAGCAGGGTACGTATGAGCGTTTTCAGTAATTAGCCGAAATAATATGCATTTAGGTGCCGGTTTGCTGGAGGACACTTTTAATGTGTGACATAATTTAGTTTCATTGAAAACTACCTTGTAAATGTCTAAAGAATTGCACTGTTTTCCAATCAGCATCACTGTTGCCTGAAATGAATTCCTCCGACAGTTAAATTATCACATAGGTAGAGCGACGAGGCCATTTAGTAAGTATCCCGTCTGCCGTCTCCTTTGTCCCACAACACTGCTAAGCTCCAGGATGTGCCGCCCATGCTGATTGGAGGTTCTCCATACTGGTTGGATCCTTGACACCACCAAGCGTTAAGACCCATAAGCCCCTTGGACATATTACCAGCTGGTGATCCATATCGGCGTCCCTCAAACCGTCTCTCATGTGCTGTTCCTCTAGGGCCTGTTAGGCGACTGACAAAGCCCCGTACTCTTTGTACGGATCGTGGCCCACACAGGAGTGGATAATAAGTCAGCAGAATAGTGGGTCATTTTCGGGAGCCAAGCCGTATCGACTCCAAGATTAGCACCATCTAAGGAATGCCCCTCAGCAAAAGATGTGTGTCAGGGACCATGCAGGAGTGCTGGAGCTGTGAATGAGATGCTGTTTGGCACCTCGCAAGTCTCAAGGCTTCGCACAATCATTAATGCATGCTGGGAGAAGAACATTTGAAACTATGGCAACTTGAGAATGCATGGTGCTTATGGATGCTAGCACATGTGTGTGTGTGTGTGTGTGTCTGTGTTCAATGATAGACTGGCATCCTGCCCAGGGTATACCCCCGCACTGTGTCCTGTGCTGCCTGGGATAGGCTCCCTGCAAGGATGAATGGATGCCTTTAACCTTGGTTTGTTAACTAAGCAGTTGCAAGTTTAAGTAATGGTGTTATTCATAGAGCTGGCAGTATGTTGCAATCCGGGATCGTCCCGTATTTTAACCCCTGTGTTATTTTTGGGGTCGAAGTTACCCCCAATCCATTTTCAAAATGAGGATAAATTCTATAGACTCTAGAATTTAGAACAGAAGAAGTAAAATACACAAGGGATACAGAATGGGTGGCAAACCTAGCTATTTACCGATGCGTAATTAATGGGTTTTTTCAGTGGGTGGTTGTAGATAAAGTGCACCAAATTATTTTCTAGTACTGTGTCTTCCAGTTACAGGCAGGGAGGTTCCCGTTTGAGATAATCCGTTAGTTTCTCGGAAAAATAAGCCGATTGGTTTTATAAAAGCCTCTCAAACTCTAACCGAGTCCGCAGCCAATCGCTCCGCATCACGCCACCTCGAAGGTGGGAGGCCGCGTATATCTGTACCAGTTGCGCTCCCCTGACCCCCCAGCGAATACTGCATCTGCTCTCATCCATTAAGCCTCTGCACTGCACTTAACTGCGTAGAGATGTCTTCAGTTCTCGGTATGTCTTCGCCTGTGGAGAGCAGGTAAAGTAACCGTTAAGTAGTAACCGGATAAAACGCATCGTTATAACCGACCATGTCTTATTACACGACCTGTATCCCGACACCCCGATTTGCATCTGTTTATCACATATATAATTTTTTTTTTCGTCAAGAATAATAATAATAATACGAGAATAATAATCATGTCAGAATATTGGCAGGGTATCGACTAAGCAAACATCGAAAAGCACTGACACACTGAAAATATGTCGGTATATATTTTTTTTAATACAGAAGGAATGGCTTTATTTAATAAATTCGCCTGCAATATCACTTACGGAAGCTCATCCGATAACAGGGTCTCAATAATTTAAATGCAGTCTTATATGATATTCTATATGGTGTCATATGGAAAGGGGAGAAATAACTAACTAATATTGTGATGCATCCTTGTTGTGAATGCATATTTAAACGCAGCATAATGCTTCCACGAAAGCCCGTGCCAGATCCATTTAAATGTGCAACCCGAGAAGCTCTGCATCTGCGTCGAGTGGGGAAAAATGTGTCAGGTTGTGTCAGTAATTCAGTGTTATGTAGCCGGCTGCCGCCGCGTAGGGGCGTCCCACGCTCTCAGGGCTGAATGGAAAACGCTGATGTTACTGCAGCATAGGGCACCCTGGGCACTTCCAGGTGCTCCCGAAGGTACGGGACGCTGCACTCCTCCTACTCAAGAGTTAATGAGAGTAAAACAGCCATAATAACTATTATTTATATCTGATTTTTATAGCTTCGTTATGAGAAGCATTTATTAACAAATGATAAAATGTAAACTTTGAAAAATAAACTACAAACAAAACGATTTTAAGAACTAAAATGTCTTTACTATAATTTAATTATCCATCCACATCCATCCATCCATTTTCTGTAACTGCTTGTCCTATTCATGGTGACATTGGGTCTGGAGCCTATCCCGGAGGCTACAGATGTACTGCAGGGAACAATCCAGGATGGGGCACCAACCCATCACAGGGCACACTCACACACCAGTTTAGTTTGATTATTACAGCATATAGTGAAGTGGTTTAGGTTGAAAAATCATAGTGAAGTATTGGAGAGGGAGGGCTAACTTCTCTGATCCACCAGTGCAGCATATGGTTCTGGATTGAAAGGCACCTTATTCCAGTAGGTTTTCAGGTCAGAGTGTTTACACAACTTTATGCATCATATTATGCATAATTGTGTTAAAACGCAGACCGGTGACTATATACACCTGGATGTTGTTTGTCGGAAATATAAGACGCTAAAGGAAATACCATGAGCAGAATCTGTGCACATGTGTGACTGTACCTCCAGCTAACTGAAGAAGATGCAAGTGCAGAACTAACAGTATCCAAAGACGCTAAACTGATGTTGTAATCGTAAACCAGAAACCGAATCAGAGAACCAAAAGATGTGTCCAAGGGGTGCAGGGTAAGGCACAGCACACGCAGAGGCTGGGGAAGCTAAACGCATTCTCACACTGATGGGTGCTTCTCTGACACAAAATTCATGTTGTACTAGTAAAAACTCATAATATAACTCATAGATAGCTACTATATAATTCAATCTGTACTAATAAAAAACTTATATTGTACATATCTGCTGTAATGTCTTGCCCTGCCTGAAACTCCTGTCTCCTTCCTGGTGTGGCTCTAATAAGCCACGCCTGGTGCTTGTTAGTCTTACCACTTGTTCCTACCCGTCTGTGATGCATTCCAGCTGCTTTTCGTTGTGCTCCCTCATTAGTCCCTCATTCCCTCATTAGTCCGATATTTAAGTACTTGCCAGTTTTCTGATCCCCAATTCTGTCATTGATGTTGTGTGCTCCTCTGGGCCTTGCCCTAGTCTCCCTTTTGATCCCCTGCGATCCCATTTTGTTTCCCATTCTGTTCAGTTCTTTTAAATTACCCTCCTTTGTTGGCCCTGACTCCTGCTCCCCCGTCCTCCGTTCTGCCCAGCCACGACATCTACATTTTAAATTTGCCTAATGTCTAGGTCCACATATCCATGACTTATTTTTGACTAGCAAAATGCAATTACAGATACCTGCAATTCATTTGTTGCTAGAAAAATTCACATTTAAGATGTGTGTTATTTCAGATCTCTAAAATGTAATTGTAGCGTTCAGGCGGAGGGAGACCAGGCAAGAGGTCGTGGAGATACTGGATCAGAGACTGACCTTACAACATATACAAGAAGTCCAAGTTTTTAAAGACATTGAAATTATATAACAATAGTACCTACATTTATGGATCAGAGCCACTAAATCTAAGCATCTGGAGGGCAGTTATGGATTATGCTTTCGCCATCCTGAGAGTCCAGTCAGCCAAGTACAGGATCAGGCTGTATGCATTAACGAGCAGGTTTGCCTAAACTGGCCACTGAGTGTGTGTGTGTGTGCAAGCATGTATGCATCTGACATTGTGTGTGTTACAGTAAGAATGTGTAGAAAGATGTACTCCTGATCCATCCAATGCGCTGAGACTTTACAGGATACTGAAAGCAAGCAGGGCTTTGTAGGAATTATTAAGAATCCTCATACGCTCATTATAGAATTCACTTCAGTACTGAGATATGTGAAATGTTAAGATGGACCTCACAATACAGGTAATTATCACTGCATTAAGGAATGTGTACACTGCATCAGCAATAATGCACACAAATGCTGCCTTAAGCAGGAATGCGAGCAGACATTGAAATAAACAGAAATATAAATGGACACTGCATCATGCAGTGAAGGAAGCGGATACTGAAATGAGCTACAGTCGAAGGATACACAATGCATCAAACAGAAATACCGACAGACACTGAGTTGGCCATTGAATCACTTGGGTATGATATCAGGCAGTAATTTAAGTGGACAGAGGGCACTATACATCAAAGAAAAATTACTGATTGGCACAACACCTATGTTACTGAGTCATGGTCTATGTTGGACCTGTATCATTCTTGGATGGGTAATTCTCTTCAACCAATCAGGCAGTCCGTACAGTATGTTTTTAACATAAAGTCAGTGGTCACAATGCACTTTATGGTGAGATGGTTGTCTTCAGTCAAAAACCAAAAAGAACTTAAATGGCAATGCATTAAAAACAGATATTTTACTAGCCATGTAGTCAGATTAACAAGCATTTGTGAAAGAATGTGTCATTCTGAAGAGCTCAGTGAATTTAATTGTGGAACTGTCATAGGATGCCACCTTTGCAATAAATACCAAGTGTCAGATGGAGTGGTGTGAAGCATTGCACCATAGGAATCTGGAGCAGTGGAAACATGTTTTGGGGAGTGGCCAGTTACGCTTCTCTGTCTGGCAATCTGATGGACAAGTCTGGATTTGGCAGATGCCAGGAATATATCACCTGCCTGACTGCATTGTGCCAACTGTAAAGTTTGGTGGAGGAGGCTAATGGTATGGGGTTGTTTTTCCAAGGTTGGGCTTGGCCCTTTAGTTTCAGTGAAGGGAACTCTTAATGCTTCAGCATACCAAGACATTTTGGACAATTCTATGCTTCCAACTTTGTGGGAACAGTTTGGGTAAGGCCCTTTTCTGTTCCAGCATGACTATGCCCAAGTGCACAAAGCAAGGTCCTCAAAGACATGATTGGATGAGCTGGGTGTGGAAGAACTTGATTGGTTCACACAACGCCCTGACCTCAACCCCACTGAACACCTTTGGGATGAACTAAAATGGAGATTGTGAGCCAGGCCTTCACATCCAACATTAGTGCCTGTCCTCATAAATGCTTCTTTGGATGAATGGGCAAAAATTTCCACAGACACACCCCAAAATCTTGTGGTAGATCTTCCAAAAAGAGTGGCAGCTGTTATAGCTGTAAAGGGGGGAGCAGCTCCATATTGATGCCTATGGATTTAGAATGGGATGTCATAAAAGTTCCTGTAGGTGTAATGGGCAGGTGTCCCAATAATTTTGTCCATATCGTGTACATAAAGACTTAATTGTTGATGATACTACTAGGGCAAATTCGACTGTGGTTGGTAACACTACTTGAGGGGACACAAATACTTAATTGAAACTGAGTTACTATATTACAAATCATGATATAGTAAATACAGTAACTACTTGAGATAAAAGATGAGTCACGATTCATTAATGATGAACAAACAGCAGATCAGTATTTCATGTGTGCTGTTCATTACTTATTCCTTCAGTAGTTCACAAAGCTTTACAAAATTAACAGTTATAGTAACAAATACAGTAACTTCTTGATATAAAAGATGCCCCACGATTCATTAATAATGAACAAACATGAGATCTGTTTGTAACTAAGTCTTAGTTTGTGGTTAATCAATACATGAGTAAGAGCTTAATACTTAATAATCCAGCTCGGGATAAGAGACGGAGAGAGGATTGCTGCCTACATGTGTCAGTAGATGGGATCATGTCAAAATATGGATACATTCAGAATGACAGTGCTGTTTAGTTCGTATATATGAATAATGTTGCCTTTCTATTTCTGCACATCAAGGTCTAAGTAAGAATCCTTCCATCTTCTAACCACTTATTCTGGTCAGGGTCAGCAGCATATAGTGAAAGTCTGATGTTTACCCTAGACAGGATGTCAGTCCATCACAAGGCACACACTCACACACACAGTTGTACACTTTGGGCAATTTTGAGACACCAGTTCGCCTGAATGCATGTCTTGCATGTCATGGAGGAAACCTGCATAACATTGGGAGGCCACCATACTGCCCTCCTTCGTCGGAATGCAGATGTAAATTATTCCATTTGTGTGTCTGTCCCTCAGCTACACATACGAGAACTATAAAGAGACAGCAGACTGGCTATTGGGTAAGACAAATCAGAGGCCCAAAGTAGCCATCATCTGTGGCTCTGGTCTTGGAGGATTAGCAGAGCTGCTGCAGAACAGGACTGTATTCCCTTACGAAAAAATCCCACACTTCCCCCAGAGCACAGGTGAGTGGAGTCTCTGCAAAAGCTCAAGTGACATATGTATGACATCACAATGACTCAACCACAACACTGTTAGCCCTATGACCCAATAATAAATCATAAACAAAACAGAAACAGGATTAGGGTTACTTTCTAGGATTTCTGGTAATGTGGAGCCAGTAATGATCGGTTTTGCAGCTACAATTATGACTCGGGTAGCTTCAGTACAATCAGTATACCCAGTGTATGGCTGAAAAACTATTAACTAGTCAAGACTGATGAATTAACATGCAATAAGGAATAAAATAAATCCTCACCGCATGTAATGCCACCAAGCTTCTGCAACCAATTTTAATGTGATAACAAGGTTATGATAACTGTTTACAGTAGGTGCGTTCATACTGCTGGAAGAGAGATGTAACAAAACAAAAATTGAGCAGATGGTATTATTTTTGTATCACAATTTCAATTAACACATTAATTAATGCATTTTTTGCTTGCTTTTTAATATTTCTCCATCAGAACATTCGATGGATAACCTATATCTTTTTGTCTAACATCCGATGCCGACGGTGAAACTTGCCAGCACTTATTAGCAGGATAACATTACGTTGTTTTTCATTCTGTGGAAAATGAAAGATCGATCTTCCGGCCAGATTTAATAAGAATCATGAACATGTCGCAGGTCATATAAGTAAAATATAAATAAAAGGCTGTGTCCCATTTTGATCGCGATCGATCCCCACAATAACTAACAAATAACTAAGAAAACGACTTATTTATCCCCCATTGTTTGGCGTGGTGGTGTAGTTTCCTATGAAATTATATGTGAAGTTTAACCTACAGACCTTTTGCGTCTCCCATGCTTATATACCATAACTGTCTCAGTTCCTGTTGTGTGGTGGGAAAGCAATTAACCGGAGCTACAAAAGTTCCTGGTCGAGACAGCCCAGGGAGTTGTAAACTGGGACCAGGTTCTGAAACTTCGGTGAGAAAGTGCCTAGTATTATTCTAGATCCTGGTGTCAGTGGTACCATAAGAGTGAGAATAGGAGATTGCCATAACTGGTTCACACTGGAACAGGTGTCATTTCTTTCCACCGATGTCCTACATTATGTAATTAATCAAGCCTCCTGAGGTTTGGACAAGAGCTGATCCAGGTCCCATTCCAGGATTCCCCCAAGGGTCACCTTACCAAACTGCCCTAGTCGCAACCGCTCATTACCTGGTGTTTGACGTATACATGACACTGGGAGAGTGGTAGCTGATGAAATCTCCAACTAATAAGCCACGATCAGCCATCTTAAAAATGCTTTTTGAATCTGTGTATCGCAGAAACAGATAGAAGTGTATATAGTCATCCAAATTTGCAATCGGTATATTACAGTACGCAGTATTCCTGTCTAGGCTTTCAAATGCTTAATTTGTGCATGTAAAGTGGCATGCAAAGGCTTTCAAAAACTAGGATTTAGCAGTATAAATACAGCAATTGCTTTCCTGGCTTCATGGCAAATACTGTATTTGTGAAATCGATGTTGTTGAACCTTTTAACACAGCCATGGTTTGGGAGCTGACATTGGCCACCCCGCACTGTTGTTTTGAGCATGACTTTGTCCAACGTTCCCTCTCTGCAGTGCCTGGACATGCTGGTAAGCTGGTTTTCGGAGAGCTGAATGGGAAGTCCTGTGTCTGCATGCAGGGCCGCTTCCACTTTTACGAAGGTTACAGCAGCTCCAAGGTGAGCGCCTGACGTTTCTGGAAAGTTCTCATCTGCTTAGTGGTGGGCTGGCAGCAGCTCATAAGCATCATGAGATAGCAATTATGTAGTAGTTCAGCTTCCACTTCCCAACTTGACTAGCCTGGAATTGGATTTTTCTTAATACTAAGGTACCATAGCTACAACATTGTAGCCGTCTTCAACCATAATGGCCCTTATGTGGGTGGTATAGGAGCTCTTTCAGCCATGTCATAACATACTCATCACTGAGCAACAGGGGCCCTAAAAAATCTGGAATGTAATTGGATTGGTCTGGGCTGGTAATACATGATGATGTGCTTTCATGGAGCCCGAAATCTCTAGCCGCCCCTTGGGGCAGAATAGTAGCTTTGAGTATAATAATGAGAGCAGGGAATGTATGTGTGGTTAAAAAAATGAAATTAAATTAAGAGAAAGTAACACAAACTTTAATTATACGACCTAAATAAAGATAAAGATTTAATTCACAAATTATTGCATATAATTTATGTACGGCATCAGAACAGTTGGCCCCAAACACGTCATATTAAAATGAGGTTTTCCATGTGATGATTATTGCTGATTGGTATGGAAGTTTATAAATTCTGGACAGACGAAGAGAATTTAAAGTAGACACTCTGTAACCGGAAAAGATGTCTTTATTGAATTCTCATGCACGAGGAGGATCCCCCCACAGTCACTGGAGGAACCCTCCCACCTAACAAGATAACATTCTTTTATGTACATTTGGTAGCGGTTCATCTCTGTCAGTCCCTCATGTATCGAGTGTCCCTCACTTCTCCGTATCTCTTCAAACTTCTGCTTCTTATTGCTTTCATGATCACTCATACAAACACCATTTTTAGTTACCTGTTTTGATATAAGTGTTTTATATTTTTTACCGTGTGTGTGGGATAAAACAGGATTTTGGTTCCCTTGTGATCTCCTGAGTCATGGGATTCCTCTCAGATCCATTACACCCTAACAGACACTCCTGGTTTTGCCTTTCTTACACAAGTTCCACATTTCTGCTGGGGGAGCCTGACCCTTATGGTTAAATGCTTCAGTGCATTCGTTTAACAGATAGAAGATTACACTGGCAAATATAAACATAATTACTGAGTAAACCAATACGATTTTCTTGATAATACATGAATATCATTCTCTACTTTGAATAAAATAGTACAATTCCCGTAATAAATGGGATATTAGTATGAATATTTTTCCCCAGCCGTGCAGGACCTGCCTCACATGCCTTTTACTGGTGACCCTTCAGTATGTTCTCTGATGCTGATGGACAGCTCTCTGTTTTCCCATCTCTTGGAACATCCACAGTGTTCTTTCCCCTAACATGCTGTTGCCTCCGCTTTCCCCAGTTTGCTGCCTGGATAAGGGCATTCAGAAATGCACTCAAAACAAACAAGCCACGACATGACCGCTATCCCAGCATGCACCTCTTCTCCAGGCCTCCACAGCAGCTTTTCCAAATTTTCAGCCACACTGGGAGATGGGAGTTATTGTAAATGCAGCTACTTGCAACTGCTTGAATTGAAGATACAGTTTTCTGTGATAACCTCCCATCTTTTTCTGTCTTTTTGTCCCAGGTGACATACCCAATACGAGTGTTCTTCCTCCTTGGGGTGGAGACACTAATTGTCACTAATGCTGCCGGGGGGCTGAACCCCAAGTTCAATGTGGGTGACATCATGTTGATCAAGGATCACATTAATTTCCCAGGATTCGCAGGCCAGAGTCCCTTACGCGGTGCCAATGAGGAGCGGTGAGCAGCTGTCTGTCTGCCTGTGTGTTTCTGCGTGTGCCTGTGTGTGTGTATGAGTGTGGATGGATGTATGAGGCTTCCTTACCTTGTTAAAATACCTCTATTTTAGCTGGTCACCTATAATTTAAAAAGATTAAATGTTTTGCTTGTCTGTTTTTGAATTTTGTTACTTTGGGGGTTGTGCGTGCCTGTGACATTGTGTCTGTGTCTATCTGTGTGTGGTCATGAAAATATTACACTGAGGTACAGAATGTCCCCACAATTATTATTTTGACCTTGTGGGGACATTTTTTCAGTTCGCACAAAGGGATTTTATAAAAAACTGTGACTGCAATAAAAAAAACTAAAAAATGCCAAAATCTTGTATTTTGTTTGGTCATTCGTGGTTAAGGTTAGGGCTGGGTAGGGGTTAAGGGTGTCATTGTTGGGATAAGGATTATGCCCATAGAAATGAATGGACAGTTGTACGGTATAGTGGTTACAGCTTGTCATTTACATTTCACATGCGAGTACACAGGAAATGTCTACAAACATAGGGACACAAACATGTCTGTGTGTAAAATCGCAATATTAATACATGCACAGAAATCATCAGTATTATGTGTGATAAATGTTAACATGCATGTACTTATTATGTAAATTATCTTGCTTTTAATGGTCAAATCCATTGACCATTGACCACTGGGCAGACCCTCCTTCATATTTAGTGTCCTGTTGATGCCCCACCATGAGTAACGTAACTCCGCCTCCCTTGTCGATGTCGCCTCAGGTTTGGCGTTCGCTTCCCTTGCATGTCAGATGCTTATGACCGGGACTTGCTGCTCCAAGCCCAAAAGACCGCAAAGGAGCAAAACTGCTCCTCCTTTCTTCGGGAAGGAGTGTACTGTATGCTGGGAGGCCCCACGTATGAGACCATCGCTGAGTGCAAGTTATTGCAGACTCTGGGGGCTGATGCTGTCGGTGAGTCTGAATCTGCCACATGGGAACTTGTGCCAATTTTACCCACAATGCACCAATTCAGCTTCACCTAAAGCTTTATTCTTCGCATCAAATTATCAGGGTTTTCTCATTCTCCCATACCTGTCTGTTCTTCTTTACCTCTGTCGCTCCGTTTTCCAGGGATGAGCACGGTGCCCGAAGTGGTGGTCGCCCGCCACTGTGGCCTCCGTGTTCTCGGCCTGACCCTCATCACCAACAAAGTGGTGGAAGACTATAACTGCACTGACCGTGCCACTCACGAGGAAGTGCTGGAGACCACTCAAAGGAGAGCCGGGGAGCTTCAGAAGCTGGTCAGCAATCTGGTGTCCAAAATATGACCCATTGGTGTGGTTGGGTGGTACTGCCTGTGAAATGATAACCACTAGTTAGCCAATAATTAGAATTTTGCTGTAAAAACCCACGTCTTACAGTACAGCAATAGTATACATCCCTAACTTTATTAACAGCATTTTCACATAAAAGAAATATTTTTCAAGCACATGCAAAAAAAATAAACAATTACACTGCACTTCGCCTTAAAATAATGTCCAATAATTATGGATGGCATCTATTAACAGCCATAAGGAGAGCACATCTGACACCAGGGATGGTGTTGTTCTGGGTGTAGGGTGGACTCTACAGTGTGACATTTCTGTTATGTTTTCAGCATGGACCGTGGAAGGCATTTGGTTAAAGGGGAGCCGAAGGGGGGGCATGGGGGGGCATGGGGGGGTGGCCCCTGGTTCTGCGGTCCATGGTTTTTAGCCATGTCCTGATGCTGGAAATGCTTTTTTGGTGATGTGCTACACTTCCAGTGCTGATGTCCATTGAGTTATTCTCTTTTCTGTAGGCAATGCACTGTTTGCAGACAATGTGCCTTCTACAAATGGTTTATTGACATTTTGCTACAAACTGGTACTTACTATATAAACATTTAAATAAATCTAAAGCATTCTAATTCTTTAATATAAGCTAACCATGTGTCATATGTATATACAGTATACTTAGACCAGAGATCAAAGTATTTTTTGTTTCTTCACAAGTTTTAAATAGAAATATATTGATTACTGATGTATAATAAAAGGTGTGAATGCACTAAAGATGTTTCTGTAGTTTTCGGTTCATTTCCTGAGATCAGGATCATCCTCTTTGGCTTAGCTCTCTACGGGTGCCATTCCTTAAGTATTACCCATTACTTATGCAGTGTTATCGTGTTATTGAACTTTGACCTTTAACAGTCACATGCTTCTTGTCTCAGTAAATCAATAGACATGGGAACGTTTCACCAGCTCTGACCATTGATACTGCTTGACACCTACATGATTTGAATACATAGTATGATCCAATAATTACAGCCAAGCCTTGAAGAGAGACATAAATCCTTCAACAGAGAGGGGGGCATTTTTTCCACACTGTTGATCTGTTTTGCCCTTGTGGCCTTCCTGTTAGCTTTAACGAGTCTCTTCGGACCTCTTATTAACAAGGGGTTTTTGCACGCAGAACTGCCACTGGCTGGATGTTCTGCCCTGTTCTCTATAAACTCAAGACACTGAAGTGCATAAAAATCCCGGAGGGATGGCTGTTTCTGACATGCTGGAACCACCACGTCTGGCAGCAGCAATCAGAGCATATTCAAAAACACTAATGTCACACATCTTAGTCGTTCTGATGTTTAGCCAAGCAGTAAGTGAACCTCTTGACCCTGTCTATTTCTATTTACTGTTTTCTTTCAAGTATAAAGGAATATTTTGTTTCTGACACCCTTCATTATAGCATAGACTTATAGCAGCATTATATGCTTATATATTCACATACCATGAGAAGAGCACAGGCAGAGATGCTGTGTTACATAGGAGGTCATAAATGGCAAAAACATTGGACTGAGTAAGGTTCATCAGAGTTTACATTCACTTTACAATAAGTGTTCCTGGGTGTGTAACAGTGGGCTTAGCAGTGTTCTTGGGTTTGAAGTTAAAACCAGAATTTAATATTGTAGGGATCTTGGATTCTCCTGTTTGTTTTGCCATCTGCTCTTTATTTACATGGCAAATCCCTGCTCACAGATGGCTGAGTGATGTCCAGGGGTATAACAGGGTTTAATGAAAGTTAAAGGTCTAACACGTTAACTCATTTCAGATATAAAATTACCTGAGGAAAGGCAACCGTATGAATGAATTTCCTGTGCATGAGAACAGCACAAAGTCTAGAGGATAGATGAATTTGATCCATCTCAGTCAAGAAGCTGAGTGACTCAGATTAATACAGATACAGGCACACGTGGTGAAGGGACTGCTTGGTGAAGAGTTAAATCGTACTGGCTGGTGACTGCTTTAAGGATTACAAAGAGCTGCTAATGAAATCCAAGATCCATCATCCTCCTGCTGGAAAATGTATTTGTGAGAGTACACCAAGAAACAAGTAGTGGAGCACCTCTCTTATGTAATTGATGATGATCAGGGTCATGTAAATAACAATGTTTATGATGATCTTAGTGATTATGGCCTTTGTGAGAGCTACGTACGACACTGAAACCCACTTGGAGCAGATCGAAACCAGCTGTGGCTGAAATCTGGGAAACATTTCACTGGGAAATGTATGTAACATTAGCCTAAGCAGGTATGTTTACACACAAGCAGAGATCTACGTCTATTCTTTCAGGCAGTAGATGGATGCGAATAATTATTTCACAGAGAAGAAAGGAATCGTTACATTAGTATCAAAGCACTAAAGAATAGACTAATGTCTATTTAGACCTCAAAAGTTGCTTGTCTAAATATGTAAAATGAGGACAAATTTGGGTACAAAATATTATAATCACGTCCTTTGTGAAACCCCAAATATTCTTCCTAAGGGGTATTTCTTTTCATACATAAATACCTACTGTTGTATGCTGCACCATTTACATGCCAGCATGCACTCAGCTGCACTCAGTTAAAGTTATTGAATGAAATGGGAGAAGGGTCAGCTGTCTTAACTGCTACCCAGACCTCCCTCTCTCCAGCCACCTCCTCCTGCTCCTCCGGGGAATACCAAGGTGTTTCCATGCCAGTCAAGAGATATTATCTCTCCAGCGTGTCCTGGGTCTGCCCTGGGGCCTCCTCCCAGTTGGACATGTCCAAAATACTCCCTAGGGAGACATCCAGGAGACATCCTAGATAGAATTCCCAACCACCTCAACTGGCTCCGAGCTCCTCACCCTATCTCTAAGACTGACCCCAGCCACCCTGCAGAGGAATGCTATTAAACAGTCAATCAAAATTACTACATTGAAATAAGACTCTATTTTGTTATCGCTTAAGTGTATTTGTGGCAAATATTGTACTTAATTGATTAATGGTGATAGTCAAAGTAGCAGTAATGTTTTCTTTGTTTAATATTATCCTTTCTAAAAATTACTTGTCTTATTACACTTTTAATTATTATTTGCATTTGTTAACATATGTATTAACTTGTCATCTTAATAAAGCACATGCGAGAAGGGAGGTTGGGTGGTGAGTTGATTGGAATTGTGGCGAACTAACAAACATGAGGAAAGATATATTATCAATAATCCATTTGAGGTGCGTCACAGAAACATGCTCTGTGATTTCTACATGCAAGACAAAATGAGATGTTTACAACAAAGTCTTGAATTGTTGAGGGCAACATCAATTTTTTCTCATAAAGATGCTCTAGGTCTGTATTTCTTGTGATTGATTAAGCATGCAATAGCACATATGGATAAAAGAGGGTTGTCCAGACATACAGGGTACTGCAGTCCTGGGCATTGTTCCAAAGATGATTTGTTCAGTGCTTAGGTGACCCCGGAAAGGCCCTAGTGTCAGTGTATAAATGTCCTACAATGAGGTTTTATGTCGCCGAAGACCCTGTGCTTCCTGGCATGTGCTACAGATGCTCATGACAATTAAATAATCATTTACTGAAAATGGATGCATTGATGGAGAACGTCAAGGTCAGTGGATACAATCACACAACTGAAGTACCTTCTATAATCCATTAGTGTACCTTAAATAATGGAGGGTGACATTACTGTCTCAAGGAGTACAGTAAAACAAAAAAGTTTAAATTCAGTTACAGATACTTTCATTTACTGAATGTTTGGGCCGTTCATACGATGGACTGACGCTACAGATATCTGATTCTTCCTGATGTTGAACACCACATTGTAAAATTTGCAAGGCCAAAAATAAATAGAATAAAGCACATGCACAGTTGTTCTATGCAGACGTTATATAGATATAATGTTTTTACCTTAGTGGACCTTCATTAGGTCGTTCGGGAGCACTATCAGTACTGGGCTTTTTGCAGATTGGAGCTGCGCATGACTTTACTAGCTTTATTTTTTTGCCCATTACCTGAATGTGACACATTGTCAGGACAGCAGTCTGTCCGATACCACACAACCGCACGTCTCGTTCCAGCACAAGTTACAGCAGCATGGGAGGCCTAATTCGCCTCTGCTGGCATTTAAAGAGCACAATGGCTGCAATCTAATCCTCAGCAAAAAAAAAAGCAAATTAAACTGCTCAGCTGTGCCACTAATAAGAAGGGCCCTGGCTGGACATAAAAGCCCTGTAAATGTGTCACCAAGACCAATGGAGAGTCCAGGACCAGCGCCACCTCCCTAGCTGGGCCAACCTGTCATGACTTTACAAATCAGCTGGGATGGCCTTCAGTGTCGTTTCTTATGGGGCGGCTCAAAGCTCACTATTCCAATCACACAAGGAGTAAATTCCAGTATACAAAGCCTTTAGAAAGCAGATAATTCATACAGGCAATGATGTAAGGGACATGAATTCAATTATCAAATCAAGATTCAAGAGTTCTTTCTTGTCAACACCTCCGTGTACAAATGTACAGTGCACTGAAAAACATCTCCCTTGGGTTCACTACGGTGCTGAACATAAACAGAAATGCAAAACATAAATGTACGACATTCATAATGCAATACAATTATATAAATATAATATAAATATATATATAAATTATGTACAAAACTTTGTTTGATTTTTTGCATGTATGCAGTGTAGTGCAAACGTATGCATACATAATAGCAGGCAGGACTGTCTTTTGTTTCAAGAACTGCTACAAGGATTAACAAATTATGCATTCAGAGACCCCACTGCTGTAGGAAGCTGCCATTGACCTGATGGTTTCTGTTTATTGTACCCTTCTCACTAAACTCTAGACCAGGGCTATTCAACTCTGGACCTCAACTCCAAATCTAGGCCATGTTTTCAGTTCTCTCCGGTAGTTCGTTTAATAATGACTGTTTCTGATTGACCTGAGGCTTCACACCTGGCTCACAGGTGAAGGAAGACTGGAAAATCAGCAGGGCTCGGACCTCGACGACTGTGTGTTGCATAGCCCTGCACTAGACCCTGTGGTGGTTGAGAATAACAGGAAGGAGGCTGTTTTTGAGATGCTAGAACTAATACATCTGGCACCAACCATCACAGCAAATTCAGATTCACTTAGATCATGCACCTAAGCTGTTCTAATGCTCAGCCAGTAACTGAGCATCTTGCCCTTGTGTGCATGCTGTATGTTTTCAGATGCAGCCACATGATTGGCTGATTGGAGCAGCACGCCGTTTGCGCATGTGTACCTAATAAACTGGCTACTAAGTGAAAGTATAGCATGTCTGCAAGCTATGCAGGGATGTAGCACAGAACATCAGCACTGAAATACCCGTTTCGGATATCAGAGTTTCTGAGACACTACATAGAATCATAGACCATACATTTCTGATATCTGTCAGAGACATTTTGCCTCCTGTTAGTCATTTAGGAGCATGCGGATCGTTTTTGTTTTAGCCATCCTAAAATGTTTCTAAATACCCCCACACGTTTTCCTTACCGTAAGTGGAGAATCCTGAGAGGACGAGGATGGAAACATGGTATGTTTTGTTTCTCACCCATATCTCCAACAGCAGAGTCAGCATGTGGCATATTCAAATAATGGATGCTATCTGGGTGGGATGTGTCATTCTCACCTTTTTGGAAATCAGTTTTTTCTGTCCTGTCTATTTATTGTACACTCACTCATTCGCAAAGCTACACACAGAGATAAATAATCAGACAGCTCAGTTTCCATCAAGATCCTGATAGCCAGTCCTCTCCTTTACCCACATCCTTTAGCTATGAACACATGTATAGTTCCAATGACAAGCAGATCAATAGCTGTTGATCACAGCAAAAGCCATTTTCCAAAGTATATGGCACTGTTTAAAAGTCTTAGGCAGTGAAAGAAAATGATGTCTAAATGACCTTCATGTTATGAGGTTCATGTTATATTATAGTATAACATTATAATATTTTGTCTGGGTAGCTTGTCTCACAGTGTGTCAGCTTAGCCATTTCAAAATCTCTCCTGCAATCATCTTAGTATTTGCAGAACCCATTCAATACATCAATGTATTTTTTGACTCGACTACTAGCACATCTTGCTTGCCTAATCAGTATCTCATTGAGTTATTTTACCAATTGAATTAATTAAATGAGCTGGAGGTGAAATTTAACAAATACATGGAATGGCTGAGGTGCCCCCAAGGAGAGGTTTGGGAACCAAAGCGATGTTCATCTAACCATCCAACAAGATATCAGTGACCTTTGGAGAACAAAAGAGATTCTTATGTTATGCTAATCTTAAATTGTATATGTTTTAATGTTGAATTGTGTTCTTTTTTCCTGAGCAAATATACATTTTCTACCCAGATAAATAGCTTTAAACATTTTCTTTGACTGCCTAAGATTTTTGCACAGTACTGTGTGTGAAAATATCTCACACGGCACTATATTTTGACTACAGAAGTGAAGTTTGACTAACATTTCCCTGAAGTTACATGACTAAAGGTGCAAAACAGATACAAAGTAGTTCTTTGGTTGGAATCCAAATTGGAAAAAAAACAAACAGATTTTAGGTCGTCATTATGAAATGTATTTGTCAAACTATTTCCATATCACAGTTTTCATTTGGATCATTACACGATTTCTTAAATTATGAGTTTTTGGATTTTAAGTTACAGAAGGTGGACGTGGTGTTGTAGAAATTTCCACCAGAGCCTTGGTTCATAAATGAAGAGAATATTTAATTTCTACTTAGACAATAGAAAATAAAGACTAGAACATGGGGAGGCACTTACATACAAACATGACGAAGTTCAACAACATAGAGGTTGGGCATTTAAACACTAAGTACTAGGAACACTGAACAGGTAGGGGAATCAATAGATACCAAAAGGTTCACCAGGGAAGACTAGAAAAAGGGGGACAGAACATCACTACAAACAGGGATTAGCCGAGCAAAGAAGGAACCGTACGGAAATACAGCAATACATAGCAGAGGAACGCAGGAATAAGCCAAAAACCATAAATATCAAATACTAAACATGGTTGAGGACGTCTCCACGATAAAGTTGTTACTATACATTTTGCATAAAGTACCAACATTTCTTACCTTGTGGGGACTTGGATCCGAAGGTCGTGAGTTCGAATTCTGCGTCAAGTTAAATGTAAAACTGAAATACCTAAAATGTGTTTTATCAATCACATTAAATTCACATAAAATTGTATTCTTTTTAAATAAAAGACAATTTTCTTGAGACCTTGAGGTGAGTGTATTTTTTATGCTGCTTCTGTTAATTTATTTACAATGCAAAGGTTTGAAGAATGCCATTTTCTACAGTTTTTTCCGTATTGGTCTTCTACTTTCGCACATAAGCCCACACTGTTTTATCAAATTCTGCCTCACAATAAATAGTTAAGTTAAAGTATCCGGTCTAAATAATCCAGCTCCCCCACAGTACAACATTAAATCACTGGTGTCACAAATGCAAGCCCTTCACTTTAGTTACACTCTTCCTCCTCTCTGTCATACAACTGTGTGTCTCCCACTTTCCCCACACCTATAGTAGTGCTCCGCTTGGTGAAGCTATCCTTTAATCTTATACTAAAAATACACCACTCATTACATCATCAGCAGTCTAATTGCTTTCTCGTCCCTTCGTCCAAAAGCCATTTTAGATGAGTAGCATTCCATTAGTCAGGTTTGAGCATAATTTAACAATGGTGACACGTCAGGGAGTCAAAAACTATCCATTAAGTCGCAGAGCCTAGTCAGAAAATATACATTGTAGAACGATTTTATTCCCATTTAAGTAAAAATACTCCTATGACACTTACAACCCAAAGGGTTTACTGTACACTTTATTTGTGTTTAGATACCAAAAACAAATTAATTAATCAAGCAAATTAATACACTAAATTAATAAGAAAATTAATCAAACTTCAATGCATTGAATCTTGACAAAAACTTCAGAAAATTAGTAGTATACTAAAAGGGGAAGAAAAAAAACAAGCAAACAACAGCAAGAATAAATTTCCTAAAGCAAAGACACCTGTCTGTGGATAGATGACTCAGAGCATAGAGATGATATTTGTTTCAGATCAATTAACTACCATTCCCTACCCAGCCAACAAACCCAGACATTTGTACTACAAGCGCCAATCTCGTCAGCCTGTCATGTCTCCATTTGGCCAGCAGAGGTCACTGGTCATCCCCTGATCACCTAATTGTTTCCAGCTTTATTCGTCAATTATTTGCACCTGTCTCTGGTTAGTTACCCGTTATCTGTGTATATATGTCCCAGCCCTTGCCCTTCTCTCCAGTATGGTCACTGTAGCTGTTGTTTATATTTAGACCTTATAGGTACCTTACCTGTCGTGCTTCTTGAATCGTAGGTTAATTCAGGTCCCCCCTACTTGTCCCTCCTTCCCTCTTGTTTGACCCCTCAAGGTTATTTTGATATCTGTTATTGTGTTTCCTTTATAATAAAGCCTCCTCCATTAAAACCCGAACTTGCATATGTACCATCACTCCCTTCTCATGTCCAATTATGACAACCGTAACGACTGCGCAGCACATAGAGACACTGAGGTGATGGTCCCTGATGTCTTTACTGAACATTTTTTGGGCTTTCTGCACTCCCAAATGGACCTGCACCAGCAGTGACAAGCCAGGAACCAAGGCCCAACAGATGATGGCTGAGTTGACCATGCTAGCCACCTGACATAAGATCACCCCAAAAGGCTTCACTGGGACCAAAATGACAATGGTAGACTTGTAGGTAAGGGGGAAAAGCCCTCACTCATATAATCCCAATCCATTTATACGTTTTCCCTGGAAAAGAATGACAGAATACAATATGCATACAGGTGTCTATTCATGCAGGTTAACTGGCATAACTTCGAAATAAACAAGAGAGACTCCAGAGGGAATTTTTGCAGTTGCTAATTGCAGTCCAGGGAGGAGCTGATCCATATTCCCCTCTCCCCACATGAATGCTTACCCAGCATGCATTGGGGCTTTTCCCAGTGTACACTCATAAGAGTCTGCATTACTGGAAAGAAAATAAAAACAATAATTATTACAGGGTAGGTTGTGAAGAATAAGAAATATGTACACACTGAGGGTCATACTCCAGCAAATCACCTAAATATTCTGCTCTACGTTTGATGTTGGAAGTTTGCCTCAGTTCTTAAAACATTCAGATTCTTATATTTGTCTTCACTGTCGCAACCATAACATATAAATTGATTACAGAAGCAGCAATATCATTCCATAATTCAAAATGCATCACATAATGCATAAGATAAATATCAAATGCAATTTTATTTTTAAAAAATGAATACAGTGATGAACAGCATTACTCTCTGCCTACCTGCTAAGTGTGGGGCAGGGCATGGCCACTGGTGATTTAGGAATAGCAAGTCAATGGATTGGCTGGATTTAATTCATGCTGATAAGTTCTACTGACCCCTCATTGTTTTACGATGCAGTTAGTTCCTCTTTGATTCTGAACCCAGAATCTCCTTTGGTGTCTCTATCCTGTGTTGGTTTGGATGTTTGTGTTGTCATGTGCTGTGTTGGCCCGGGCTCATCTCCCTCTCTCCTGGATTAGCAAGACTTTTATAATAAACCTGGCCCCTTGCTGTAAAATCCCTGTCTTGTGGTTCTTTTCACCATCCAGACCTGAGATACTCAAAAGGTCATTTCAAATGGATAGCCCTTATCTGATATTCAGAAACAGAAATACACTATTCAAGACAGGCTCTTGGTAATTGTGCAAGGTGTGATTAGTGTGTGGCTTCCAAATTAATCTGGCCTTTATCCCAGTCACAAGGGGAAAACTCATTTAACTCTCTTTTGAAAGGACTTATTTCAAGCACAACTACCGCTCAGCCTTCCCTGTTGGGCGGCACCGTGCTGCCATGCATTCAAATCCCCTTGACTCCGGATTTCTTAAACGAGCCGGTCCATTGCAGGGAGTAAACATGAATTTCCTGGAAGTCCGTGGAAAATTGGTCGATTTCTATCAGTGACCAGTAAGTGAACTTTCTGAGAAGTTCACGGTTTAGGCGAAACATTACGCAAGTACAACATCGGTCTCTCTCCATGAGCTAACGCATAAGTACGGTACATATATACATATGCTTTAGCGTACAGCGCACTATGTATCTGTATGCGAAGAATACATTATAAAATGTTAGCGTAATTTCCTGCTTATGGAAGTAAAATTTTGTGTATTTCTCAAAAAAGTCATTTCCATAATTCAAATAATATTAAAATTTTACTTCCAAAATGCATTCGGTGGTGTTGCTTCGTTATCATACACATACTGCCCTTAGAATCATGGTGCTGTGGCGAATTGTACGGAGACGCTGGGACACTGACGTACGCAGAAATTGGGGAACCGCAGCGATCTTGGAGCCGTTGCGCCTCCCTCAGGACATTCTGAATATAACACGACGACGGGGGCTTTAAAAGCGACGACTGGGAGAGAGTCGGGCACAGTGAGTATCGGAATCTAATTGTGTTAAAGTTCGCGCGGGATTTCAAAGCGCACAGAGCAGAAATTATGGCCAACAAGGCGCAGGCTCCCTACCTCCACCTGGCAGAGCTCACAGCATCCCAGTTCCTCGAAATCTGGAGACACTTCGACAGTGATGGTCAGTACCGCGGCGTAAAGAATTTAATTTTTAATGCAAGTTAACTTTCGCAGGGACGAAAGTTGTGAGAAATGCACAGAAGACCGACGCTCGTTGACACTGAGAATAGCTGCAAAATTATGTTATGGGGGAAATGGCAAACACGATCAATTTAACTGCCTTAAGTGGTGTTTTCTTTACCTTGGAGTTTTTTTAACAACCTCGAACAAAATAATATTATTATTAATAATAATAATAATAATAATAATAATAATATGT
>JAAGVU020000019.1:23126125-23151510 GCA_011763525.2 Mormyrus iriodes
ATCATGAACAAATCATGAACAAATATAGTGGCTTTTAAGATGAAAGCTGGCATGATTCATGAATGATGAACAAACATGAGATCAGTATTTCACTTTATTCATATGCCCCTTGTTATCCATTACTTGTTCCTTCAGTAGTTCACTAAGATTTTCAGAATTAACGGATATAGTAACAAATACAGTAACTGCATGGGATAAAATGATGCGTAACAATTCATTAATGATGATCAAACATGAGATCAGTATTTTACGTGTTATTCATTATTTCTTTCTATAGTACTTCCTTCAGTAGTTCACAAAGGTTTACAGAATTAACAGAT
This sequence comes from Mormyrus iriodes, assembly GCA_011763525.2. NCBI lineage: Eukaryota > Metazoa > Chordata > Actinopteri > Osteoglossiformes > Mormyridae > Mormyrus > Mormyrus iriodes. The sequence goes on from JAAGVU020000019.1 coordinate 23,126,446, forward strand.
ATAGCAACACAGTAACTGCTTGAGATAAAACATGAGTCACGATTCATTAACATGAATTAACACGAGATCAGTCTGTAACCAAGACTTAGATTGTGGTTAATTAATACATAAGTAATAACATAATACTACATTATTTGTGTTCCCTCAAGTAAAGTGTTACCTCATTTCCGTTTCATCATTGTATTGCTATTACTATATTATGGCGAAGTTGACCACCTTTAATTTCACTTCAGGTTGCGTGTAACAAATAAAAATCATTGAATCCTTAAGCAAATGATCCAACGGAGCAATTAGCTTTAGGATGCAATGGTGAGTTGATATATGCACCCGAAGGGATAGCTTCTGCAGAAGTTCCCCTATTCCTACATGTATAATACCTCTATCGCTGCGCTGCGTCTCTCGCTGGGAACACGATGTAGACGGAGCCTCGCCCTCCCCCGCAAAGGCTGGCAGTTTCCTGTATTCGTCCCTGCACTCCGGACAGTAGTAGGGGCCCGTCGGGGAGCCACTCCACAGCTCCTGGATGCAGTCTTTACAGAAGCAGTGGCCGCACCTGAGCCTGCTGGGCTCCCTGCAATCGCGGCCACACACGGGGCACTTCGGAGGCGGAACGCCAGCCGCTGTCTCCATTGAGGCGCCCATTGCAGCCATATCCCGTAACCCTGGGCAGATCAAACCGAAAGAGAGTGAAAGTGGAGGCGGAGCCTAATGTTTAACGGGGGCGCGCGTCTTCTTAAAGATACAACACACAATAAACCGTGTGTAGGATCTGCAAAAATAACGGAAAGAATAAGGCGTATAGTCATTTTTAAAACTATTCTTATTTTAACATACTCTTTCAAACGACCACAAGTGGCCTAACTGCTTGTCTTTTGACTGTAGGAGGAAACACACAGAATGGGGAGAAGATCGATGCTAGGTCCATAGAAGCAGAATTTTAACCCCCAAATCTCCGGGTTTGACACAACAGTGTTGCGAGTCTCCCTACCACCTTAGTTATGCTCAGTGTTTTCAATGCCGGAGGGACATATTTTACTAATGAACATCATATGAATTTATCAGTTTCCTCCACACAGCCCAAAGACAATCAGCTAAACAAACCGAATCTCTAAAAACTTATGGTTAAGTGAAGTGGTGTTAGCAAAATGCCCATTGTTTGTGATTGTGTGTGATTCTCTGTGTGTGATTATGTTCCCTGCGATGGCCAGGCATCGTGTCCAGGATGTTGCATTTAGGCTAATAGCCCATGTTGTGTGTGCACTTGCAAAGTTCCACTCATGGTAGGTGTCAACTGTATTTGTGTTTGAGGTCATTATCACATTTACGCATGAAGTTTATGGCAGTCAAATTCCTGAAGGTGTGCCATGATTAATCAAAATCTGATTATATTTCTCAGTATCCATTAATCCATCAATTTTGACTGGGTGCCCTCTACCATTTGTGAAATACATCCCAGACCATGAAAAGTCAGCACTATGCTTCACAGAAAGCTGCAGACAGGCATCAGTGTACTTCTCGCTAACTTGTGCTCTTTGTGAACCAAATATTTAAAATTTGGCATTGCTCCATAAAATCCTTTACCATTCTTTGTCACTCCAGGCTTTACGGTCCATCAGATATTGCAATCATGTCTGCTGGTTACCATTCTTAACTACAATATGCCCTACAACATCACAGAATACTTCTCATGTTTGAAGCATATACTTTGGTGCCAGGTGACTGGATTTCCATCTGTCCTGTAAAGAAGTCACCTTAAAGTGATGTTTCTCATATGCATACAGCTTTTGTCTTCTATTAGGTTTCCTGCTTCACCGCTTCAGATTTCATTGCGCCATCTTTGACACCATATCTTGGAAATCCAGTTTGGCGTACTGTTGCTCACTGGCAATAGACTTGTTGATTTTTTCATGTCTGGCAAAGTGTGTCAGCTTACCAGTGTTAAATCTTCTCGTATTTGCAGTTATCATCTATATATACCCAGGAACATGCGGGGGGTTGGGGGGTGGAGGTGTCTGAGCACCCACCTCTTTGCCTAAACTATTTAAAATGTCTCATTTTAAAGGTACTGAATGCCTCTTTAATATATGCGACAAGGGCTTTGAGTATGCGCCCCGCAAAATGTCCCTGCATAGCGCCGAACATACCCTTGTATTCGGTGTATTCAGTGCACCACTAGCACACCTTTTTGGACAGTTAATGCCTCATGAAGATAGTAAGCTGAATATATGGTCCACTAACCATTCATCAAATAGTGTAACCTTTGGAGAACAGTAATTCTTGTCACTTTTTTATGATGTTACTGTTTATTGTCAGTATAATCTAATGTTACAACAAATGTAGATAAATGGCTTTAAAAAAATGGCGACTTAAAACTTTCGCACTACTATTTAAGTGCATATACAGCCTATTAGAACCTTAAATCTGAGACAGGTTTGACACATCGTATAAGGTATCAACAAATGTACCGGTAATTATTTTAAGAAACTGTCAACAAAATTTTGGACAACCAGTTTCAATTTTATTAACGTTAGTAAAATATCTAGCTGCCATGAATTCAATGAACGTAACTTCCAACATGATAACAGGGGCCAAACTTTCACAAAGACTGTGGAACATATGAGATGCTCATTAAGGATCAATGAAGGAGCAACAAATAATGGAAATGTGAAAATGAAATAAACTTTTCATCATATTAAATCGCCCATGGAACGTGTCAAACCAAATCTCCATATTATATTATTTTAATCTCTTGATTTGAACGATGCAACTAAAACATCACGCTGACAGTTCCACATTAAACCCATAAGAGCTTTTGTTTTATTTGTAAACGATATTGCGATGTCGCGAGCTCGAGCTCAAGAAGATGGCGCTGTGAGGGCGCGCGAGACTTCCGTCGCCATTTTGTAGCGCAAACCAAACTGAATAGGACCGAAAGCTACATTAATTTTGATAACACTTGGGGAGTGGTAAAGCTTAAAGAAATGAACTTCTGCAAATAAAATCAGAAAAGCAAGGTAACCAAAACATAAAGTTTTACGTGCTCTATATTTGAATGCCTATAGGTTAAACGAACAGTGGCTATAGCTGGTTACTGTGAGACCCGTTTTATTTCTAGCCAAGCTAGCTAGATCCAGGGTTGTGACCGAAATTCATGCTAGCTGAAATACGTATTCTTTGGCGATTCCTTAAAAAAACATGATGTACTGATATTCGCGCGGGGCGAAAAGTAGGTTTTTGTATGGATATAAGTCTGATATTGGCTTACTTTGCAGTGGTAATGCATCGCTTCACTAACCTGCTACATGAATGGGCAGCTAACCGGCCGCATTCGCCTGGCGAAGCAGCCTCTGATTAGCAAGTTAGCTAGCGTGTTTGTGCACGTCGTTAGCTGGCTAGCCAGTTTCGCGTGGCAACAAAGCGAAAGCTGGATAAGAAGTCAGGGGGTTATGGATTTTAAAGCTGAGGCTATTGCTGATTAGAGCAGTAGTTTGTGTATTTCATATGTAAGTAAGTATATCGCGGCGTTAAATCTTTCTCGCTAACATTGATTCAGTTTGACGTTCCTAATAGGTAGCTAGCCAGCTAACTGAGGGGGTTGGTTAGCCACATTAGCATTACTGGATGAGGGCTTTACGTAAATGGCTTAAATATTGTAATATCAATATTTTCCGGTGTCATAACAAAAACTATTTCTCTCGTTTGTTTGTTGGTGGCCGTATTGGCTGGAAGAGCCCGTGTGTGCGACCGCGGCGTTACGCACTTCTAATCGGTGTGTCCATCAGCTTGACCCGTTAGCTCGTCTGGCTACGTTCACCTCGTTCTGTAGGCTCTTGGAAAAAGTAGGAAGAGTGTTTACAAAAACACCAAAGCGTACTTGATCTGTCGGTGAGCTGGTTATTTCGTAACCCTTGCGAATCAAAAATTAGTTTTAACTGAGCTGCATATAAATGCATGGAGAGTTTGCGTAAATTGGCAAACGTTCCACCAAGACATGCATATCCATTAGCCTTCCAGATTTTTGCATTTTTATTGCAGATTGTGGCTTGATATAGATAGGTAGCCAAAGTGGAACATTATATATATATTTATTACTAGAGAGCAAATTATTCATCTATGTAGTGTCCATCAACATTTAAGTATAGCTAATTTGGTAAATAAGCTTCCATTTTGACTTTTTAATGGACCGATTGTTCTGCAGGGATTTAAGATGAATATTTACCAGGGAAATGATGTTTAAGTTTTACTTAACCCAGTTTGTATCCGTGGCGTGGTATTATATATCCTGAGAAGTTACGTATCTGGCTTGTTCGAGGAAGTTAGCTAATCTTAGCATGTTCGTGTTGTCAAGGCAATGCGATGAGGTGGGTGATCGGCTAGCATGCTAACCACATACTTGCGTTAATGATTCTTCCTGGCTATAGTAAACTATACACTTCTTTCTGAATTCAGCGCCCCCAAAGTGGTAATGATATAGATTTATTGCGGATAAATAATCAAGAAATGTATTGACGTGGTTGGTCGGCATCGGAGGTAGCGCTAGGATGCTAACGGCAGTATGTAGATGATGGCACACATGGCCTATACGAAAGGCTTCGATAAATCACCAGTACCAAGTGGTAATGTTTTAAGTTGAAGGCCATTTTAAGAAAACACTTTCCGTGTATTTGTGACAAGTCAGTTGGACAACAGAGCAGGCCTTGAGGCCTAGGTTTGTAACTAGTGGCGAAGAGAGTAAATGCAGTTCAGTGCTGTGATGGGAGCAGTATAAATGTTCACTGTCGTCTTTACTTCTTCAATGTTTTCAGTATTTTTAATTGATGGCAATCAGTTTCTGCGGTAAGAGTTATTTTTCGTTCACGTGGAGATAATGTCTGTCGTTGTCTTATTTGTTGTCGAACTTATCAGTTGTGCATCGATGTTGCTTTGACTTTTTCTGCGGCAATGTAGTCTAAAAATATTGCTGTCCCTTTCAACATGACAAATTTATATAAAGTAGTGCGTTGATATATTTAAGGTGGTTGTCCTTTTGAGATCTGAACACGTTAAGAGGACATACTCGTGGAGCCTGTTACGAAAATTGTCTTGCTTTGTCTAACACTCAAACTTCCTCTGTTATCTTCTTTTTTAGATTCCAAACTTGATGTTGGATAGAGGGATTTAGCATCAATCAAGAAAAGCGGAACCAAAAACTATTAATATACCCGATTTTTACACTCTGGGGGGAAAAGCAGAATTAACCTATCTCTGAGGTGACTAAAGGGGAATAATGGTGATTTTGCGCCGGACTCGGCCACCTGCTTCCGCCCCAACCAGCAATGAATCTTGACTCGCTTTCGCTGGCTTTGTCTCAAATCAGCTATCTAGTGGACAATTTAACTAAGAAAAACTATAGAGCCAGCCAGCAGGAAATACAGCATGTAAGTTCCCATTTTCTCTCCTGGGATCAATAAAGTACCATCTCATCTCTCTCTCAAGTACCAGCCATTTGAAAGTTTGCGCCAGTAAGCTTAAATGACTTCCATTACTAACTTTGTTCTCAGCTGAATAGCATTTAGTTTAGAATGATACTTTGCTTGATCATGATCATAGCAATGTGGTATGATTGTTCTGCAAGATGATTACACAGTACACAATATTGAATGAATGATGGCATGGTAGCCTTAGGCAGGTTTATGAGCAGTGTGTTTCTCCTTCAGATCGTGAATCGTCACGGCCCTGAGGCAGACAGGCATTTGTTACGCTGTCTCTTCTCCCATGTGGATTTCAGTGGCGATGGTAAAAGCAGCGGTAAAGATTTTCATCAGGTATTTCTTGATTTATTTTTCTATTATAGACCAAACTTGTAACATTTTATATATATTGGCCATAATGTGATATTTAAGCTGTTTTTTTTTACGGCATAAATTTGTACCTGTGTCATCAGTTATTCTCTGCCTTTTTATCAATTTGTCCAAGACACAGTTTCTGATCCAGGAGTGTGCGTCGCTGATTACCAAGCCAAACTTCATCTCAACCCTTTGTTACGCCATTGACAATCCATTGCATTATCAGAAGGTGGGAAATGTATTTGTTTTCCTTCTGATTTGTATGATGCCTGAAGTTCTCTAGCTTAGTAAAAGTTATGCTCTGTTAATGCCTTATTAACTAATGTTCTTTGTTTCCAGAGTTTGAAGCCATCTCCTCATTTGTTTACTCAGCTGAGTAAAGTCCTTAAATTAAGCAAAGTTCAAGAGGTAAACTATTTTATTGGTTCTGGTATAGATTTTTGGTATTGCCATTAGCCAGGGCAAATGTATGGCTGAAGTGTGTAACCATGCATTTTCTGCTGCAGGTGATTTTTGGCCTTGCCTTGTTGAACTCGTCCAGCTCAGACCTAAGAGGATTTGGTAACTGCAAATTTCTGCTACTCTACTATTCTTTTCATTTGAGTTTTTCCATGTAATATGCTTAAATGCTTAAGTTAAATTCTCCCTTCTCCATCTTTTCTCAGCATCCCAGTTTGTGAAACAGAAACTCCCCGATCTTCTGCGCTCATACGTGGACGCAGACCTCGGGGGTAACCAGGAAGGTGGATTCCAAGATATTGCTATAGAGGTCCTTCACCTGCTCCTCTCCCATCTCCTTTTTGGACAGAAGGGAGCCTGTGGGGTTGGACAGGAACAGATTGACGCTTTCCTCAAAACTCTGTGCCGAGGTGCGTGGAGCTCTTTATACAAGTGGAATAAACTTTATATGTTGTAAAGTGGTTATAACAATAGAGATCAAAGATATTATTGTCATCTGTGCTCTTTCTGACTTGCAGTCATCCCTGTATGTTGGTAAAGTCCTCTCTTTTGTTTGGGGTTTGTTCTCAGCCAGTAGATATAATTTATAGCGATATCGTTTCGATTTGTTTTATGTTGTTTCTCTGGCTAAGTGTCTTTGTGTGGGTGGTTCAGATTTCCCGCAGGAACGCTGTCCTGTGGTGCTTGCACCACTGCTGTACCCTGAAAAACGGGACATTCTGATGGACAGGATTCTCCCAGATTCTGGAGGGATAGCAAAGACCATGATGGAAAGTTCGCTTGCAGACTTCATGCAAGAAGTTGGCTATGGATTTTGTGCAAGGTGAATTTACATTCTGTTTAATTTCACAGTCTATTCTCTTCTTTTACTGTTTAGCTTTTTTTTTGTTTGGTTTTCAGCTGTGAAATGTCAAATCATGAATGTGTTATTGTGAACTTATTACAACTATCTTTTTGTCTCAGTATTGAGGAGTGCCGCAACATAATTTTGCAGTATGGGGCACGGGAGGTCACTGCCAGCCAGGTGGCTCGTGTCCTGGGAATGATGGCCCGTACCCACTCTGGCTTGTCCGATGGGATTCCCTTGCAGGTAACCTCGTCTGATTCAGTTTGAATCCTGAAATAGGATTCGGTGTTGTGTTTAAGTGTGTGTGCTATGTTCAGTCCCTGAAGACTGACACATTAAATCAGCATTTGGATCTTATGCACCACGCTGTTTCTTCCAGAATCATGTCAGTAAATACAAAGGCTATTTAAATGGTTTCATTTCATATGCATATGTAGTTCCAAAGCTGAACAATGCAGAAAAAGCAGTATGTCTAACCTAAGTCTGTGTACTGACACTGTTCAATCAATGTCATTAGATGGGGCAAAGGGTATGACATGAATCTAAAAGTGTTCTTGCTTGTTCTGAAAGTATAAGTAGGTGGCTCAGTGGTAGCTGGGGGGTTTAAATCCTAGCCCAGCTCTCGGCTCTTTGGGGAGTTAGTGTGTTCTCTTCCGTTTTGTCGGCTTTTCTACTTTTTTTCTTACTGTATGCCCTGTGATGAAATGAAATCCTGAGCTGGGTATTCCCTTGCCTTGTGCCCTCCACAGCCTGGGATAGGCTCCAGGCTCCGCTTGATACTGTACTGGTTACACAGTTGGGCGATTATAATTGTGTACAGACAGGACACCTTATAAATATCAGTGTATACACGTAAACCATTAAAAGCTGTTAAATTTACTTTGGATATGAAAAGTAGCTTTTGATATTCTTAAAGACATGTTGAATACAAAATGGGAAAGTGACCATAAGTGTATGATTTACTTTTTTCTTGTGTCTGCAGCAGTAATTATCACGAGCTGTCCTCTTGTGTGTCTGTAAGCCAGTTGTGCTAAAAATCTAGTGTGACGCTTATGACTTCGTTTATAGGCAGTACAGGGTACAGTTGGTAGGAGGTGGCTGGCTGTCCGCTAATGAGGGCTGGAGAAATTTGATGTTTTTGTTTGGTACTTTGTCTTTAATAATCCTCGTGTGGGTTGTCCAGCGACAGCAGTGTTCCTAAATCAGTTCGGATGTTGGTAACTGCGATATTTCATAAACGTGCCCTTTAGTTGCACATGGTACAGGCTTAATGTTTTTGTATTGTCCAGTACTGAGACCTTGCTAAAATGTTGGTTTTAGCCTTAATTTCCACTATAGTGGGGTTTTTCCACTTCAGTTTTACAAGTTAGGTATTAAGGATCTGATTCACTCTGTGCAATGTTTTTTTTGTTTTGTTTTTTATTTTCTTTTTTTTTTTATAGACTAGTAGTTTAGCAAATGAAATGCGATCATGGATCTCATTCGGTTGAATTAAAGTTCATAGTTCTGTGTTTAATCAGTGGCTTTTGTTTTGTGATGTTGAACTCAGTGTTTGCATCTTGGCTGCTATTTTCTTGCCTAGCTAGCTGACTAAGCTGTGAATTACATTAGGTCTGATTATGGTTTGTGGCATATTTTTCAATTATACTCATGAACTGTTGTCCAGTGTCTGGAAACATTTCATAAATATTGATTAAGTGGAGCAGCTATGCAGTTGTTCATGCTGAGTGTTCCCTCTCTTCATCACATTGAACCCCATAGTCTGACCCATAGTTGAACCCAAACATAGTTTCCCTTTCTTTCATTGCATATTGGCATAGAGATTGGCTACAAATTTAACACACTAAATTATCTATATAGACCATTTATTAAAATAGCAGAGTACATTTTATGTAGGGGTCAGCGATCTGATGATTTTATATAGTGTTCGATCTTGAAGATGTCCTTGATCTACTTTTCATGTGAATCAAAGATCTCTATGATCTTTTATGTCCTCCCACTATTTCCAAACGTCATGTAAAACTTTGATAGTCAGTAATAACGTGTCACTACCCGATCCGTACCACACTTCCTCACCTGCCATGCCGATAACTCGCATCCAATTGTTTTTTTTAGTGTCATGCAGGACACCCTGTGATAGACACGTGATGTCTATGTTGATTGGCCAAATTACATTTAGTAGGAACTCATTCTGTTGGTTTGAATGTAGCACGGATCTGTACCTCCTGCTTCTGCAGATGCACAGCATTGTCAAGCATGCCTGCACCGCATTATATTTTCTGATACTGTCCGATCCGTTCATCCTGCTATTTACGTCAAACCATGTTGCCGTATTTACTGCAAACTACAGCGGTCACTTTTTTGATTCCGCTGACTGCAAAAAATCTTTTCTTTGCTTGTCATTTTAAGTGTTCATGCCAGGCATCTATTTCCATTTTTGGATTAACACTTACTGAAATATCTCATATCTGAAATACTACTTTACATTTCCATCAGTTGAAATAGCTGCTACCCAGCAGCCTGGTATTTTGGTTTACATATGGCTTTGCTTCACTCTGAAGTGAAGGGAAATATACAGTCACTCCACCGTGACTGGGGTACCTAACACTCAGACAAGTGCAGGTGCACTGCAGAACTTTTAAACAGACAGAGAACACATTTAATCCAAAATCGGAATATCTGGCTTTGTATTTCATTATGGGCTGGTAGAGATCACTCGCAAGCAGCCTGTAAAATTAACCTATTGTAGCTAGAGAGAGAGATTTAATGGGATTGGGTTGGGTCATGAAAGTATCGTGAAATGAAGTGGTGCACATCGGGCAGCGTCGTAAAATGTCATGTAATGCTGTGCATATGCAGACGTGAGGTACAAATGGGACATGCGCAGTCAGGGATTTCACAGACGAAAGTTCTGTGGTTGTCTAAATTCATTGGCTGCCTCCTTCGAAGGATGTGCTCTACATAGACTTAGAAGGCCAGTACGGTGAATCATGGGATATGTTGGAATGCAATGGATCCATTGGGCGGATCCTTTGCAACTCTGCAAAAGAGCGCATTTCTAGACCGCATTTAAATGAGCCTTTGAAATGACAGCCTTGTTGTACCTTTATCAGGCTGACTTCCGGGTAATATGACATGTCTATTTAACCACTGCAATATTGTGTGTTAAATGGTGCTAATAGGTAAGTCCTTAGGCTTGTTTGAGTCTGAATATTTTTGACAGTACACTTCAAAATTGGGAAGGAAGATTGCAATTCAGAACAAGGATCATGATTGTTAGAAAGATTACGATATGATTTTTGGGGAAGATATATGTGTGTGTGTGTGTATATGTATTTATGTACTTTAAAGTAAAGTACAGTCAACCCTTCCGTATCGTACAGGTTAGGGGCGCAGGCCCACCACGATATGGGGGGGGGGGGAACACAATTTTTTTTGGTCCCTTTTGCAAGTGAAGTAAAAAGCTACGAGAAACGCGAGACCACTGGGAGATGTATGAGAGGCTTCCATAAACACGCTTGGCATCCTCTAAACCAGCACTATACATATTTTATGTATTTATGAGTTACTAAACTGTTGTCTGCTGGCCTCACTGTGTCTGCGGCTTTCACAAGACTCCCAAAATCTCCCAATAAATTCCCATTTAATTTCATATGCCAACCCTGCAGTTTTGAAATCGTGATGGGGAAAGTCGTAATGCAGAAGAGCTGACTGTAGTAGATGTTAAAAATATATGAAAGTGTTAGTTGTTCTTTCTGAGTAGTCAGTCTGTAAAGCTGTAGTCCTTCCTTAGTTGTCAGTCTGGCTGGAGTATATATTTAATCATTTGTTTGTTTCACTTAAGGTAAAAGCCTGATTGGTTAGTAATGTGCCAATAATTCTTTTTGGAGCTTCTCCCTTGTGACACTTGCTCTCTGTTCTAGTCCATTTCTGCACCAGGGAGTGGAATATGGAGTGATGGGAAGGACAAGAGTGACGGATCGCAGGCGCACACCTGGAATGTGGAAGTCTTGATCGACGTTGTCAAGGAACTAGTAAGTGGTTTTCTGTTATGGATGCTTTTGCCTTCTCGTTCTAATCTTGTCTTCACTGCCATAGTTTTTGGGCATACCATAACATCTTTCTATAGCCTGTCTGAGTAATTTGGTGTATTGTCCTCTTGCAGAACCCCAATTTGAATTTCAAAGAAGTGACCTATGAGCTAGACCACCTCGGGTTTATTATCCGTGACAGCAAGGGGCTGCAAATAGTTGTGTATGGCATCCTGAGAGGTCTAGGTATGGAGGTCTTTCCTGTGGATCTCATCTACAGGCCTTGGAAGCATGCTGAGGGGCAGGTAAGCTACCGTCTAACTTTAAGAATGATACTGGTCAGAAAGATTTTTGTTTTGAACAAAGATGTTGGAAACTTGATTCATCTTAGATCTCTGTCTCCCCCCAGCTATCTTTTATCCAGCATTCTCTTCTGAGCCCAGAGGTCTTCTGTTTTGCTGACTACCCATGTCACACAGTTGCTATTGACATCCTGAAGGCCCCCCCTGAAGATGATAATCGGGAGATAGCAACATGGTATGCTAATCCATGTTGGTGTTTCAACATTATCATGCCCTCTGTCTTCTAGGCTTCGATAAATCTCTTGATAGATTTTTTTTTTTATTTTCTGAATTTTATTTTTAAATTTGTGAGATTAAGATGGCAGTGTGACTGTGTGTCAGCGTCTCATTCCGGTTTATAAGATCTGCTGGTCATTGCAGGAAGAGCCTGGACCTGGTTGAGTGCCTGTTGAGGTTGTCGGAAGTTGGGCAGTACGAGCAGGTGAAACAGCTCTTCAGCTTTCCCATCAAGCACTGCCCTGACATGTTAGTGTTGGCGCTGCTGCAGATCTCCACCTCCTGGCACACCCTGCGCCATGAGCTCATCTCCACCCTGATGCCAATCTTTCTGGGCAACCACCCCAATTCAGCCATCATTTTGCACTACGCATGGCACGGACAGGTGGGCCCTCCCGTCTCATGCGAGAGCCTCCTTATGTCTTGTGACTAGAGATTCTGTGCAGAATCTCCTGATCCGCCTGCTGATCACACTGGATGTGTGTTTTCCAGGGACAGTCCCCCTCCATCCGTCAACTGATCATGCACTCGATGGCTGAATGGTACATGAGAGGGGAACAGTACGACCAGGCTAAGCTCTCCCGCATCCTGGATGTGGCTCAGGATTTAAAGGTAGGGCAGACTTTCCTGAATGCTGTTTTAGAATATAGGCTGAGTCATGGTTATTGAAACAACCAGTGAGGGGAAGATGGGTATTTTCAATGGGGTCACTTTTTCACTTTTCTCTGCAAGCTATTCCCCATGTTTAATTTGTCCTCCTTTTTTTTTTTATTAAACTTACTGATTTTTATATTTTGGATTTTTTTTTTTTTTTTTTTTACAAACTACTCAAAACAGATGTGGCACTTACCAGCTGTTTATATTTTCATTCCAGTCTCTCTCGATGCTGCTAAATGGTACTCCGTTTGCCTTTGTTATTGACCTCGCTGCACTTGCATCTCGCCGTGAATACCTCAAACTTGACAAATGGCTGACTGACAAAATCAGAGAGCATGGGGTAGGTATAGTTTGCATGCTGAAAATTTGGCTTATTTGCACTGTTAATTGAATTCCAGTTCATGGTTAATGCCTTTCAGAGTGTTTTCAAAGAAAAGCTGTCCATTGAAGTGAAGTTTTAGAGTAGTTAAATGGTTAACTGGCTATTTCTCTGTTTCCAGGAACCCTTCATCCAGGCCTGCGTAACATTCTTGAAAAGGCGCTGCCCGTCTATCATGGGCAGCTTAGCTCCAGAAAAGGAACAGCCGAAGAGTGCCCAGCTCCCCCCTGAAACACTTGCTACCATGCTGGCGTGTCTGCAGTCCTGTGCAGGGTACAAACGTATTCGCATGCTTGCAGCAGTCTGGGTGAAGCCAATTAATCCAGTATGTAAAGTAGTCTGCCTGTCTACTTGAGCAGCCTTTAATTGAAAAAAATTCCAATTATTTCAGGAGCGTGTCTCAGGAGTTATCTGAGACCATCCTAACCATGGTGGCCAACTGTAGCAATGTGATGAACAAGGCCAGACAGCCACCACCAGGGGTTATGCCAAAGGGACGTGCCCCAAGCACCAGCAGCTTGGACGCCATATCCCCGGTGCAGGTATTGCTCTGTCTCAACCTGTTTAGGTTTTTTTTTTTTTCTTCACACGCCGGCAATTTTGTATTTGTCTTGTGCAAATTTCCAACCATTTAATTTTTCCATCTCTTGTGACAGATGGACCCTCTGTCTGCCATGGGTTCTCTGAACCTTGGCAGCTCTGCCGTTTCTCACACACAAAGCATGCAGGGGTTCCCCACCCCCCTGGGCTCTGCCTTTAGCAACCCTCAGTCGCCAGCAAAGGCCTTCCCTGCCCTGTCGAACCCCAACCCCACTACCCCATTTGGAGGGATCGGAAGTCTTTCTTCCCAGCTTCCAGGTAATCAGGTTGATTGTGGATGATATATTTTAAATCGAGATGCAAGAACCTGTAGCAGAACCACATCTGAGTGGAACTAATATAGCTGTTTTCTGGTCCTTCTTGTGCAGCTACTCACGAATTGGCTCCCTGTGTTTACACAGGTCCTTTGGGGACTGGCAGCCTTACTGGCATTGGGTCTGGAATTGGTATGCCTGCTGTGAACAGTGACCCATTTGGGACCAGGAAGATGAGCACGCCAGGACTAAACCCTCCCACTTTTCAGCAGAGTAAGATGAAGGCCTGTAAGTTGTGTTGTGACTGAATGAGAGGAATCCTCACTGTATTTCCTCAGAATCGGTGTTTGGAATTCAAAGTTATCCCAGTGAGGATTCTAAAAGGCTCTCTTGAAGCTTTGATTTACTTTATACAAAAACAAGTTTATTAAAAAGAAAAATCACTGGTTTGAAGAGGAAATACAGGTCAGCCTTCCTTTCAGTGAAGATGAATTTGCAGGGTAATCAGTCTGTAAGTGACCCTTTTGTTGGCTGATATGATCAGTCAGATCAGATTGGTTCAGCTTCAGTTAACATGCATGCTGGACAGTTTCTTTTCCAGTCAGATTTGATCCTTAATAGCCACATTGTCCTGTACTGCAGCCGTTTGCCCTGTAAATTCACGGATGAATGCTTGTCTGCATGGGTTTTTGTGTTGAGACTATCCTCCTGCTTTCAGCTGGTCGCATGTCCTGGTTCAGTAAGATGGCTGTGAGATGATTTTGATTATCCCTTTTTGCTCACAGCTGACCTTTCTCAGGTGTGGCCTGAGGCAAACCAGCACTTTAGTAAGGAAATTGATGATGAGGCTAACAGCTACTTCCAGAGAATTTATAACCATCCTCCACACCCAACAATGTCTGTTGACGAGGTGAGTGCCCGTTCTGGTTTCTGCCTCCTATTAGCCCCCCCCCCCCAACAGTTTTATTATAAAGGCTTTACCTTTTTGTTCAGGTGCTAGAAATGCTGCAGAGGTTCAAGGATTCAAACATCAAACGTGAGCGTGAGGTGTTCAACTGCATGCTGAGGAACCTGTTTGAGGAGTACCGCTTCTTCCCTCAATATCCGGACAAGGAACTGCACATCACTGCCTGCTTGTTTGGTGGCATCATCGAGAAGGGCCTGGTCACATACATGGCCCTTGGACTGGCCTTGCGCTATGTCCTTGAAGCCTTAAGAAAGCCCTTTGGATCAAAAATGTACTACTTTGGGATTGCCGCATTAGATAGGTTTAAGAACAGGTATGCTCTAGTTTTATTTTTAAATCTGCTGCTAGTAGACTTTTTGTCTTTCCAAGTTTAACTTGCACTTTCGTTTCTCTGACTAGGCTGAAGGACTATCCGCAGTATTGTCAGCACTTGGCTTCCATTGCTCATTTTGCTCAGTTTCCTCATCATTTACAGGAGGTAAATAGGTTTCTGTTATTACTGTTCTCATGCAGTGACCTGGGGGGTGTGCCAGCAAAGCAGGATTTCTCAGCTAGCTGGGTTAACTTAAGCTAGAAGTCATCATATTCTGATCGGAATGGTCCTTACCTCAACGCTTACTGGACAGTCCTGCATCGTGGAACACCTCCCAGGTCTTCACCACAGCTAACTGGTGTGGTCAAGGCAGCCTTTCTAAGATTTTTTAATTTTTTTGTCTCCTCCACTGTTTTCTAGTGAGATGTAGTACTTGTAAATAAATATTCCTTTCTGTGTTTTCAATATGCTGTGTGTGCAGTATATTGAGTATGGGCAGCAGTCACGAGACCCTCCCGTGAAGATGCAGGGATCTATCACGACACCAGGCAGCCTCGCACTTGCCCAAGCCCAGGCTCAGTCGCAGGTGCCACCTAAAGCTCCCATGCCAGGACAGGTCAACACCATGGTAACCACATCCACCACAACCACTGTTGCTAAAACCACTACCATCACCCGGCCCACTACTGTTAACTTCAAGAAGGATGTGCCGGTCAGTATTCTTAATGTCTGGAGAGCTGGTGTGTCTGTCTCTCACGGCTTGTTTATAAATGGAACTCCGCTCATTTTTTAATGTTTTGCATGATCAATGTTCCTTCAATTTTTTTATGCACGTTTTTTAAATCGTTTTAAAGTCTTATTTTTTTTCCTCAGCCTTCTATAAACACAACCAATATTGATACACTGCTGGTGGCTACAGACCAAACTGAGAGAATTGTTGAACCCCCAGAGAATGTCCAAGAAAAGATTGCGTTCATATTTAACAACTTGTCACAATCCAACATGACACAGAAGGTGAGATTTTCCGTTTTGGAAGTTCTGCATCGTAGCACGCATGTCTTTTACGACTTCACCAAAGTAAAACCAGTGGTACTGTGCTGAAAGTCGAATGTTCTCTGTGAATGGAAGTGCATTTTCATTTTGTTTGTCTGGACTGGCTCTCGTAAATGTTGACTTCTGCATTAAGGTTGAGGAGTTGAAGGAGACAGTGAAGGAGGAGTTCATGCCTTGGGTTTCTCAGTACCTTGTCATGAAGAGGGTCAGCATTGAGCCAAACTTCCACAGCCTTTACTCAAACTTTTTGGATACTTTGAAGAATCCAGAATTTGCCAAAATGGTTCTTAATGAAACCTACAGAAACATTAAGGTGAGGCCAAATTACTGTGGCTTATTTGATTGCTTTCTTCTAATAGTTTTACTGATTTTTTTTTTTTTTTTTTTTTTTTTTTCTTTTTGCTGCTGTGCTTCTGCTTGACAGGTTCTGTTGACATCTGATAAGGCAGCAGCTAATTTCTCTGACCGTTCTCTGCTGAAAAATTTGGGGCATTGGCTTGGAATGATCACTTTGGCCAAAAACAAGCCTATCTTGTACACAGTGAGTAGATGTTTCTGTATGGGGATTTTGGAACAGGCTGTGTTATAAAACTCAGTTTAAGCCCCCGGTGTTGCTTTAAATTCCCTCCAAGCTGTTAAAGACTTCTGTAGTTATGTACTTGACAGGTTGCATAATCCCTTTTGGATTTAAATTGTTCAAGAAATGTGCAAGATGGCATCCTGAGGATTTGTATGTAAGAAATGTGACTGAATGTTGCCATTTGTCTTGCTGTGCAGGACCTGGAGCTGAAGTCTCTCTTGCTGGAAGCCTATGTAAAAGGACAGCAGGAGTTACTCTATGTGGTCCCTTTTGTTGCCAAAGTGTTGGAATCCAGTTTGAGGAGCATGGTAATGTCCTCTGCGGTTTGTATGATGCATTGTACTGTTTTACAGCTACCCTTATGGCTAGTGTATAAATTGATGGAGTGCAAGTGATGTGGATTTCAAGTGCTGGCATTTGGTGTGTTATACATACACAGCAAGTGCACGGGTCAGAAATGGATTTCAACATTTTTTTTTAATTTCTTCCATCTTTAGATTTTTAGACCCCAGAACCCTTGGACTATGGCCATCATGAATGTACTGGCAGAACTTCACCAGGAACATGATCTAAAGGTTCTCTTGCTTCTCTTTAGTGTCCATTGGCTCAACTATCTCCACTGGCCATTTTTTGTTTTATTTTATTTACTTTTTTATCAAACCAGTCTAGCCTTTTATCTCATTAAGCACCCAAATATAGAACACACATTTCAGTGTTTAATAACACATTTTCTCTCTATAGCTAAACTTGAAGTTTGAGATTGAGGTGTTGTGCAAGAACTTATCACTGGACATCAATGATCTGAAGCCTGGAAACCTGCTGAAGGACAAAGAAAAGCTGAAGAACTTGGAGGAGCAGCTGTCGGCACCAAAGAAAGAAGCCAAACCACCTGAAGAAATTCTGCCTATCGTCACGACAGGTGTGCTCTGCCTCACTTTCTGTCCGCTGGCTCCATCGTGCTCGTTTATGTGCTTTTCTGTAGCACACTACGTAAGGTTAATGGGATACTGTGCTAAGATGCTCTGAATGGTGCTGTGGTTGGTTTTGTTTAGCTGTAATAGATAGATCTCTATAATGCTTTGTAATTCCTAATGGGGCTAACAGTGCAGTGTTTTTTTTCTGAAATTATTTGTGCACTCTTCCATACTAGTGTGGCCCAGTTTATATGCTGTATCTGTTACTACTTGTTGCTACCTTTTCTGACTGTTAGCTTATTAATGTACAGACATTAATTGAAATGCTGGAAATTGTCAAACATTTGGTCATTTTGTTAATCACAAAGGCATTCTTTAACCAACAGGAGACTTTATTCCGTTTACAGCTGCGCCTCCCACTTCTGCCACAGCCACAACCTGCACAGCCACTGGCCCCCCCACTCCTCAGTTCAGTTACCATGACATCAACGTGTACTCTCTGGCGGGCCTGGCACCTCACATCAGTATCAACATCACTGTAAGTCCGCCGGCCGATGTGACCTGACACACACACTGCTTTAGGGAAAAATTTACAGAACTTTCCACAGTATTGAAGCTCTTCAGAAAACCAGCTCTCCAATATTACGATTTACAATCATGCCGTATAAATGTTCAGTTGTGTGTGTATAATTTGATCAATATGACAGGTATATATTTTCACTACCAGTGTTTATGGCATGTTCTGACATGGTCTAACCCCCCCACTACCGCCAATTCCACAGATCCCACTTCTGCAAGCCCATCCCCAGCTGAAGCAATGCGTGAGGCAGTCTATTGAGCGTGCTGTCCAGGAGCTCGTCCACCCTGTGGTGGACCGTTCCATCAAGATCGCCATGACGACCTGCGAGCAGATAGTTAGGAAGGACTTTGCCCTGGACTCTGAGGAGTCACGCATGAGGGTGGCGGCACACCACATGATGCGCAATCTGACTGCTGGTATGGCCATGATCACTTGCAGGGAGCCCCTGCTCGTCAGCATCGCCAACAACCTTAAGAACAGCTTTGCTTCTGCCCTCAGGGTAAGCTGCCCACCTTTAATGCACATTATTGCCGTGCCATGCGACAGTCTGCTGACTCGTCTGCCCTCTCTGTCTCTGTGACCCCGCCAGGCTCCCACTCCACAGCAGAGGGAAATGATGGAGGAGGCTGCGGCCCGTATTGCGCAGGACAACTGCGAGTTGGCGTGCTGCTTCATCCAAAAGACCGCGGTAGAGAAAGCCGGCCCAGAGATGGACAAGCGGCTGGCCACTGTGAGTGTCAACATGGTGACGAGATGGCTCTGTCAGACATTTCTGCTTCTGGTTTAACCCAAATCACACCCCCCCCCACTCATGCCCTTAAACAGGAGTTTGAGCTGAGGAAGCATGCCCGGCAGGAGGGCCGGCGTTACTGCGACCCTGTGGTGCTGACGTACCAGGCTGAGCGCATGCCCGAGCAGATCCGCCTCAAGGTACAGGCACCTGTTGGATTTACCTGGTAGAGGTAACTGCAGCCTTTATACAGGCCTACTAATATTTATACCTGTATTAAAGGTTGGCGGTGTGGACCCTAAACAGCTGGCGGTTTATGAAGAGTTTGCCCGTAATGTTCCCGGTTTCTTACCCAGCAATGACCTCTCTCAGCCCACCGGCTTCCTCGCTCAGCCTATGAAGGTGTGCAGTCACCCCGATGCCCGCACTGGTGATCTTTCTTTGGTACTGGCAGTGTACTGTGAGCGCCAGGCATAGAATGAAGCTGTCATTTTTCTCATCTGTCCCCTTTCCAGCAACAAGCCTGGGCCACTGATGACGTGGCTCAAATCTATGACAAGTGCATAGCTGACCTGGAGCAGCACCTGCACGCCATTCCCCCGGCGCTGGCCATGAACCCGCAGACACAGGCCCTGCGCAGCCTGCTGGAGTCTGTGGTTCTGGCCAGAAACTCTAGGGATGGCATTGCTGCACTCGGATTGCTCCAGAAGGTCAGGAACACTTAATTTTTTTTTTTTACTATTCTCACGTACCATCTACAATGTAGAAAACCAGCTAAGTGATGTACGTTTGCGCGTTTCCTGGTTGTAAACGAGTTGTCCGTCTCAGGCTGTGGAGGGCCTTCTGGACGCTACCAGCGCTGCTGATCCTGACCTGCTGCTGCGCTACAGAGAGTGCCACCTGCTCGTGCTGAAGGCACTGCAGGACGGTCGTGCCTACGGCCCCCAGTGGTGCAACAAGCAGATCACCCGGTAGGTGCTTGCCGTCTCTGGGTGGTACTAGCACTATTATTTAAGCCTCTCGGGTACTTGGTGACTGAAGAGGTTACGCTGTAGTGCCAAAGCAAATCACACTTCTACAGGGCCCAGTGCTCTGTGGTTGTGGCTCTTATAAAGGGTGAAACAGTTTCGTTTCCCAGCATGGCTTTGCTTTTCATCTTGTTGCATTATAATTGTCCATCCTTGTCTTGTTTTGAACGGACCTTGCATAGAATCTCTATTCTTCAGTAACCCTGACAGCACTGACCGAAGTTATCAGCCCAGTATGAGGATAGTTGCCTGCCCCCCTCGACTCGGTCATGTCATTGCTTTACAGATGCCTGATTGAGTGCCGAGATGAGTACAAGTACAACGTGGAGGCTGTGGAGCTCCTGATAAGGAACCACCTGGTCAACATGCCACAGTATGACCTGCATCTGGCTCAGGTATGCTGTACTTCCCAAGTCCTGCAGGGAAAATATGAACAAACTCTATATTTCTTAGGTTTTAGACCTTTTGTTTTGTGCGTTCAGTGTTGCGTTTACCTTGGACTGCCTCAAAGGCTTAGAGGTAATCTTACTGGTTGTCCATATTGCTTGGGATCTTGTGCACAGGGGACAAGTGTTCACTATATCTAGTAAACTTTCTCTTGTGTGAGTTTGACCTTTTGAACCCTGGATTCACTGCATCTCTTTCCTCCCAGTCAATGGAAAACGGGCTGCACTACATGGCAGTGGCGTTTGCCATGCAGCTCGTGAAGTTGCTGCTGGTGGATGAGCGTAGTGTCAGCCACATCACAGAGGCTGACCTCTTCCACACGATTGAGACTCTGATGAGGACGAGCGCCCACTCCAGGGCCAATGCCCCAGAGGGGTAAGACCACAAGAGTTTTGTTAGATGGGAGGGTAATTTAAATGGTTATTTTCTAATGAATATAAGGATTCCATTTTTTCCACCTAAAAGTAAGCAAGTGGGAACAAGAATTGCCCAGAAATCTTTTCAGGTGTTGGTGGCTAATTGGGATCCTGTTCCCCTACTCTCCCAGGCTTCCCCAGCTTATGGAAGTGGTACGCTCCAACTATGAAGCTATGATGGATCGAGCACATGGAGGGCCCAACTTCATGATGCACTCTGGAATCTCCCAGGCATCAGAGTACGATGACCCACCAGGCCTAAGGGAGAAGGCAGAGTACCTGCTGAGGGAGTGGGTCAGCCTGTACCACTCTGCTGCTGCAGGACGTGATAGCACCAAGGCGTTCTCTGCCTTTGTGGGACAGGTACTCTCATGAGGCATTCTAGGCCTAATGCTGACTTCATAAATAGAAATAACAGTCCTTTGACAGCATAAGAGGGTGAAGAACTAGTTAAGGGCACTGGACCCACCATGATTTTGTTCAAGAGCCCTTGCTTGAGCAAGGTACTTCTGTTCCGCAAAATTCTCAAGTGAAGTCACTTTGGAAAAGGTCTAATGTAACTGTAGTCATCCAGGTCGTCTGCTTTCAGATGCACCAGCAGGGGATCCTGAAGACCGATGACCTCATTACACGTTTTTTCCGGCTGTGCACAGAGATGTGCGTGGAGATCAGTTACCGTGCTCAGGCCGAGCAACAGCACAACCCAGCTGCCATCATACGTGCCAAGTGCTACCACAACCTGGATGCATTTGTGCGCCTCATCGCCCTGCTGGTGAAGCACTCTGGGGAAGCTACCAACACGGTCACTAAGATTAATCTCCTCAACAAGGTGGGTGCGGACAGGAAATCGACGAGTCTTGGAGTTCTCTGGTCCGGGGCTGGGTTTGAACTCTAGATTTGAGAACAGTGTGTATAAGCTTGGTGATCACTACCAGTAAAAAAAAAAAAAATTAAGTTCCAGGGGGGATTATGGCAAAAGTTGATTGAGCACGTCAGAAATTTTTCATTACTTCTAGAAGAGATTTTTTAAAAAGTGAAGACTCATTATCATAACTGCTGACTCTGCAGGTTCTGGGTATAGTTGTGGGTGTCTTGATTCAAGACCACGATGTCCGTCAGACGGAGTTCCAGCAGCTGCCTTACCACCGCATCTTCATCATGCTTCTGCTGGAACTGAATGCACCTGAGCATGTGCTGGAAACTATCAACTTCCAGACCCTGACTGCCTTCTGGTAAACACTGCTGACAGACCTGCTAGGGCAGTGTTTCCCAACCTAGTCCTTGGAGGACCCCCAGATGGTGCACGTTTTTGCTTCCTCCTAAGGGCTGGAGGGAGCAGAAATGTGGACTGTGGCAGGGAGCTGGAAGAGAGCAAAAACGTGAACTGTCTGGGGGGTCCCCGAGGACCGGGTTGGGAAACGGTGCTAGGGGACAGTTACTCTGAAATCCCTGTTTATGGAATATTTGGTGGGGCAGCTGGAATCTTTCTGTAGCCATGTGTGTTGGGCTTAACATCTTGGTGCTAAATTATACTGTTCTCATTCACAGTAACACGTTCCACATTTTGAGGCCCACCAAAGCTCCGGGGTTTGTGTATGCCTGGCTGGAGCTGATCTCTCACCGCATATTCATTGCCAGGATGCTGGCGCACACCCCGCAACAGAAGGTAAGGCTGCTGCCCAAATGCAGCTACATGTTGACTACTTTTCTGAGATCTGTCCCATTTTACCACATTCCCTTTTCTCTGCAGGGCTGGCCTATGTATGCCCAGCTGTTGATCGACCTATTCAAGTACCTGGCTCCCTTCTTGAGGAATGTTGAGCTTAACAAACCTATGCAAATTCTTTACAAGGTAAGCTTGGACAGTTTGTTTGGAATATCCAAGAGATCCCCCGCCTTTTGTTTAAGGAGATGACACCGCACGTTTATTTTTCAGGGCACTCTACGTGTACTTCTGGTCCTCCTTCATGACTTCCCAGAATTCCTGTGTGATTATCACTATGGTTTCTGTGATGTTATACCACCGAACTGCATCCAGCTACGTAACCTGATTCTCAGTGCCTTTCCACGCAACATGAGGCTTCCTGATCCCTTTACTCCAAACCTGAAGGTACCTACACATCCTGCTGTCCATTTTTCGTTTCAGTAGTTGTTTTTCTTTGCAGAGATTAATTTTGGATTCATATGGTATTGTTAATGGGCCCCAATTAATAATGCATTGCTCGAAAAGCAAACCTTTGCTTTGATGATGTAAATGTCTTGCTGACTCCCCTCCATCCTTTTTCTTAAAAGGTGGACATGCTAAGTGAAATCAATATTGCGCCACGGATTCTCACTAATTTTACTGGAGTGATGCCATCTCAGTTTAAGAAAGATCTTGATTCTTACCTGAAGACCCGTTCCCCGGTCACATTTTTGTCTGAGCTCCGCAGCAACTTGCAGGTAGGGGGCGCCATTGTGGATCCCTGGAAACATTTACAATGCTGTGGTCTTTAGTAGTTGTCTCATTAAAGAAATATGCTGAAATTAAAAGCAAAGGCAGGGCTTCAGTTTTGGGAAAAGTCTTCTTCCATGGTACCCTAAAGGGGACATAGAAATGAACCTGTATGTGGGGATGGTGATCTGATATCAGGTGCTGATTCTCCAAAGACTAGTTTTCCTATAATCTTTCTACCCCTGAAATTAACTGTGATTTTCTTTAAACGTTTCAGGTGTCAAATGAGCCAGGAAATCGCTACAATATCCAGCTAATTAATGCACTAGTGCTGTATGTGGGAACTCAAGCTATTGCCCATATCCACAACAAAGGCAGCACTCCTTCCATGAGCACCATCACCCACTCGGCACACATGGACATCTTCCAGAACCTGGCTGTGGACCTGGACACTGAGGGTGAGCTGCAAAGCAGCAAGGGCCTCATACTTATGTTTCAGCCATATGGTGTGCAGCTCAAATCTAATCTGGAGTTGTCTTTTGGGGGTGGTGATGGTGATATTAGGCACTAACGCAGTCTTCCTCTTGTGTTTTAGGGCGGTATCTTTTCCTCAATGCTATTGCCAATCAGCTGCGTTATCCTAACAGCCACACTCACTACTTCAGTTGCACCATGCTGTATCTGTTTGCTGAAGCCAACACAGAGGCTATCCAGGAGCAGATTACAAGGTAAGGTGTTTCTTCACCGATTTTGTGATCCACATGTGGTAGATGAACTTCCATTGATCCAAGGAAGTCTGGTGCGTTTGTGGTGTGTGAACAACGCTTGTGTGGCATTTTTAGAAATGCATAATAGAAGTCATGTGTTTTGGAATATCTTCCGTACAGTATTTATACTAGAGCGGATTATCTGGCACATCGTGATTATTTGGCTACTAATCGGCTTACCAAAATGTGGGCTTTAGCAAACGTCTGTATAGTACCGAAAAACCCACGTCCGGACACATCTGTCTTCTGAAGCTCTGGGGATGATTGCGCATGCGCCATATGGATCGCGGTGTGATATCATGCAGCCCTACTGATCAGTTTCTTGTATATGAACCTGGCGTTGAATCCTTGATCGTGTGGAAAAGGAAATGAATAGTGCCTGGAAGGAAGTAAATGGGGAAAATGCAGTATACCAGTTATGTAAACGTATATTGGGTAGCTTAGCCACCTGAAGTTTTGGGTTGTTCGCCTGTGAAGAATTTGCTTCATGCTTCACAGCACTTAATCCTTTGTTTGACTGACTCTGGATTAGGAAGTCTGGCAAAAGAGAGCTAACGTGATGAACAAATGGTATGTTCCATAGGGTCCTGCTGGAGAGGCTGATTGTGAACCGGCCACATCCGTGGGGCCTGCTAATCACCTTCATAGAGCTCATCAAGAACCCAGCCTTCAAGTTCTGGAACCATGACTTTGTGCACTGTGCACCAGAGATAGAGAAGTAAGCTTCATTTTCTGTTTCAGGTTATAGACACGGGGTTTCCAACAACCATCCCAGACTCGCTCATGCTCATTTATACCTTCAGCAACATCATTTACTTTAAGCAGAATAGTTTTAGGGTATTCTGTGCACAGATCTGCATGTTTGGGCGTACTCACACTTGGCCCGGTTGCCTTGTACCGTGCCCGAGCGTGATTGCCTCTCCCGCTGGTCTGCAAGCACATCGCACTTAATGATCCTGGCTCAAGTTCGCTTTCGTCATCACCATGCGACTTTTTTGTGTCAAAGAAATAGGAAGGAAAGAGCCGCGGCACAGCAAAATGGAATTCATGATTGTTCTTGTTTTTCGTGCACAAAGACACACAGATTTATCAACTATGCAATGTGGTCATTATTTTTGATTGATTTTTACCCACATTTTACCAAATATCTCAGACTTTGCGCAGACTTGTTGCACGGGATACTGATACTGAAAAGGTACCATGGTA
>JAAGVU020000019.1:23160828-23174186 GCA_011763525.2 Mormyrus iriodes
CCCTCCCTAACCCCGCGTGACGCCCGGCCCCCCCCCCCCCCCCCGCCATCCCGTCCACTGGCCGCCAATGAATGAGCCAAGCGTTAGGAAAATAAGAGGTCGTTCTTTGGTTAAGCACATGTCGGGATGGGGGGGTGGGTGGAGCTTAGCCGATCGCAGCCTCGGCGTGTCTCCCCCGGGATATCACCCCCGTTCTTCCACGTGACCTTCCATCGTCTCCCATTTCTTTTTAAGAGGTGAAGGGAACTGCTCAGGTACTGCGCAGCGCACACATTTAATTTCGCTCAATTCCACTTAGTGAATGGTGAGGATATTAAGATTAAAGCCCTATTCAGATGTGATTAATTTTACCTGAGGACGTAATGTAGCTCAATTTAAGCAATTACTGAGGAGGGCAATAATTTAAATGCGTTCCGAATCTGCCAAGTCTGTAATCAGGGGCGCGATTAAAAGGGGGGTGGTTTAGGATGATTCCAAATTTGGAACATAATTGGATTGGTCTGGGTTGGGTGCCCAGTACGATATGCTTTCGTGCGGTCCAAAATCTCTGGCGGCGCCCCTGTCTGTAATTACCGACTGTATTTCAGCGAACACGGACCTCTTTCGGTAATAGTAATCCAGTCCGAATTGTCTTCTTGGTAATAAGGTCGTCTCAATAAAGGCACGCCTCTTTTCTGTAAGGCGGAAACAGCATTGAAGATACCTTGAAAGGATATTGAGTTATCCACATAAACAATATACACTTACAGGTGATCTGGGGAAATTACACACGTTTCTTATCCCCGCCGAATCGGCCAGTTAAATCACTTTACAAACTACATACAGAACCTCCTTAGAGAAAACTATTCCCGTTTGAACAGGGCTTAAGATAAACGTTATTGATCCCAGGGGGAAATTCTTGTGCGTTCAGCAGAAAATACGAAAAGCACAGATGAATGTACGTGTAGTGCATAACAGATCAAGTGCAAAGACAGCACACGTAAGGTGCAAACAAATACAAAATACACAGCACACAAATAGAATTTCCAGAAAAAAACACAATACTGGAATATTAAGGAAATAAATACATATTTAAATAAATGGTATCATTAATATTTACTATCAATAATAAAATTGTTAAAATAAATTATCAGTAATATTTTTTAATTGCAATTTCCCAGAGGCCTTTTCTTCAAGCCATTAAGACTAAGGCTTTCATTGTTTAACTCTAGCTGCACCTTCTGCAAAGTCCTGGCTGACCCACCCCAGGGCAGGCGGAGCCCAAGCTAAGCAGCGCCCTTCATAAGGCGGTAAATCGAAGAGACTAAAGTGCACAGCCTGAAACGCCGAGAGACGGGGCCACCTCTGCAGTTCACTGTCTGCCACTGACAACTGTTCGTCCAGACTGGGGCCCAGCAGGAGCTGGCTGTCCCCAGTGGCACTGTAACCCCCCGACCCCAGTTATGTACGATTGTATGGGGGGGGAGGCGTCATCTGAGAGGAGTGACTGAGATGAAAGTACAAAATAATGAGATGGACACCCTGCCAAAAGTTGAATTTTAACCTGATTATACACATAAGATTTTACTGGAATTTAAAGACACATTAACATCCCTACATTTAACTAATATATGGAACTAATTAATATACGCCTATCTTGTTAAAAATGATAAAACTCAGTATTGTCATTTTTACATAGGTCGTTATTATTAACATTATTATTGTCTGTCTTCCAACTGCTTATCCTGGACAGGGTATCAGGAAGCCTTGGAGTCTATCCCAGGCAACAGAGGGCACAATGCACACATACAAAGACATGCAGTCAGGCTAAATGGTGTCTCTGAATTGTCTGCAGTGTGTGCATGCGCCTTGCAGTGGGCTGGTATCCCATCCAGGGTGCGCCTATGCTGCTGCATATCCCTCGTAACCCTGTACATAACAATTGTAAATGTACTTTTTATTAAATATTTTTAATCTAGACCAAGTCACGCTTTCTTCTATAAAACACCTACAGCCCGCTCTATCTTTATATTTTATTATATATAATAGCATATATTGTCTTCTGAGAAGAAGATGAAAATTCCATTATAGATCATAATATATTGCTTCTACATTCAAGCAAAAAATGACTACTTTTGCTTTTAGCAAGAAGACTGTGAACAGGAAACAGATATGTGTGCCCTTATATTTTGTTTATGCAACACCAGATTTATCAGAAAAACAAGTAAAACCACTGCCATGGTTACTGGAAGCATTTGCATCTGAAGCTTACGGTTGCAAAAATTTAACGGGAAGACTTCTGTTTTTCAATCACCTTGCAGGATGATACAAATATCTAGAAGATTACCTAAGCATGCAATGTGTTCTACATCCCAGGCAGATCCATGCTGTGTGTGAACTTTGACTTGACAACAAATAGTCGAGCAGCACCCCAACAAAGGCCAAGCACTGCTTATCATCTCAGGAAAAGAAAGTGGAGTACAACAGGAGCACAAAACAGCTCAGGCCCATCATCTGCTGTTCTATTTCCTACCATTCAGACAGTGCTACAGTTCTGCAATTCCAGATCACATAAAGGTCACTAAGTGGTTTAGTGGCCAACAGTCTGTGACCCATTCAGCTGAACTTCATAAACTGCTCCACTGAGTCTGTCTCTCCGCCAGAATAAAGGCGCTTCGTTCAAAGGACAAACGTCATTGTCTTCTCTTATATCGTCGGAAAAGTAAATATTCTTTTTTAATCGCTCAAATGATTAAACCGATTATGTTCAGTTTAGAAATATTGAAAGGAAACAACTGCATAATAACAAAAAATATTTTTATAAAAAAATGAGTTTTATTTATAGTCGTCATTAAAAACTGGTGAAAAGACATTCGGTTTTATCAGTAAGCAAGAGTACGTCTATATTGGAGACAAATGTGTTCTGTGGTATCGTTCTTACATCTGATTTGGTAATAACTAGCTTTGTTTAAAGACTTTTGTGAAATTTCCTAAGCTTTTAACTTTCGAAACGGGAACGTCCTAAAGTGACGTGGGTACCGTACCCAGAATCCGCCTTTCCCGCCGCCATTCTTTCATTGCAATTGTACGATAATCCCTTAGTAGAGCTGGCAATTCATTTGCTGTGCAGCGGTGGGTGCAGCTCCCGGCAAATGGGTGGAGGGCGGAAGGACGGAGGCTCTTTTATTTAAAGGGCGCAGCTGCTGAGCTCTAGTTCGGCGTGTGCGTTTGACGGTGGGAAATTTTAAACTGCAATCAGCATACGTTATACTTTTAATATTTCTTCTTGACAGTGTAAGATCCCTTATGTTGATGATCTGCAATTATGCATACTTTTTTTCTGACAAGCAAGCTAACAAGTCATCCATCTGGCTATCTAGAGAATTTCTTAATTTATTAAACGCCAGTTTTATAATTTCATAAATGAAGAACAATATCGAAATATCAGTGTTACAATTGTAACACTTTTAACGTTTTATCGTATTTCGATCCGACCGAGTTGCGTGGGTGGCTGATGAATAGATTGGTTTATCTTTGACATTTAGAAACAGAATTATTGTTACACATTTAAACTTCTGACTACTGTTAAGTATTCTAATACATTTCATTACCCATCCATCTTCCAAAGGCTTATCCTGGTCACGGGGACAATTTATTATTTTAGTCTTTAAATATAAACTGACGCGAAGTCAAATCCTCCACAAAAGCTGAAACAAATATTCGTCTGTTCTGTGATGCAAGCAGCTTCGACTTTCTTAAACGTGAAATAAATACATTTTTTAGATCTTTATTTGGTAGCGGTGAGGTGTTAAACTCACTATAGCATTATCTTTTTATAATTTATTGCTGATGGATGCTCAGCCACTTTATTAAGACGTTATACGATCAGTCCCATCACAAACATTACGTTCAGTTACAACGAAAAACCAAGTTTAAGGTAACGCCCGCTTGAAAATGCAACTTTCGTATCGGTCCATACCGCGTCACTTTACAGATAGTCCCTATGTTTCAAATACATCCCAGCATGCACTGTGTCCTTAACGGCTTCATACCATAGGACCTCATTGCCGGGTGGCAGCAGGCCGAAAGGATTCAGGAGGCAGGTAGCCGGACCGGACCGAACTCGCCTCATCTCCCTTATTCGACCGGACAGCAGTACCGACTCCGGCACCGGACCGCGGCAGCGCGGAGGCTCCAGGCGGCTTAACGCCGGCGGCGTGGACCGCATCTCTAAGGTCGGGAGCCAGGACTTCGTGCAGAGACAACAACGGACCCAGCAAGGCGAACCGGACTGTTTGCTGATGGATGTGGACTTGGCCGGTACCGACCTGCGAGCCATGGCCGACTCTCTGCAGCCCCAAACTCCGAGCCGCCACGAGAAGAGCCTGGGATTGCTCACCACCAAATTTGTTACTTTGCTTCAGGAGGCGAAGGACGGGGTCCTCGACCTGAAAATAGTAAGCGTGTAATATTAGCGGATTTATACATACAAACACTTTCTGCATCCAGATGCTTTGAAAATGATCTGTCTGCATATCCGTGTGCGTCTGGGACTGGGTTCGAAACCCGTAGATACCCAGGTATATACCGGTGGTCGTAGTTCAGTTACTGCGTGTAAAGTCGGAATGTTTTGGTTCATTGGTTTGTCGCGTATCTCCCGCTGGGAGCCACTTTTTAATCCGAAATGAGCCTGACTTGTTTTCGCGGAGGTAAGATGGGCAGTTTGAGTGATGGATGTGGGCTTGACGATCCCGATCGGAGCGGTTCCATGTGACAGGTCCCGTCACGGGACATTCTGCTCAGCCCATCCGCCTTACACCAATATAACCGATGCTTTAAAGTGCTGTGTAACTGCAAGGGGGGCGTTTGCAGGATGCATTTGTCGGGGGTGGAAACGGTAAGCCTTTGAAAGACTAAAGCCCAGTGTTTTCGGACCGTTGTGGTCCAGGACTGTTTGAATGGGGATTTCCATTGGTTTCGTTTTCCGGGAGGATTAACTATGCGAATGAACTTTTTTTAAGTCAGTGTTTTGGCAGTTATCATCTCACACCTTTACGGTACCAACTTAAACAAATAAATATTGGCGATCGAAGCTGTCCCCCCGCCCTCCCCGTTATGTTGCTTTTGATTTATGAATTTGATATCATTCTAATGAGCTGAAGCGTTTGCCTCTCAGCAAAGTCAAATACCAGATTTTCATTCTGTTTCCCAAGCACTGGGCTGTATTTAGGAATAAATGGCAATAAACCAGAAGCTTCTGTTAAACATTACGCTGTGATAAGACCTACTGTACCGCCCTGCCCTGCCTTTACAATCCTGCCCCTTTTTGCACTTACCCTGTTCAACCATTAGCAGCTCAGCAGCTTTCTGTCAGAGACCCCACTGTCTCTGGCGTCCTCTGAGCTTTTAGCTTGATTTTGTGCTGCAGCAAGTTCTGTGGTGTTATTGGGCTATTTTGTTTTTAATTCGAAGCCTTGCATATGTCCATTAGGCCCCAGTGAAATGTCTTCTTGTCCCCTTTTAATGACCCCAGGTGACACACTGTAGCTGTTTTGGCTGTACCTCATGCAGCGCTGACTGTTTCGTTCGGGGTAATGAAAGCAGTGCAGCACTGCCCTGGCGCCTTGGCAGCTCAGTGCTCTGTCATCTGCTCTCCGCTCTGCCCGCCATGATGAGGCCTTCAGCTACCAAACCTGACTCACTTGTCACTTGATGATCCCCCCCCCCCTCCTCCCCCTGTCTCCTAGCTGCCCCTTCATGGGAAACCTTCACTAGCACGCTTGATGTCTGTTACTGTGTCTTAAGACTGGCGTGTCAGAGGTCATGTCTAAGTCTGCCTGATGTTCTCTCTTTGAGACATGGGCTCAGCCTGAGATGTTTCTGAGCCTGGCGTATGTTGTGTTTGTCTGTGAAGATATACCCATGGCAGGCGGTGACACTTTGGAAGCCTGTGCATTTCTGTGCAGCTCTTTCTCAAAGCTTTGAGAAACAGTTCAGGAGTTTAGGTGCTTTTTTTCTAACTGCTTGGAATATAAAGAGTTTATATAATATTGAGAGTCTGTGTATGAAAAACTCGACTATATAGCGCTTTTGGGGAATTTTTGAGAGGACAGGTTTGTTTATGAGTGGCATTATGTAGAGATTGTCTGTAAGCCTTGCGGCGTTTCCCGCGCGAAAAGATACGCAGCGGTGGTGCAAAGCCTCCCTCAGCCGCACACAAAGTGAGCACTGAAGCGTCACGCTGCTCTCCACGGGAGCCTCGACCCGCGTGTGTGAGAGAGCGAGCAGGAGGCAGCGACACAGAGAGACCCTTTGCTGTTATGAACGTTTATCATGCCGGGACAGCAAACGGAGTTGAACTTGAGTTATTAGGGTAGATAGTGACGGTGATGGATGGAGGGACTTTCCCATCTGCCGCCACTGGGCTGCTCATTGTCTCTGGTGGTAAGACATGGGCTTCCCGCCCTGCTGCTGTGTTTAGGGTCAGTCGGGGCAGGTCGTCCGGGCCATGTCGTGTGCACTGTTACGTCCCCTTGATGGGACGGTTTAGCTGGCATCTTCTAGGAGCCCATCTGTCTCTCTTCTGCCAGGTCGCCTCTGCAGGCTTCATGCTAACGGGGCCTGTAGGGGCTGAGGGAGAGGGGGCTTTAGCTGACAGCTGGTATGTTTTTTTTTTTTTTGCAGCCCCCCCCCCCAAAGCCTTACTGTCTCACACAGATACAGGAATGCTTGCCCTTACCATGCAGGCTCATTATTGCTCCAAAAAGTCCTCTAGGAGTTACTTTACGATGTGGAAATGCAAGGACAGCGTCCGATAAGATTATCTACTTTATCGTCACCTGAGTGTTCTCTCACAGGGGGTCTGCTCAGCAGATCCCTCTCAACCTACTGGATGCTTGTTATTGTAAATTGTTTGAACCCAGTATGCTTTGGGTTTAAAATAAGTTCACAGAGAAATTATGGCAGTGGTGGTTTTTCTTTGAAGAATTGAACTCGTACAGTATAGTTTTTGCATATATACGCAAAAATGCGGTTTCATTATGAGAAATGTACAAGACTGTCTTCTGTGGATGGGTTACTGAATGTGCAGGCTGTCATATGAGTGCTTCTTTAGGGGGAGTTCTCTGTTTGTCTAAGTGCCAGCCCATTTCTGCTTGTTTATTGCCGTGATGTGTGTTCAACACCCTATGAAATGACAGATTCTTGAATTCCCCTCAAAAGTTTGTTGAGTAATATTGTAATATTGTTAATGGTGTTCAGTGTGCAAAAACTATATTGCTGTATTTGAAGCTTTTTTTTGTCCAAGTAAGAGCTGAGATCATATGTGGGATGTCCTTCAGCGATGTCCAAATGTCCTTCAGCAATGTCCAAAACCTAATGCTCCTTATCTATATTTTCCAGTCCCAAACTGTTTAGCTCGTTCTTCAGAGTTAATTCAAACTCAGTCATCATATAGTCGTAGTTGTTAGTCATCACTTATGCAGGAAGAACGATATTATGTAAATTTTGTGTTCCCAGGCACTGCTGTAGAACCAGCAATATTATCAGAATTTTGACATTTTCTAAATTTCTATTAAATTAAAGCTGGGGTGCACTTTGAGTTAAATCCCATTTTGCCTCACCAAGAATATTTTGAGGCCATTACTGTGTCTGGGTTTGCTAGCAGTAGGTGTGATTTGTGGGTAACCCTGTGACTCCCTCAGGCTGCAGACACCCTTGCCGTCAGACAGAAGAGGCGCATCTATGACATCACAAACGTGCTGGAAGGTATCGGTCTCATCGAGAAGAAATCCAAGAACAGCATTCAGTGGAAGTGAGTCCCGGGCTGCTCCTACGTGTAGAGCTTTACTGAAGTTTGTGACTGCGTTGGATGATTAATATTGCTGGTGTAGAGTGGCAAAATATAATGCCTATACAGGGGCAGTTGTTCAGTGTTTTTGGGTTCTAGGTGTTGGATTCTCTGGATCCTTTACTGGTTGTGTGGAGTGAACTATGGTTTTGTGCCGTGAATGTGTGTGCACCATGTGACCTGCTTGGGGCTGCATGCAGGGGCGTAGGTCCTGGCTGCAACACTCGGGAGATCACAGACAAGCTGATCGACCTGAAGGCGGAGCTGGAGGATCTTGACCGGCGGGAACACGAGCTGGACCAGCAGAGGGTCTGGGTGCAGCAGAGCATCAAGAACGTGACAGATGACACACAGAACAGCAGATATCCTTCACTACCTCGTCCTTCACCCTCACCAGAGGGTGCAGCGGAGTAGAGCTCACCTTCTACCCAGAATACAGTTGGAAGGTGGTTGTGTAAGAAGTGCATGCAAGGTGAAGATTGTTTATTTGAGAGCCAGTAAATCTATAAGAGCTCCTGGCTTGAATAAAGAGATTTTTCTAGAACATTCTTCTTGGCCCTGCTTAATGCCAGGCTGGAGGAGACCTTGGGCCGACCTTGTTGGAATGGGATGCCACAGCATTGCACAACATTTGGCCCTTAACTCAGACACACGCAAGCTTATGTTACCCACGATGACATCTGCAGCTGTTTTAAAGGTGCCCCCCCCCCTTCAGGGCTCAGTGTTCATGCATGGGTGGTGGTCTAAGCCAGCTTGTCCTGAATGCTTCTTCCCCCCCCCCCCCCCTGTCTGCCCAGGTGACACTCTCTTGGCCATTCGTGCGCCCTCAGGAACACAGCTAGAGGTGCCCATACCTGAGGCTGTAAGTGCTTTTGTACACCCTGATCTTGTCAACTGCAAAGTCCTTTTTTTTTTTTTA
The DNA here is from genome assembly GCA_011763525.2 of Mormyrus iriodes. Taxonomy (NCBI): domain Eukaryota; kingdom Metazoa; phylum Chordata; class Actinopteri; order Osteoglossiformes; family Mormyridae; genus Mormyrus; species Mormyrus iriodes. The sequence continues at coordinate 23,169,576 of JAAGVU020000019.1, forward strand.
AAAAAAAAAAAAAAAACACTCAGTGCTTCTCAAGCCAGTCCTCAGGGACCTCCAGTAAGTCCACATTTTTGCTCCCTCTCAGTTCCCAATATACCTGAACCAGGCATTTGGCGTTCTTGATTGGCTGTAAGCGGGGAGGAAACAAAAATGTGGACTTTGGGGGGGTTCCTGAGGGCTGGGTTGAGAAATTATTTTAAATTGCACTTTCCCACCTAACCTAATTACCCCTGCAATAATACATGTCCAATATTACAGTGATCCCTCGTCTATCGCGGGGGTTGCGTTCCAGAACCCCCCATGAAAGGTGAAAATCCGTGAAGTAAAAACCATATGTTTATATGGTTATTTTTGCATATTTTAAGCCCTTATAAACCCTTTATATTCTCTTAGATATTAGGTAAGATTCTTTTTGTATGTAATTATGCATGTAAACACACTGTTTATATACTACGCACAAATATACGTATCGTATATCATTGAAGAATTTAATACGTAAAACGTAGTTGTAAACACATTGTAATAATACATATTTTAACAAAAATAATTTTATATTTACTATAATATACAGTAATGCGCTCGTCTTACTTATTTACCCAGTTATATTAGATATAGTATGACTATTCCTTTAATATTAGTGTCATATTTCTAAAATACGAACACTGCAGTCATGCTCATTTGCATTCTGGTGCTCTGATTGGGTAGCTTCTCAGCCGTCCGCCAATAGCGTCCCGTGTATCAGATCAAGTCATCTTTTATGTGCTGGGGACCGGATATCTCAAACGGAGTGAAGTTCAGATGGAGGCATGGACTGGAACTGGGACGGAACGAAGGGCGTGGACGAGCGGCTGGCAAAGCGGAGGCTGGGCGGACGATCCGGTAGTGGGGTGGAATCTGGCGAAACGGAGGCGGAGTGGACGAGTCTGTAGTCGAAGGTGGAGTCTGAACCGAAGTGGAGGCGGAGTCGAATGCGGACGCAGCCGCTGAAAATCTTACGGCACGTAACACAAACCAACTGAGGAAGCATGTACCAGATATAAACAGACCCATCGTTCGCAGGAATCCGCGAACCAGCGAAAAATCCGCGATATATATTTAGACATGCTTGCATATAAAATCCGCGATACAGTGAAGCCGCGAATGTCGAAGCGCAATATAGCGAGGGATCACAGAGCTATTTCTCTCACTACTGCCCCCATGTGGTGTGTTTTGCTTACACCCTACACTCTCCCCCCGTTTTACTGTCTAAACTCTGCCTCTTTCCCCTCTGTAGGTGATGAACGGGCAGAAAAAGTACCAGATCCACCTGAAGAGCACGTCTGGCCCAATCGAGGTCTTACTGGTCAACAAGGACACGTCAGGCTCGGCTCCTGTGGTCCTGCCAGTCCCCCCACCTGAGGAGATGTTCCAGAGCCTTCCGACTGCAGCCACACCAAAGCCGGCTGCCCAGCCCGGGACTCCGCGGGCCACGACACCCAGCAGCCACAGTCCAACCGCAGCCTCTCCCGCATCGACAGCCCTCCCCGCCATGCCTGTCTCTGGTATGACTTTGGCAGGCCTGGGGTGGGATGCAATAGTGCACATTTTACTAAAAGGCATAATTAATGAAAGTGTATTCTGTTGTAATGTCTCACAAGGCATTTCATTGCAGTCAGAGTGAGCGCACTTCTCTCTCCCTTGCCACAGAACCTTCTGGAAATAATGCTCCCCTGGACCTGGCTCCTGAAGTCACAGTGATGGATCAAACCCACTCGCTGGAGACGCAGCCCCTGCAGTCGTCCGCATCTCTGGACAACGGCTCGTCCGTCTCGGCGTCCGCGGCGGCTTTCGAGCCCATCAAGTCTGACCCGTCGGAGTGTGAGTTTCTCTCCTGTTCTTCATCCCGTTGAACAGCCAGCGTGTTGATCTCTGCGGCTCAGATCCGTCTGGCCCGTTACCCTTTCGCCGGAAGAGTGCAGGGTTTTCGGCATATATTAGGAAGCTATTTTGAATATAAACAGTCGTTGTGCACCACTGAAGCTCTGTAAATTTCACCAGTCGCGGGGGGGTTCAGGGTTGTGGTTAAAGTACAGTGTGCGTCTGGTGTTATCTGTGGCAGTGGTAAAACCTGCACATCTGTTTTACGAGAGAGCTGTTATTGCACTGATACTGAACTGTAGGTAGCAAGGAAGTGTGTGTGTGTGTGTGTGTGTGTGTGTGCGTGTGCGCCACCCCACCAGAGAGGCTGATGACTGCAGTCGTGCACCAGGATGCTTGTTCATAATTCTGCTTCTGTTTGACACGTCTGTTTCGCTTAGACAGCTTCCTGTGTCATTGCGTAGCCACTCTTTGGCTACTCTTGCATCCACATTGTAAGAATGCTGGTTATTGAATTAAAATGCAGGAATGCCCCATTCTGCCCTTCATTTTCTGTATTGAATGAACTTATAGAATAACAGGGCTGACTGCATGTCTAAGTTTATGCAGCGGAGGTTCTGTGTGTCTGTGTGAGAGATGGGGGCAGATAAGGCCACACCCCCGTCTCTCCAACGGTCGGTCTGCCTACCGTCCCACAGGAATGTACAGCCGGGCACTCCGCTCACACCTGGGCCAGTGCAATGGGTTACGTGGCTTTTAAACAAAACGAGATCCATACAATAAAGAATGGGAAATTGCAGTATCACTGCCAGTTTGATCTTAGCTGTAGTATTTTGCATACCTAACATTTAGCTTAAGAAATGTGTACATATATTTTATTTTTACCCAATAGGCTTGTTTCAAGAGTGTGTTCATTTAACTGTTCATTTTTTTCCCAACTTAATTTGAGTTTAAACAAAAGTACCACAAGATGAATACAAACGACCTCCCGTCCTATGCCATCCCAGTCAAACTATTAGCAGACATAAATAATAATGACATCATCAGACCAACAATAAATTTAGATGGATAGATAGATAGATAATGGTCTCAGTATTTAACTTATAATTGACTCTGGATATCGGCCCTAACTATTCGAATGTAAGGTAAGTGAGTAAGCAGTTCTGAGATAATCGATGGACAGTCACAGATCATTCTAAATATTTACCAGCGCGCTCATCCGGGGGAAGGGTTTCATTTTCCCAGAAAGGGAAATCATGGGTCTCCAGTTCTTAGTAAACGTTATACTCCGTCCTCTAATGCAATATTTAGTTTTTTATCTTTATTTGTATTTATTGTACCTGAAGGTGATGAGGGTTTTGCTGGTTAAATGTTGCTATGCCTAGATGTTCAGAAATGGCTTTGGATGCCTGTCAGGGGCAGCGCTGGGTTTGGTGGGTGTATTTGCTCCCTTAATTTGCTTGTGTAAGCCTGACTGTGTGTGTGTGTCTCTTACCAGGTCTTGCAAGTTTGGTTTAACATCACTTGTAACGCGGTACAATAGCGCAGAAGCAGAGGATCTTGTATAATTGGGATTGTTCAAGTTTCCTTGGTATGTTTTGTGTGAGGGCAGCAGTGAGAGGGGGCGATTAAATGTGGTTACCTATTAATTTATAACTTTCAAAACACATTCTGTTCAAAATAATTTTTAACCAGAGTCAGTGTGTCGCTGGGATTGTCCGTCGGCTGCTTGGTTGAATTCCCAGGTCCGTCTCTGAAGCTTTTGATCTGCCTGAATAGTGTCATTTTTCTTTGGGAAAGTGACTACCACCTGTTAGAGCACGATGAATGCACTTGTGGCATGCAGTTCATTGCCGGAAGAGCTACTGTGGCTGGTTTTCCCCTGACAGTGTGTTGGAGATGTTCTGTTTGATTTCTCAGTGCAAGAAATATGGCTGCTAGGTGTCTAGGAGTGAAGGTGCGTTGGCATGCTCATGGCTGATGGGAGCCTGTCTGTGATTCTTCAGGTTCTGTCAGAGTCTCTCAGTTCTGCTGTTTCGAAATGTATTATATATCGACTGTTTTATCTTCACAGTACGGGGCACAAACAGCCCTTGTTGTTTGTGAGGTTTTGGCCACTTGAAGGTGTCTCTCTGACCATGCTTGGATTAACAAATGCTCCAGGCCCATCACTGTGCCTGACATTTATATTCATGTGTCTTCTCTCTCCTAGTGCTGGATTTCCCGAAAGAGCTCTCAGAGATGTTTGACCCCACAAAAGGTAGGTGTCCATTCAGCGAGCCATTAACACGAAAGAGCCAGGCATCAGCACAGCCGGCGCTCACCTTTTCCTCTCTCTCTCCATCTCCTCAGAAATTATGAGTGCTGATCTGCTGGAGGAGCTCATGGCTTCAGAAGGTGAGGAACCAGGCTTTGTTCTCGCTGGTGTCATTACAGTCTAAAGTGGCTGCCATGAAATTGTTGCATTTTATTTCTGTAGCTTGTTTTGCTTTGTTGATAGTTTGCCTTGGTTCTCTTTATATGCACATGAACAAGTTCTAACCTTTTCTTACTTATAAATCATTGTTTTTTCTGTGTAGGAGTTAAGTAAATATGACACCTGCAAAGTGTGGTCACGTTTGTATATTTTATTTGTTTACAATTTAAATCCTGCCGTCTGCCATTGAAATACCGCTTTGTATGTGTGTGTGTGTGTGTGTGTGTGTGTGTGTGTGTGTGTGTGTGTGTGTGTGTGTGTCTGTGTCTGTGTGTCTGCCG
>JAAGVU020000019.1:23174385-23187881 GCA_011763525.2 Mormyrus iriodes
TGTGTGTGTGTGTGTGTGTGTGTGTGTGTGTGTGTGTGTGTGTGTGTGTGTGTGTGTCTGTGTCTGTGTGTCTGCCGGTCGGAGGTAGTGTAATTGTTGTGCTGCGGCATGCCTTCCAATTGGATCATTGAGGTTTCCCTCAGACCTAAGAGCCTTTTGACAACTGTCTCGTAATTTCATCCTGTTTTACAGCATATAATCATGTTGCATTGGTTCTGCATCTGGTGATGTACCATAAACATAATTGCAGGTGTCTGGGGTGAAATGATGTGTTTATGGGTACCTTTATGAGGCTGTGTCCAGAGGTTAATTCACTCCCTCCCTCTCTCTCCCCCCCCTCCCCATGCCCTGCAGTATTCTCACCGTTGCTTCGGCTCTCCCCACCACCGGGCGACCACGATTACATCTACAACCTCGATGAAAGTGAAGGCCTCTGTGACCTTTTCGATGTCCCCATCCTGAACCTCTGATCACGAACTCAGCCAAGAGGGCACTTGTGAATAAGGATTTAACCAAAAGCAAAGAAGATAATATTTTTGCCCCTTTTTTGAGGAACAAAAGAATTAATCTATTTTTGGATTCCTATTGTATTATAAGCTGATCTAATGAACCGACATTTTTTGTGTTTAGCTATTTTGTGTTTTTTTTTTTTCTTTCTTTTTTAAATTCTCCCTTTTTTTTAAGACCCATTAGTTGGAGTAATTCCGGACAGGAAGGCCTGGTATCCGAGATTCTGGCCACAGACACTCCAGCGACACAAGCAAACTACTTCCAGCCGCCATGCTTTAAGTACAAGAGAGATACCCCTGTGTGGCCAAGATGCCTTATGTAATCATTCACAACCATATTTAAGGAAGGAACTGAGGTGGATGACAGCGCCCATGATTTGCAACTTTTAAGGAGTTTTTAACCCGCAGACTTATCGTAGTGAATGGCACAAGGAAGCAAGGGGCCAGAGCCAGGGGCCTACTGGGGTTTAAAGGAAGTGGAGACCTCTCGAGGAATGGAAGAGCCGAAGCTAGGAAAACAACGGCGTGAGCTTACAGCTGCATCGGCTGCTGCAGCCAAGCTGCAATTCTGAGTCTCTCCAGGAGGGGTCACCAGAGCGCAGCCAGTGTAGCTGATGGCTGTTGGCAGAGAAGCACCAGCAGCTCATCACCTGTTTCTGTAGCATTTTCTTTTGTTTTTTTCCCCCCAAACCAATGATGTCACATCACACCGTATGCATCACAGCTCTGCCCCAGATATCCATTTATTCATGTAGCTTTTCAAGGCACAGAGTTTTATTAAACTGCCACATTACAGGTAGAAACAGAAAGGAGATATTTAGTTTATATATACATACATAAATATATATTTTGAATGGGGTTGGGTGAGGGTTTAGAAAAGCCTATATCAATGATGTAGAGAAGGACAAGTATGCACTGGAGCAAAAAGCATAAAGTGGACATTTTTTTAAAATATTGTACAAACAATTTCACTATATAGTTTTTCGTTTCTGCAGCTGCTTATGCAGAATAGAAATGCACCGAAACTATACATCTGCACAGATTTACATATTTTGGGTTTTCCATACGTCCATATCGCAGGCTAAATAACGTAGCATTGAAGTTTCTTCCCCGAAAATGACTGGCCTCAATCCTCTTTCTCCAGGGCTCTTTGAGTGGTAGGTAGATATGAAAGGGCTCTCAGTACAATGATAACTAGTCCTGTATCATAGACCACAGTTCAGAGATCTGCTACTGAACACGTAATCATATACATTATCAAAGCTGTACAGTGCTCATATTTTGCTCCAGTTTTTTTTTTTTTGAGTCATTTTAAGTTGAAATCGAGAGAATTCTGGAACTGCAAGTAATTGTCATTCAATAATCAGCTGGAATTTTGGAATAAAATAATATAATAGTGTTTACTGCAGTTGCATGTTTTTTGGCCATCCCTAAGGTGCTTCGATGATTAGACTTCTAGGTTTTACTGCAAACTGGAGCAAAGTACAGGCAGTGTATAATCCTGTGTTTTTACACAGAGAGACACTGGCCGATTGATGATACGAGGTGCCCTTGAGCTCAGGTAATGTCTTCTCTACACACACTGGCTGTAACTGCATGTACAATACATTTCCTCCAGTGAAACGGAGTGTATTTGCAGTCATATTTACACGCAGGCTATCATAAGCCAGTAGGCTAGTATAATACTGTTGGTTTTTTTTCCTGTCTACCCTACAGAGAGACTGCAGAAACATAGTGAATGTGTTGCACTTGTGCCTTTGTCATATTCCCATTTTACTGCCTCAAAATAAACCTTACGTACTACACAGTTTTGCAGCAGCTCAATTTTACTAGTCCTATAGTAGTGGTATGCATTTTCGCATTTCTCTTCCTGCGTTTTGCAGTAGAGTCCATTTAAGCACGTGTGATATGGCTTTTAGCAGAGTTCTGGGGTACCAGCTGCCTCTGCTTACCTTTCTGGTTTTGTCCACAGAATAACTGGCTACTATAATGTGGGCAAAAGGACTCACTAGTGTGCAGTGTGTTAAATGTGGTTAAAGCTAGTCGGAAACCTGCATGTCCTTCATATTCTTTCCTTCTGTGTTCTTTTCACTGTTACTCTGTCATGTCAGGCTGTCCGTAACGTCACAGTGATGCTCTTTTCTGGGGGGAAATATATGGATGTGTGCACTTGGAGCAAACGCTACAACAGTATTGTGGGATATCAGCTCAGGAAGGCTGTTATGTTCAGCTTGGATGCACAGACAAGCCATTGTGCTCAATTCTCTTGCTTTGAGATGCTCGTCCGATGCATCGCTTTAATGTGAGGGGAGGGGCTGCAATACATTCTTCTACTTCTTAAGGCCTTGAGGGGGCCTTGACATGCCAGCCAGAAACACTGCAGTTGCAGAAACTGCAGCTGGGTTTAAGGAATATGCTCCACAGCATGTTTCCCTGACAACGTCCATCTCTAGAGACTCTGAAAATGTCTTGGAAGAACTTTGCACGACTTTCACAACTGCATATAAGGTTACGCACCGGGTCACGTCACTGTGCTCGCTTTCCTAGTAGGAAGTATCTTGTAAATCTGCATATTTTATTTGTATTTTTTTTTGCCTACTGTTTACCTTGTTTCGTCATGTTAATTACATATACCCTAGGTGTATTGGACTGAGAATCACCATAGCGATATAGGTTTCTTATTGACACTCGAACCTTCTGACAAAGTCGCCAAAACACACTGTCGGTATGAGAAAGAGGCCTTTGGATGTGGTTCAGGATGCGGTGCTGCTCTGGAGCGAGTTTCTACTGAATGTTGAGTTTAACTGCCACTTGCATCAGGTAATTTCTGGTTGTTCCTCTTTGAAAAAAGAAAAAAAAAATCAGCGTAACGTACTTCTGTTTTTTCCTCGTTGTTTGCTGTTCAATTTTCTCTTTAACCACCAGGTTTTACTATACATTATTTTCTCAAGTTCTTGTATAATAACCGTAGACCTGCTTGACATTAGTTTTGGTTATTCCATTAAGTCTTTTTTGCCTTCTGTGTGTGAATGTGTGCGAATGCTTTTTAACGTTGCCGTAGAATAAGTAAATACTCCGGCTGTACCTTTGTCGCCCCCTGGTGATGATTGTCTCTTAGCAGCCCTTTCGTGTGTTTTATGGGATTGTGAATTCTCAGTCTTGCTGACTGTTCAGATACTCCAGTTTCAGCCAGATTTTTTAGAGGTTCTGAATGGATGTGTTCTTCAAATGCAGTGACGTATTTCTTTCTTGTTCATGCCATTCAAAGAGGCTCTGTTCTGTTTTATACAAGTAAGCATTTATTTTTATATTTGTCATATAAAACAAATGTTTGGATAGTTGTTATATACAGTATGAAATTGTATTGATTCAGTTTTCTGTATCAAACCAAGTCATCTCAACAGCACTTTACATCAATACGCCCATAGAAACGTTACACCTGCCAAAATCATTGGAAGGTGTTGGTTACGTCCCTGAAACATTCATATTCCAGGGAATTCTTTCTGTATTTTTTTAAAACTACGATGTTTGTAGAAACCTTTGAATAATAAGTATGTAACAGACAGCTATAGTTATCACTCTACTGCAAAAGAAAACGAAATAAAGATTTTTATATGTTTTCCTAAGTCATGGCTTCTGTGTCATTTTTCAAGTGTACATTTTTTTGGACTTTCGTTGGAATTTTGGTATAACTGTTCCGCCTTACCAATAGATTCACTTGTACAGCTACATATACAATAAAGCTAGTGTTCCCAACCCAAACCAAGAAATCATTTACTGGATTTCGACTCCAAAACTTATTTGCAATAACTTTACATCTCTAGCGTAATCTGCTTTTTAGATGTAAACTGATGATGTGATCAGTGATTACGCTGTGCCGCGTTCTTTTTAGTCTGTAATAAACACGTATCCATCCTGTAGCAATTCCTATAAAGCAGAACAACAAGTGGTAGGTATATGATTGTTGTACCTCTGCTTCCTTCTTACTCCATATCATTATAAGTAAAAAAAAAAAAATGCAGTCTTGGAACTAAGTAAACAGAAAGCTGTTTCAAATGTTCAGGTTAGAATGCCACCAAGAAGTGTATATCTATATACTGACATACACTAGCGGCCAAAATTGTGGAAATACTTCCAACTTTCAGAGATTGCAGAACTTTATTCCAGTTACTCCGGCTACTTATTTAATCGTCCAATGTATGATATTTGTAACATTCTTCGTTTATAAACACTGGCACTAATATTCGTGTAGTAATTCTTAAAGCGTCATGCCAAAAATGCTGAGCGTTTCCACAATCCTGCTTCCGCCGGCGCACGCTGCTATTCCGCGGCCGAGCGCTCCGTCCTGCAGGGGGCGGCTGGAGCTGCGGCGGGCGGCCGGGCGGCCGCGCTACCCGGAACTCTCAAAGTGATCAATTACTTCGGAAAGTTGGGAAGGAACTTGAGCGCCGCAGCCCCTGCCGCTCTCTCCGATCTGCCGCCGCCGCGGACGGGGACGTGGGCGATCGGCGCTTTATGTTCGGTAAAATAGCTCGACGTTTTCCAGCAGGTAGGAAAAACGGGGCGAAGTTTTTAGGGAAGGGGGATTCGCTTTCGGTTGCCGAAGGGCTAAGCGGCTAGCTAACTGGAGTGCGTGTGTGAGTATTGTTTAAGCATAATGGCTCCTTGCTTTACACTATCCTGCCGCTACGACATCACTAAAATGTGAACCTTTGCAGAGTGACACCATGCAGTCTAATACTTTATCATGCATTGGTGTTTTTTTTTGGTTATTCACATACCATCCAACAAATGAAAAGCTGCAAGATTTTAAAATGTCTTTAGTAATACTGCTTTAGTGAGCTGTGTGTGTGTGTTTTTTTTTAACTATTTTTGTAACATTTGTAACTTGTAATATTATTTCTGCGCACTGAAGTGTCAAAGAACATTAAACAGGAGGGGGAAAGTGGAAGAAATTGATTTAATTGCTCTAGTAACGAATTAGTTGCCCCTTTTCCACAAAATGATTTATGGAAGTAACATTCATATTCGTATATTATATTCATGTTCTCCGTATAGGCCTATGAGAAGTTATAAAGATTGAATGGATTGTTTCCCTAGAGGTTTTAATCTGCATTCAGCTGCTGAAACACTGATATGACGGCAGTTCCAGGTACATATTTGCAAGCAGATTAATTTGTATTAGTCCTTAAGTAACTTTGACCTAAATAATGTATTTCACTCTACTTTGGTGGTTTTAAAAGTAGCGGGAGCTGTACTTAATGAAGCAGTGAGTAGAGGGAGAAGGCAGCTGTACAGCTTTGTGAATGTGGGATTTTAGGGTGGCCAGAATGCAGATTTGTACATGGGGAGGTCTACAGTAGCTGTGCCCCTGTTTTAAAGCATTGATTAATTCAGGTTGGCAATGCAGCCTGCGTACTAGAATGGGAATTGGGTCCCACTCCAGAGAGCGTGGCATGACCATAAGGGACTGTTATTGGTATGCTGTACAAAAACTGACCTCATCCTTTGTTTAAACTCATACACATACTCCTGGTAACTGAAGCAGAGGCCAGTCCACGCTCGCAGGATCTGGTATGGGCTTGTTGACATCTGTCTGCCATGTTGCCTGGTGTAAGATCGTGGCTTCTGGGAATTATTGCATTGCAGTTCTCTGGTTCAATTGTGCTGAATCTGATAAAATAGCCCAACACCTATTCTTGGCAAACGTTGTTTTGTATGAGTGGCTGACCTAAGGAAGATGCAGAAAGTCTACACACCCTGTTTAGATTTATATTTGTTGGTGTTGACATAGTAAACTGATTCGGACTGATTGGGACTGAGAGTGAAAGTAATCCACTTCAGTGGATTAACTTAGTCCTTTGGTGAGGTTTAAATTTTCCCTCTATTCTCTGAGACGTGTATGTAGGATGGACTGCCGTTACCTTGAGGGCTGGAACTATGTTTGTTAAGGCAATAAGGCAATCTAATGGATTGTCTTTTTTGTTGTTGTTTATGGGCCCTGATCAGCAGCTGAGTATGCAAAATATTAGCATAATTTTTACAGGAATTTGTTCCCCAGTATGTTGTGGGAGTCACCTGGGAATTCACAGGTCATGAGCCAAGTTCCAGTCTCACTCCTTCCCCATTAATAAACTGCACTCAGATGAGCTTTCCTTTCCCTGTAAGTAATGCACTTTAATCAAGTCCCTCTGAGGTTAGAACCAAATTTCATTTTCAGTTCCAGATTCGCATGTGACAAAATATTTAGAGTTTTGCTATTGTGAACTGGCGTACGAAACGCAGAAGCTCTGCCGCTTTCAGCATATGTGCATGTGTGTGTTCACTCACTCTGCTGAAAGTCTGGCTGTCAGACTGTGAGCCCAGTGAGTTTGCAGGTTGTTGAACTTTCCTGGTTTAGTTCATGTTTTGAAGCTGTTCTGCCTCCGAGTAGTGACACCATCTTTCAGTTCTCCCTTCTTCTTTACTCCGGGCCACCTAAATCACATTGATCAGCAGTCTCCGGTCTCTAGAAGATGACATTTAGAAACGCAGGCGATGAGTACAGGGGACCCTGAAAGGAATGTTGGAACCCTGTAGCACCTGTAGGACAATAAAACCATAATCCTGAACCATAAACCTCGGCAGTGTTTCAGTTAGTCTGTGTGTGCTTACTGTAAAGGGCAGCGTAAGACAGTACTCACGTTGTGTGCTGTTCATTTTTTATCAAACTGGTTTTCCTTTTGGGTAGAACCATACACTCAGTGAACATATCAGATCCGTCTGTCTGTCTGTCTGGATCTGTCTGTCTGTCTCCTGCCTGCCTGCCTGCCTGCCTATGTAGCAGGCGCATCTATCGAAAGTGACACACAGCTTTTCTGAGCGTCCTCTGCTCTTGCTGTTGGGCGTGTGCTTCATTTGACCCACCGCCCGCATGACACTGACTGTATCGATACAGAGATACGTCTTTTCCCTCTTCCCCGTTCGTAGTCTCGCATCCTGCCGCATACTCTGTCTGCCTTCCCCACGTGGTGCTTGCCGACACATATGGAAACACTTGAGGTGGTTTGGCAAGTGTACTTTGGCACCCGTTTGTTACGAGGAAAAAATGTGCACTGGTCTGCAAGTGCTAGGTGCTGAGGTGCACACGTGCCGGCCCTGTGAGACAAGACACACACACACACACACACACTCTGTGGGTATACCTCCAAGCTGCGCTGGCCCGCTCACTGGATCGTGCCTTTCCCAGACCAACAAAAGGGAACTAGCAATGGGTGAAGCTGTTGATACGGACAAGACACTTAATTCAGAGAAACTTGATGTAGCAACAGGGAAGTGCAGATTGTTCATAGTAAAAGTGGGCAGTCTGAGACAATGAGCTGTGTGTGCGTGTCTCCGTGTGTGCGTGTCTCCGTGTGTGCGTGTCTCCGTGTGTGCGTGTCTCCGTGTGTGTCCGGTGTACGTGTGTGTGTCTGCTTGAAGTATTATGGTAACAAAGTAGATGCGCTTTTTCGTGTAAGGTGCATCCAACTTCCTTCTTTGCTAATGAAGAGAGCTGACCACAGTATGGGGTGTGGGGTGTGGCATTAATAACTCTTTTGCTCCCTCCCCCTCTCTCTCCCTCTTGCTCATTTGTTCACTTGCTCGCCTTCTCTTTATCTCAGGGTTCTGTTTTTCCTTGCTGTCTTTCTGTTTCTGAACCAGGCCTTGAGCGCACACCCCATCATGGCCCCTCAAAAGGATGTAGTCAAGATTGCCATTCAGATGCCCGGGGCATACCCCCAGCTCATCGAGTTAGACCAGGTAGGGATCCTGGGTCAATGTGGAACCCCAATACACTTTTGGGATTGGGCAAGACTGGGGCGAGACTACATGTTGGTACTGGGATGTGAGTATCAGTGGTGAGAAATCTGTTCACAAACGCACAAAAATTCTGCTCTGGTATATGTTTGGCTAAACTTACTGTCACTTACCTCCAACCTCAACAATTACAGAATAAATTCTTGGAGCAGGTGCTGGAGGGGATTGAGGCAATGCTTCTGAAGCGTCAATGATATGTTTGCTGACCCTAAAATCGTTTTGTGGTCTCGGTTCCTGCCCGAGGGAAATGTTCCTTAAGTGGATTTTACTGCAGGTCGCCCCAGCGAGCTTCTGATTGGCTGTAGGCTCTCCACAGAACCTCTGATTGGTCTACCACATTTCAGACCACAAATTACAGGGCAGTCAAACACAGTCGTAAGCAGCCTGCCGCTGGTGGGATAAAATGGATGTTTTCGGTCAGTTCTGTTTCATGTTGTGCTGTGCAGCCCGTTTGTCATTTATTATCCCCGGGTTGCCACACGCCCGCTGCTTGATTCTTTTAAATGTGCTCCAGTGAGAAGAGCGTGCCCTTTGAGGCAGCTAAGAACTTCCTTTGTGAGACACCTCTCATGTTCCGTCAACAAAGACTTTTCTTGTCTTTCAGAAAAAGCCACTCTCAGCTGTCATCAAGGAGGTTTGTGATGGGTAAGTGTGGCGTCTGCATTCTCCTGTTGCGTGTGCGACGTAACATGATCCCCGTGCGGCATGGTACGACCCGCAGCTGTTGTATCTGTGTGTGGCTGGTGTGTTGCTCCGTAGGTATACAGAGGTCTCAGCAGCCCCTGGGTAAGTTCCGTCGATCAGGGAAATGTCCCCCCTGTGCTCTAGATGAGGTCGGAGGTTAATTGCCCTGACTGCACGGCTGCTCGCAGTTACAACACAACCTCTATTTGTAGCTTTAGGGAACAGTAAAGACATTTGAGGGATGTGTGGTTGGATTACGTCAAAACTTTTTAAAGTCAAAGTTCACTGTGACTTGACGGGAATAAATTTGTAAGTGAAATATGGCAGGAAAGCCAGTGTTGGGATGGAAGTTCATTTTAGGACAGCGGGGAAAGATTTTGTGAGACTCTGCTGTGTCTTTTTAGATGGAACCTTCCTGGCCCTGATAACTACGCTCTCCAGTATGCTGATGGCGTGCAGACCTACATCACGGAGTCGGTGAGCAGGCCCATTCCTAATGTAGCTTTTCTGCCAAATGAAGACTCGTCTGTGAGAAGTTCAGATGGACGTATCTTGAGAACACGATGGTGCTTTTGTTCACGTAAAACAAATGGCTTTAAAGTGCCTCCTGAAAATAATTACTGATGGGAATAGGCATAGAGGTGACAATTGTTGAATAGACTTTTCAAACATTTAAACTGACGACTTAAATGTCAGATCAAAGATGTAGATTTCACACACACACACACACACACACACACACACACACAATAACTTCCTGGCACATTTAAAGCCCAAAGATGCTGTTTTCTTTTCTTTAACGTGTTAAAAATCTGCTCAACAACTGACTGGTCAAAAGTTGTTCCTGGTCTCACCCTGACATCATTATTCTGAAGTCAAGGGAGGGTTTCCAGAAAGACTGGGAGCCTGGTGTGTATTTATGTGAATGAGAGAGGAGCCGTGCTGGCAGGCTGGGAGATTCCAGCAGCCTCTCAGGACCTGTAGATGCAGGTTCTCTCTCCTCCCATCCTCGCTTTCCGGTCCTGATTCTCCCTGCAGCTCTCTGTTCTGCTTCGTCACTGTGAGTCATGGCTCTTACTTCTACCAGTGGGAAAGCGTCACTCTCCTTTTAGCTTGCCAATGTTTCACCATCCCACTACACTTCCCCAAATATTCATTTGATGGCGCTGCAGATTGGACATGTGTGTCTGCCCCACCCTTATGCCCATGTCCATATTTTGCTCACGTCACCTCCCTTTCCTTTCCAGAATCGCCTGGACATCAAAAACGGCAGCATCCTCCGGCTGACGAAAGCACCGGTGAGACTTTGACCTGAGGACTCTGGGGAAATTGGGGGGGGGCGTCATTTGGAATTCCAGAAAGTGCCCGGTTGTAGCTAGAAAACGGGCAGAAGGCCTCTGTGATGAAACGTGCTTCAATTTGTTCTCTCTGTCTGTATCCGTGAATGAAGAGGCTGGGTAGAGCTGGATTTCCATGCCACCCATAGCCTTGGTCGCCTTTTCCCATATTGTGCCAAAACAAAGCAGGAATTGTGGCAACAGAAACAGCCTTTGTCTGCTTCTGGATCAGGCCTGTAATTCTCTGCTTATGATTCACAAAGGTGGCAAATATTGGGCAGTGAAGTGTTGACTAAGAAGGTGTATGTGAAGGTGTGTGTGTGTGTGTGTGTGTGTGTGTGTGTGGTCTGAAATTGAGTGTGTCCTAGTCTCTGTGCCTGCAGGGCATGATCTTGGACATGTGGACAGTGCACTGTCCCAACTGGTGTTTAATAGAAGAATGGGGGGTGGGCCTTTGGTTTATGCCCAATCACAGGGCTCGATATGGACCAATCACGGCCCACACAACATACTATAACGCATACTCCACTGATTTTACTGTCATTACTTGCTGTCATATTGTCAAGTGTTTATGATGCTGTGTGCAGGCAAGGTTATCTGATTACAAGGCATCAGTGTTTGCATCTCTGTGTAGAGAAGCCCACTTTCAATAGTGTCTCAAATGCTTTGGAAAACGTTCAGTTTTCTCAAACATATTGCTCTAAGTTGTAATTAATGAAGGGCTTTACATGTTTGTAGGTTCATGTAGATGTCAGATCAGTATGCAGAAGTATGTGATCCATGTGTGTATTTCAGGGTCGCTGCGCTGAGGACCTGTATAAAGGCATCCAGAATGCAGACTCGGGGGTGCGCTGTGACTCCCTGAAGCAGCTGGCAGACGTGTCCACAGACATCACCTTCGCCCAGGAGTTTATCAGCCGGGATGGACACTCTCTTCTGGTGCAGATTGTGGAGGAAGACAAGGAGTATGTGCTCAACTGACGGAGCTGTGGAGGCGTGGGGATGTCGGCATGTTTGCTTGGTGTAGGGGTGTGGGTGGGGGGGAGGCATAGCTATCAAGTCTCACGTTGTACCTGTCAGCCTTGAGCCCCATTTGTGGTCTCACAGGTGTGAGATATCGGTGTCATGGCTTCTCATGTACCCAAACCAAACAAAGACAAAATGACAATGTGTCCTTGGTCGCAAAGTCTTACTGTTGCCACTCCCCTGGTCGCCAAGTTGAGGGAGAATAGCTCACTGTTTTCAACAAATTGAATAGTTTTATAATTTTTTTTTTTACCACCCATCTCACTGTTCTTCTGCAGCTGCGTTGACATGTCATCGGCCTGCGTGCTGTTTGATCGACGTATCAGTGCTCTTTGGCCGCTAAACTAAGCCTCCAACCCCCCTGTCTGGTTTTGGTGGGTGGAGGGTGCAATCTGGAGATCCATGCCTTTAGGCTGTCCGCTCCCCTCTCGGCATTTGGTTCCCCACCTCCTTTCTGCCGCATGCTGCAGGAATGTTGGTAATGTGGGCTGTGCTGCCGCGTAGCAGCGAGCCCTGTGCCCCGGCACGCCGCCGTCTGGAATGAGGAAGTGGGCTGCAACTGGGGTAACATCTCAGCTTTGAGTTTAGTCTTTGCAGTGCTCGCCTGGTTCCTTCTTGCAGCAGCACGCATGCTGTGGCCTCCAATACTGCACACATTAGTGGTACAGGTTTTTGGAGGGGTGGGGGCTACTGATCAGGGGTGGTGCCACTAGGGTGCTGGCCCCGGTTGAAAACTGATTGGTCCTCAGAGTATCCCCTCCTCTGTCACTCACTGATATCAGACCCCCCCTTCTAATGATAATTTATACAGAGGGGGCAAACTTACAGCCCCACTTTTGCCCCCCCCTAAATTCCTAGAATCATCCCTGTGTTGAGTATGCGTGGTCTTTGGCGTACTTTTTGCGTTGGTGGTAAATGCTTTGATCAAAATGTCAAAAGAAATTCCAGACACTTAAATAGCTTTGGCTAGGTACAGAAATAACTAGTTCAGCTTCTTACAGATGGAAATATAATGTGTAATTAGTGGTGTGTTGGAATAACATGTATTATTATTATTTATTATTATGTGTGTTCGACATTTGTCTGATGGCTGATTGAAAATAAACTTGCTTAACGAGAAGCGGTTTGACCGTTTTCAGTGTGAAGCTGACATTTCTCTCATGGTGGTTGTCTGGTGTAATTTGATTGCTTCCTCTCAGGCTGTTGCTACCCCTGTTTGCCTTTCAGGTCGCCACTCATAATGACACACGCATTGACGGGATTCACAGAGCTGATGGATCATGGGATTGTCTCCTGGGAGAACCTCTCCTTGGTCTTCATCAAGAAGGTACCTGGCCGGCGCCCTGGCTCTCCTGCATTGTTGGTCTTTCCTCGCACTTCCGCCAGTGACATTCGCCATCTGTGCCAGATTGCTGCCTTTGTCAACGCCAAAGTCATGGATGCCTCCATTCAACGACTGTCCCTCACCATCCTGGAGAACATGGTTCTGAGCAGCAACAGTCTCTTCAAGCTGGTCAAGGAGGAGGTGAACCTGGAGAGACTCATAGCCCACCTGCAAGTGTGAGTGCAGCTCTGAAACTCACACCGGTGCTCACGTACTTGGTATCGCTTGGGCGTTTGTTTCTCGGCCTCTTGCAAACGGAGGCTTATATGGGTAACTCACAGAATAAGTGACATATGAGCTTAAAGCCGAGAACTGGACCACCAAGAATTACCAGGGCAGCTTAAGTGCACCTTGGCAGAGGGTCTACCAATGTCTGTAACTTTCCTGGACGAATATTGCTGCATTCTTTAGAAAAGCCAAGTCATTAATCATCTGGCATCTTGACGGTAGTGGAAATGTGTCTCGGGCAGTTTCTCTAAGTGTTCAGCTTATGGTATAGCATGTGTGAGAATCACACTGGTGTCTCGAACTTGTTGTGCATTTCATATCTGAGAGAGGCCTGTTCAGACACCCGCAAAGTGTTCCTCTGCTATGATGTGTGGTTTTCTTGTCATGCAATTCTGGTATCGGGGCATTTTCATTAACTTGTCATACAAGCCTGCTGTCATTTCAAACGGCACAGTAATTCCTGAAAATATCCGATGGGTTTGTGTTTGT
>JAAGVU020000019.1:23204141-23279412 GCA_011763525.2 Mormyrus iriodes
CCGTTTTCTTGCCCTGGAGGAATGCAGAAACATTTCTAGGCTCTCTTTTGAAGCACAAGCTAAGAATGAAAGTCATCGCTGTTTCTGAGTTGGCCAGGGTGAGGATGGTAACTCCCACTTGGTTTGAATCCCTGTGCTTCATATCACGTCTGCAAAGTCTCACTTATTAGATATTTTGATGCAGTGCCCTTTAACAGGCAGGTAACATAAGTCAGGGGTTTGACTGGATGCGATTTGACAGGGAGAGAACTCAGGTGTGCACAAATTCTCAGGCGTGCGGTGGGGGGAGGGGGGTGAAGGCAGGAACAGTGTCAGCTGCCATGCTGACACAAATTTTATGAGTTTCCGACACTCAGAATGTCTTGCTGTCTGTGGCTGAGCCTTGCATGGCTGTAATTCTACTTATAAACAACCCAACCACACCTACTCTCCCCACCCCCCTCCCAGTTTTGCCTGTGGACAGATGGACTGAACGTTCTGCTGGGGAAGGAGATGACCAGCGAGAGCATGCGTAGCGAGCTGGAGATCTTGCTCTCAATGGAAATCAAGCTCCGTCTCCTCGACCTCGAAAACGTGCCCATTCCCGACTCCGCGCCCCCCATCCCAAAACCTCCGAGCAGCTTTAACTTCTGCTATGACTTCAGCCAGACAGAGCAGTAGGACATTGGTTGGGGTGGAGCGCCCTCTTGAGGTGTAGGAGGGGCATGGTAAGGAGTATGGTTACATCAGAAGAGTGATATCTGGTCATGTGTAGTGGGTAGAGTTGTGTGTAAGAGGGATGTGAAGTGTAATCTTGAAACAAACTGCGCCTATTTTAAGGTCAGAGGGTTTGTGAGTTCTAGAAGCTTCTAGGTGAACATTCATAAAGGTTGTATGATTAATAGACATTGATTTTTGGGGTGATGCAGAGACACATGCAATGAACACATTTCAATACAGAGGTGCTAGTAATGTTTAATGGTACAAAATGAACCTCACTCAGATGCCTCTTATTACGTCTCTCCTATCTGGTCTGTCTGTATTCTCATTAGCTAGAGCAAGCTTTTGGGAAATATGAATTTCCTCCTTACCGTCTCGTCTTCATAAGCATGTCAGTCTTAAATATTTCGGTGTCAATAGCTGCAGCTTGAGACGTGTCATGTTTGTTACTCTGAATCTAGCCTAAGCCGGGGGGGCCCTGGGGCCCCAACTAAGGGCCACTACAACATGCAGGTCCATGGCACTTCTGCACTGCAAGAATGTAAAACGCTGAAGTTATGCTTGCGGCTGCAGGGCAAATTACTGGAGGGTCTTTTTTTCCACTCTAACATTTTGTGGAAATGGGATGTGTTAAGCTTCCTGATTGGAGGAGGGTATTAATTTTATTGAATTAATTTTTTTGTGTGCGTGCATTATCACCTTGTTTCTCTATTTGAAATGATTTAATATGTTCCTCTTCAGAGACACTTGGTGGCTCTAAATAATTGGACTCTAATAATCGGCAGATTGTTTGCCCTGTACTGGGCTACCGAGTTCAGATCCCCCCTGTATCGATTATAGATTATGGAGGGCACTTCTACACCTTTGTTTAAAGATAGCATGGAGTGAGTAGAGTTTTGAACCGTCATCGATTTAAAGTATTCATAGCCTTTTAATTCTACTCTGATGGAAAAGTTGATGTTATATTAGCCTGTGGTTGAGGATTTTTGTCGTCTTGTGCAATATTTTTCTCTCGTCTATATGGTGAAGGAATTGTTACGATGATCTGTAAGATGGAAAAATGATTCAAGGATCCAGCCTTATGGCATTCCGAGCACCAAAAAACTCCAGATATAAGTATAAGACCAGTTATACAGTGAAACTTACCGTGGCAGAATGTCTTAAGGTGTGCCATCTAGAATTTTCTATAAACCCCCATAGACATGGTGATGATTACATATATTCAGAAGAAAGGTCAAGCAAGCAAGCGATGCAGTGAATAGTGAAGGTTATTCTGCTCTTCCTTCATCAGTCATAGCTATTGTGATAAAAGCTCTCTTTATTGTGAAACTTCAACTGAAAGATTTCGTTAAATCAGGTACACCGAAGACATATTTGATAACTATGTTTTCTTTTGTCCAGTAACCACAAATTTTTGTCAAAAATAATGAATGGTCCCAATTAGACCTATTCCAGCATTCATTGTATTTAAACTAAATGGTACTTCCTGGGAGGTTCTTAGTTATCTTCACCAGAGGTTGACATTTCAGGTCCAGAAAGTAGAAATCCAGACCAAGATTTTGTTTCAACCAACAGGCTGAGTAAAGTAATCTTTATACTCAGGTGGTAGGTTGAAACAAAATCTTGGTCTGGATTTCTACTTTCTGGACCTGAAATGTCCACCTCTGATCTTCACTAAGTACACAAAATTTAAAGGCAAGTGAGTAGGATCCTGCATGAAATGGTAGTTGGGAAACTTTGACATCAATTTGAATATGGAGCCACTTTTTGGAGTTCTTACTTCGCACTCACCAGTACGGAGTATGTTGAGTATTGTTTCAGCATTAACATTGAATTACTTGACCGACTTCTGAGACGGTTTCTGTATGGCCTACATTTCAATTTTTCTGGGATTTGTTCGACCTGTTCAAAGCTAACTAGCGTGGCATGGTGGCGAGATGAGTTTACAGAATGTGAATGATTCACTAGCAGCCTGTGGCTCTTCATCATTCTTCCCATGCTTGGATTTCTTTGACTCCTTTAGTCTCCATCGGGAAGACAGAGATGTGGGATTTAAAGGAATCTGTGACTAAATTTTAGTTTAATCTGGTGTTTTTATGGGCTGGCATGAATCTCAATGATCTTAAAAGGTACATATGAACTTGATGGCAGTAAAGGTGCTTCATATCAGTCTGTCCCACAGCAGCGACCTAATGAGGTTGATTATAAGGTACACAAACACACTTCTGTATTTCTATGAAAGCACAGTATGTTTTTAGCATCAACAGGGATAGACAGTTGCAATATTATCTAGCCTTAACCGACTGGCACAAACAAGATCTGTTTTGTGCAGGTAAAACTTCAGCGTAATCGAATTTAATCAAGGTCATTAACAGATCAATGTTAATGAAACTAGCAACTCAATCAGTAGAGAACTTACCTGATTTGCTGGTTAAACCGTTCTCACCCAAGAATACTGGTCCCTACATTTTCAGCGATAAACACTTTGATCAAAGATATTATTTTTTAATAATAATAAATAATAATTAATAATAATGAATAGCTTCAGTGTGGGGTTACTGAACTTCTAAGAGTTTTGAAGGCTACAAGATAACAGAGTGCTTGTTTTGTATATACATGTAATTTTGTTTTTCCTCTTCAGTTGTAATTGTACTGTAAGACTGACCAACAGCCAATAAAGACACAGCAGATATAAAAGTCCTACGATGTGGCTAGTTTTAAAGCAGAACATTTTTAAACCTGTGTCAACTTTTATTTAAACCCTTTTATTTACGGAATTACGTGGGACCTGCTGTGGGAATATAATATGGAATTCCTGCAATGTATTTATTTTTCACTAAATGGTTAATCCCCTTTGTACTAATTACAACTTAATTGCATGATGTATATAGGAATGTTTTCAATATCGAGACATTTTACATATGTGTTTCTATAAATACATCTAAATGAACCTTAATTTTTTGTGAAACTTTTAATGTTAAGATTTTTTTACGTCATAAACAGTACCAACTCAGACCAAAGAGGAGGAAAAGCTTTAAGAAAAAAGGTAATATGACCTTGACAAAGGGTTTATTGTTGAGTGTTCATCAGTTCCTTGTACTTCCTGCAGTAAAGGTCATGTTGTTACCACAAGACGTTTGCTTAGTTTTTTATCATCTCTTTTAGTAAATAAGCCAGCTTGGAGTGAGTGAGTGTGAGTGCGTCTGTGAATAATATATATATTTTTTGCAAACTGCAGCCTGGTTCTTCCCTGTTTATCATTAATGAAGGGCTTCTTCCTTGCTCTATGGGACTTCAGTCCTGCTTCTAGGAGCCTGATACAAACTGTCCTAGCAGTGCACTTCACACCTGCACTTAATGTTTCCCATTCCTTTTGAAGGTCATTTGATGTCATCCTATGATTCATGAGAAACTGCCGGATAAGATCTCTGGCATTAGAAAGTTGCTTCTGCCCTCTACTTGGCTATTTTTTAGATGTGTGTGTGTATGTGTATATTTTGTTCTTATTGACTTCACAACTAGAAGCTCCTACAGCATTGAGTTAGGCAGGCAGTATAATCACTGTGTCAATGGATGTTTAATCTGTCACAGCCCTGTCTTTTAATGGTTATATGAGTGGTTATAACACTCATAGATTTAAAAACATCAGATTTACACATCATGTATTCTTCAAAAATCAGGACAAATCATATTTGTGCAGCAGCCTGCAACTGTGTTGAGCATGAACTGTACTGTTATTGTGCACTTCTTAAATTGAAACATTTAATTATCCACATTTCAGGTCATATACATACAATACACGCTGTTCAGCTCACAGAAAATTACTTAAATTAAAATACCTTTTCAAACTTTGAAGCACCACTATCAAACTTTGAAGCACCACTATCAAACTTTGAAGCACCACTTCACACTTATCCTAAATTTACTACAGTGTTATAACTGCTGTACAACTACTCTTGTGAAAATGAGCAGTTTTTCTAAACTGTTCTGTTTTCACTCCCTTGATTATATACATTTCCCTGAATTTCAGTATATATAACAGCGGGCCAGTTACAGGCCCATTATTATGGAATGAAATGACAATCATGTCCTCACTCAGAGTATTTGTGAGGAAAGACAACTGAAATTGAAAGTACAAGGAACAGAATCTTCCATCATGTGAACTGTTTGGCCACATTAACCCCCCTGCTTTATGAAAAGATCCAGCCCTGCTGGCTTAACAGACACCCTAAATAGTTCTCCGTTGAACTATCATCAAACGATGTATTACAGGCGTCTTTGGAGGTAGTTCAATTAGCACTACAGACCTTATATCATTCATGTCCAGTCAGGAACAAAGATGGTGGCCTGCATAATTATACCGGCCTTTCTAAAGGTGACTCTCAGAGAGTGAAGATAGGGTTGGCCCCACCCACAAAGCAGTGGTTCACAGAGTCCAGGAAGAGCAGCTGGGACTGGAGCCGTTCCACCGCCTTCATAGTAACGCCCTTGCACAAGGAAACGTCCAAAGTCCGCAGGCTTTCACAGTGCTGCGTGATGGCAGCCAGGGACCTGGGAAGGATCACCGCTATCACTCAATGCCTCCTGTGTATCAATCTATTTAGCTACTGTTTAGCGTAACTGCAGTCGTAAGTTCTGGTTTAAACCTTTAATAGACACATTAAGGCCCCAGCTTTGTTGTTTTTGGCTGATTGCCTCATCTCTACATGTCTTATAGCAGTTTCCCAACCCCGATCCTTGGGGATGCACAGACAGTCCATGTTCTTGCTCCCTCCCAGCTCCCTGCTGTCTGGCAAGAAGCTCGGTGGGAGCAAAAACATGGACCGATAGTGGGTCCCCAAAGACCGGATTGGGAAACCGTCTTATACGATAACAGATTCTCTTACTTGTCAGTAATGCGGCTGCAACCAGCCAACTGGAGGCTCCATAATCTCCTCAGGAAGGGTGCTGCACCGATGATGCCCTGGTCGGTCAGCAGGGGGCAGTAAGAGAGGTTTAGGCAGACGAGGCTACGGCAGTGCCAAGCCACTGAGAGCAGGCTCTGGTCCGTGATGTCGTTTAGCATGGAGAGTGAGAGCTGCTGCAAGTCGGGGAATCTGAGAACCTAAGTAGAGAGGGGTGACATGTTAGCATGGCTGTTTTCATAGTGTGTCAGCTAAACGTGCTGCTAGCTTTGGAACCGCCCCCCCCCCCCAACCTGAGTGATGCTGGTGTCGGTCAGTTTGCTACAGCCAGACAGATCCAACTCTTGGAGGCCTCGGAGGGCCAGCAGTGAGACACCCTCCTGCTCCTGGAAGGTCTTCAGGTCGGCCTCAGTCACCAGTCGAGGCTTCTCCACAAAAGGCATGGGCGGAGGGCGGAAGAATCCCATGTTCCCAAAGGTCCGGGTGAAGCAGGGGCCCTTCACCTCCTGCAGAACCGGGCAGCAAAGTTTCCCGATAGTTTAAGCAAATGGGTTCCACTAGCATTTCCCACTAGCAGGTCAGGAAACGCAAATCTGATCGTAACATTTAAGCACGATGTACCGGCTGGATGCCACACTGCTTAGCCGATTGACTGTCCTACCAGATCCTTGTCAGGGCCAAACTCCGTGGCAGGATCGACCATTCCCAGCAGCCCCCAGTCCGTGATCTCCTTGCACCTGCCTAGTCTGAGCACTAGCAGTGATGGCAGGTAAGTGGCAATGGCACGTACGCTCAAGTCAGTCAGGCACTGACAGGAGGTCAGGTCCAGTTTGCGTATGTTGGGGCCAAGAAGCTGGACCAGTGAAAATACCGCAATGTCCTGGGAAGGAGGAAATCTCTATGAAAATCTGAGTATGGTAATATGACCATCATCAATGCCCAAAACTACCCATCCATCCATGCATATTCTAACCACTTATCCAGTATAGGTCTGTGGACCCAACCCTCCAGCACAAATTAAGCCACTAAACCTTAAACCTGTGGTTCTTAAACTAGGGATCGGCAAATAATTAGGAGGGATTGCAAGATGATTTTCTGAATATGCAAAAAAAAAAATATATTTTTTCATGACTGCCCCCCCCACCCCCAGTCTGTGATTTTCATATTATCAAAAGGGATTGCAAGACTTAATGTTTTTTAGGGGTCTCCAACCATAAACTTTAAGAACCACTGCCCTAGACCGCAGCAATACCAGAAAATACTGAATTTCAGCAAAAGACTAAAAATGGTAGATGCTTTCGGAAATCCATTCACGTTACAGAGAAAGACTCGTGGCTTTTTAGGGGGTTGTTTATGTTAGTAAATAGATATGACAAATAGATGTCATATTTTCATGTTGGGCGGCATGGTGGGGCAGTGGGTCGCCTCACACCTCTGGGGCCCGGATTCCATGTGTGTGGAGTTTCCATGCTCTTCCCGTGTCGTCGTGGGGTTTCCTCTGGGTACTCTGGTTTCCCCTCACAGTCCAAAAACATGCTGAGGCTGATTGGGGTTGCCAAATTGCCCATAGGTGTGGATGAGTGTGTGAATGGTGTGTGAGTGTGCCCTGCGATGGGTTGGCGCCCCATCCTGGGTTGTTCCCTGCCTCGCACCCCCTGCTTCTGGGATGGGCTCGGACCCTCTGTGACCCCGAATGGGATACGCGGTTACAGAAAATGGATGGATGGATATTTTCATGTTCTGTTCCACCGAGACAGCTTTTAACTCATTTTGTAGGGCTAAAAACTGTACATGCTGCACTGCAAAGCATTTTCAACTTGTTTAATGTCCACAACAAAAACTGACATTAGCAAAATAATATAGTGACACATCGGCTTTTTACAGAAAGACGGGTAACTCAGACACTGACCCTGACGTAGCAGCAGTCCCTAAGGCTGAGGGACACCAATGAAGCTGCCGCCAAGGGGGACTTCAGGCCCTTCGGCAGATCCACGCCACTGACGTGGATGCACTCGGAGAGGTCCAGGGTCTGCAGGCTCTTCAGCATCATCAGCTCTGACAGACCTTTGTCTGTTACCCTCCAGTCGCGGGCCAGAAGAAGGTGCTGGAGGTCCTTCAGGCCAGAGGCCACGGCCAGGGCCATCGCATTCGTGAGCTCAGTGCAAGAGCTGAGGTCCAGCATCTTTAGTGTGGGCTGGTGCTTGCAGAGCATGATCAGAGCCTGGTCGGTCAGCTCCTTGCAGCTCTGGAGGCGCAGCTCCTCCAGGCGAAGCCCCTCGACCTTGGACAGGGACATGAGGGACTTGGGCGTGATCCCGGTCCTGCTCAGGTTGAGCCCCCGCATGGTGTCAGCCTGCTGCCGGAGCAGCTTAAGCAGATTGCGCAGAGACAGCATTGCAGAGGAGTCTGGGCCGACGGGGCAGCCCCGGTAAGGGTCAAACTCAAAGGCAATGTGGCAGCCGGCCAGAGAGAGCCGCTTCAGGCGCGGGGTGCAACCCGTCAGGCGGTTAAAGGTCAGGTCGGACAGGTAGCGAAGGTCAGAGAGGTCCAGCTCTTCCAGGTGCCTCAGCGCTGCCTGCACCTCCAGCCGGCTGTCCTCCTGGCTAAGGAAAGCTCCTGACATGAACAGGCTGTCGAGACCTCTGAGGTCCAAACGGCGGAGAGCAGTGAGGTGGGGTAAAAGGCCCAGCAGGGAGGACTCCGTGAGGCTGCTGCCCGGAAGCGACAGGCTCTCCAGGCGAGAGCCCAGGTACCGGCCCACCTCTGTCAGCACTGCCCGGGACACTGCAGACCCGTCAAGGTGGCTGATGACCAGGCCGCAGTGAGGCAGTCTGGCAAGCCCCCGGATAACATCCAGGGAAGACAGGGAGGCTGGCAGCTTGAAGGTTAGGTTTTTCTGCAAGGGATCCAGTACAAACTTTCATAACACTGATATTTTGTTATTCAATGTTTTTACTGACTAATTTACGGCTGGATTACATGAAAAAATATATTATCCCAGTAATATTAATAATTATCACAATACAAACCATTATTTCTTTACTTCCAGCTCCATTTTTGCTTAAAATTACCTTGAGATTCCCCTTAAAAAGGATTCAGAACATGAAAAAGACGAATGGACTGCACACTGAAATCTAATTTTAAAAAATAAATCATTCTTATTTATTTGTTTGTTTGTTTAGCTGTAGGGCGTAACAGCAGAAAAGACCGAGAGTACAGTTTGTTGCTGGACTTTTTGTCTCTGATTGCCTTGCCGCTGCTTCAAAGGGGACGGATTTGTAATCGCTGGTACAGTTGCCACCCATCCTGTACTTTATGGGATTGTTCGATTGGAAAAATTAAATTGTGTGTCAGGCCCGGTTCTAGACTGTAGCAAATGGAAGGGGGGCAATAAGAGATGTTAGTGGGTCGCATCTTTGGCTTTAGTGGGGCATTGCCCCCGCCCCGTGCCCCTGCCTAGAACCGGCCCTGTTCTGTGTCCCATTTTAAACCACGATTTGTCCCATGTCAGCCCCTAACCCGCCCCTTTTCTGCAAATATTATCGTCGGAGACCAAGGCGAGTGGCGGTGGCGCCCTTTATTTTGATTGCTGGTGCCTGTGATTGTAAGCAGCTGTATTCTGCATGTTCTACTGGATAGCAACGCTTTGGGTGGCGAAATAGGTTCGCAGTATTTCCAGTTTCAGTCTCATCACGAGTTTTCGGCCGTTTACAGTACACAGTACCAGTCTGTTCTTTGTCAGATACATTGCCGAAGTACCGGCACGACGTCGATGTTTTTGTTTTTTACCAATATCTCCTATTTTATAAGGTGGTCTGCCTGCTGAGCTGTGGCTTTCTTCGCCGACTCTTGAAATCAGAGGTGCCGCTGGAGATGTCCCCAATTCAGACCATCGACCTCACTCCCCCCCCGCACCCCCTTTACGGGTCTCCTCTGACGGGCGCTCGTCTCTCCCATGGCTCGTACGTGTTACTAATACAGTAAGATGTGTCGTGACCTGCCAACTCCGCCAACCATGAAGTTCGTTTGCTGGACATAAGAAGCGCGTTATTAAAAGACTGGCTAGAGTTGCGTTTGTTTCTGTAATATGACAGGCTGATGTGGTATCAAACGATACATCTTATCGACAGTTTGTGGAAGCTTTTCCTTTCCTAATTGTTTAAATTTTGCATAACAACAAATCGAGATATCATTTATATGTCAAAACAAGACAAGTGAGACCTTCCTGCCACACTAACCATATTCAGCACACCGCATACGCTGATATAACATATATGTATAAATAACGTTCCCCGCACCGCGGGGGCCCATATAGACATGAACTGGACATGGACAGACAGGACAAGTGGGGGACACGTTAACATCACTGACACACGATGTAAAAGTAAACACTGATGGAATGTTTACGAAGGGCAATGATGGAATCGGCTGAGATGTCTACAGCCCAGCCTTACTGACAATATAAACATTTCACAGGATATTGCTAAGATAAACGAGAAAAAGAGTTTTAATTGAAATCATGAACACATTACCTGGAATTGACTGTCTTGGCTCGCAATATACCAGCGTTTACAGACCAGCGAGGCCTCCTTTCTGTCATGTACTTTCAGGAACTTGAGTATGTAAGTGATTATCTGTTCAGAATGACAGACATTTTAATCAATTATGTGTCAGTATAAAATATGCTGCAAGTTCATTAATTTATTGGTGGATTATTGATTTTTTTCTTCTATTGGTCACCAATTTAACACAAACAATAAAATGTCTTTCACTTCAGTATATAAGTAGGCCTATATATAGGTTATAGGCCTATACGTACTGCATACATTCTGAATTGAATGTAGAATTCAGCGAAACAGCTCTTCCGCTATTGACCTCATTAAGAAAATACAGAAAGGTATAAAGGTGATAATGTCGGCTTACCTTACATAACATTTATTTACCGGGCACTTGTATCCAAAGAGACGTACTTTTTTTTTTTTTTAAAAAAAAAAGCAATGTTATACAGACCCTGGTGCATTTGAAGGTTAAGGGCTTTGGTCAATACCCAGTACCGATGCCAGCCTATATGGCGCCTTAGGCGAGAATCACCACCAACGCCCCACATCCGAGGCAAACTAAAATTGGCTTGCAAGTCGACGCCCCCTCAGAAGTTAGCGGCCGCCTATACCACTAACCAGCCCCACGGGCGCCCAACGGTTAAATTACTATACCAACTCCCGGATTTGAACCGACAACCTTCTGATAACAGGAACAGATTCCTTACCCGCTGAGTCCTCTCCCTATCCGTAGGTAAAGCCACTTAAAGCTGTCCCACGTATGGCACGGGTAGTCACATGTCAGCTTATTAATACTAATTTAATTCAAAAGTTACAACCATTTTCCTAGAGCGGAAAACATCGGAATATTTACCTCGATTGGCAATTCGGGGATTTCCATGATCACTTTAGTCTCCCAAAGTCAGTAGGTTATAACAGGACACTGAACCGCTCAATTCGATGACGGGTCGTTTCATAAAAACGTCCGACAGCCTGCAATTCACAGATCTCCTTCGCACAAGTCTGTCATCTTCATCTATGGACTTGTTCCACCTGATCCTCTGATTAAGATCTGGATAGACTTCGACCACGATTAATTTACATTTAATCGCACAGCTTCCTACAGTGCATATCCCTGCATTGCTACTCACACCGCCTACAGAAACAATCCCAGCCAATCATACATCACTTTAGTGCCGACTTGAATGCTGGGATTCGTAGTTTACAACACAATAACAGTCATACCAAGAGAGTCATACCGGTCATACCATATGTCGGTAATTCGGGAGGGATATTTCACAACAAACTCATCGCATGTGCTTTCTGATTTAGTTTTTTATTAAAAATGGTTAATACCATTGCGATAGGCTCCGGAACCCCCGCGACCCATATGGAACAAGCGGTTATAGAAAATGGATGGATGGATGGATGGATGGATAATACCATTGTTCTCGGCAGTGGTTTCTGGACCATTAATTTCAGAATGTACTTTTTACGGGTAGTTTTTTAACTGGTGTAAGACAAGTACAAATTTGAAAAAAGAGATTGTCTTAAATTACATTAATTATATTACAATTAAAATAAAATTAAAATATATTACGGCTATCTCATATTTAACCCGTGCTCTATAACGTTCTGTGTGTTTCTTAGTATAAAAAGCAAAGAAGCTCCTACGTTCAGAAAAAATGACCAGCATCCCAGCACCAAAACACAACACATGCTGGTATTTCCAGAATGACTAGCATGCATTATCCTGGTCGTGATTACCAGAATGAGCAGCACAATGCATGCTAGTCATGCTGCAATACCTGCATATGTTGCGTTTTGGTGCTGGGATGCTGATCATTTTTTCAGCAGGATAATAAGCTGATTTTTCCAAGGAGACAAAACCTTGTCTGTGCTGGTAGCGCTAACTTCTTGACCATAGTATAGAGACACTATGAAAGAAATAAAAAAAACAAAAACGATACAATTTTAACATGTTTGAACTTTATATCCACTATAATCCAACAATTTATTGGTGTCCTTTATGATAGTTCCCATTCAAAATATTAACTGCTGTATATATACCCGTTCCTTAGATGGCACTAGTGGTTTTCCATTCAACCAGGAAGAAGCTGACTGTCAAGGAAATGACGAATAAATTGCGCGCCGCAATTACTTTCGTTCAATGCTGATGTGTTACTGTAGTTGGTTGCTTAATCATTTCTTTCCTACACAAATTAAGCTAAAATATACTTCTACAAGTGGATGTCGATAGTTAGAATATTTTCTGCGACATACTGCGGGTCTGAAATACACAATGCCGGTATGTTATGTTAATGACAGATTTTTATAAAGGTTACCAGTTAGCTATAATTAGCTAGCCTGGTCACTTCTGTACTTGAATAAACGTGTACGGCAAATACCATGAAATACTATTAATAAATATGAATTGACAGTCATTTTGATGGATATAAATTGAAAATTATTCTATTGGGTGTTGTTAGGTCGCTATATAATAATATCTTGTTTTTTATTGATTGGTGATTGTATTTCACACAGAAATTAGAGTTTCCTTTTTCTATTAATCAGTTGCTTGCAAACTGACAAGTTTCCTTTACTAACGTCTTTGTTTTATGTTTTATAATGTACAGCCGAAAGGAAAGGTGGGAACGAAAGGGAAGAAGCAGATATATGAAGAGAATACAGCCACGCTTAAATTCTATACAAGAGTCATACTCGGAGCAAACGTAAGTCCCCATTTGTGATGTTTATCAAAATGCATTAATCACTAACGAAATGTTAGAAATGTACGTGAATTTTAAGGATATATATGATATACTCTAACATACATGACCCATACTGCACGTCTTAACATTTCTTCACAGGCAATATTCGTTGCTATCAACCTCATGCTCTATTATAGCAGTTCAACGGTTTGGACTTGGGTAAGATTGACTGACTGAAGTCATGCATGCTTTATATAAAAACAGAATGTATGTTGCATTACATGTGTTTTTAAATTAAAAATATGGTCCTATATATTAATTGTTGTGGACCATGGGATAGTCTGTTAACTGTTTTAATGCTCTACATGTATACAGGATTTTCTTTCTAGTAGGGATGAAGCATTTAGGTTTTGTCACAGCTAAACAGCATGGCTCCGTATTCTTGTCTTTCTGTAGATCCTGTTGGTGTTTGCACTAGCGGTCTACCTAGGGAGTTACCAGTCCATGTCTGCCATGGCCAAGCCTACTTTTGCGGACGATGGCAGCCTACTAGATGGTGGAATAGATCTGAACATGGAGCAGGGCATGGCAGAGTGAGTGTTGAGTCTGCATCAGGTGAGCAGGTTCTGCTCTCCCCTGCAATGTCCAATATTGTACCAAAGAGCTGGTCATGTCACAAAAAATACAGCTTTGTCTAAATTACAGTAATAGTTTGAAACAGTTTTTAAATTTTATTTCTGTGCGAAAGTTCAGGTTAAATATATTTTTCTTGTGTGCTACCAGAACCGATGTGGATTTATTAGGAATAGTGCTTTTTATTGTGGATTCTTCAGTTTTTTGAAGATTGGTTGGGAATGATCCTTCCATATTTGTGACTGTTCTTCTTAATTTAGGCACCTTAAAGATGTGATTTTGCTCACTGCCATTGTACAAGTTCTCAGCACAATATCGTCCTACTTCTGGTACCTCTGGCTTCTGGTAAGATCTTCCAGAGCACCAGTAACTGCATGCCCGTTTTCTCACTGCTGGTGGGCTTGTTTTTCTCACCATGTCGTTTGTCTCTGCTCTTTCAGGCTCCCATACGGGCTTTATATTTGCTCTGGGTGAACTTCCTGGGTCCCTGGTTTTCAGCAGGGTCTCCGGCTGCCACAGAGGAGGTCAATGAGAAGAAACAGAGAAGACAGGAGAGACGACAAATTAAGAAATTTTAGCCTGGCAAAATTCTGATAGTTTTAAATTATGAGATAATCTGCTTTTCTCATATTGGGCTATAAATGAGGCTCCCGACTAGTAAATTTGTCATTGATTGTAATTTATCAGCATGTTCTGCCAGTGACAGTTTTTTTTTCTTTCTAAAGCATATAAAATCAAACTGAGTCCATTATTCTCTTTTTCCTCACTGTTATCTTGCGTTTTCTGGTAAAAGTTGCTCATTGAATGGCTATACTGTTCCTCAGGTGCCATTTCATGTTCAAAGGCTTGGACATTTTTTGTTTTTTTTTTTTAGGTGAGGACAGTTTTAAGATGTTGGCATGACATTTTGGGGGTTCTGCTCATTTTGAATGTCTAAGAAGAGATCCCATGTCAATATCATGATTTTCAAAAGGGATTTAAAAATAGACTGCTCTGAAACTGTGTATTTTTATATTCCTGAGGCAAACTGATGTATATTACAACCTGAGTCTAGTCTTTCATTTGTTTGGTGTCATTAATGCATTACCATTTGTATTAGTATTACAACTTCGTATATAATTCCATGGTGTAAGTTTATATAACAATCACCAAGGATATGCATGTTGAAATATGTTCAGTCAGGGGTGTTAAATGTCATTCCTGATGGGGTTATACAGCTTTATTAGGATCATATATTTTGTCTTAATATTATTTTGATAAAATACGCATTATTACAAGTGCTCTGGAAGTACATTATGCATTATTGGAATGAAAATAAGTATAAATAGTGCAGGTAATTAATTGAGGAAGATTGTTGTAATTTTAAAAGGAGTATAACGTCCCTACAAGCTTTATAAACGACTTACGAAAATGGTTAACCCCGGTGTGTGTCAGTTGTATCAAACCGGTTACAGAGTTTTTGCGATTGAAAATTCAGTAGCAGAACTACTCGGCCTGAATGGAAATTCGTGCAAAGTGCTTAGCACAAAACTCTTATGACCAACCGATGCTGTGCTGTAGGGGCGTTGTCCACCGCGTAATGGTTATTATTTCCTATGATGCTATTTCGGCAGTTTTTATTCTGTTATTTACATTTTTCGTTGATTTACATATTATGCACCTACACACGGTATTTGTGTGTTTGACATGAGACACACGCTCATTATATTGGTGTCTTCTACATTTTAGTTCTGTACCTAAACTCGTGCAGTATGGCACATAACTCATATCAGCCCATAGTTGCAAAGGTAAAAAAAACAAACTTTAATTGCCATACGTGCGTATGTGCGGTATTTTAGATATGCCTTTAATTCACATCCTAGCGAACTTACGATCCCTCTGCGCGGCGCAAAATGAGTGACGTCACCATTTCTTGGCCTATTCGTGACTTTTATTGGTTGGCAGTAACTAAGGCGGAACCGCACGTGCTGGCGTATTGCAATAATCTGAGGCGTGCGTTGGCAAAATAAAGTCAATATCTCACTTAGCGGTAGAATTTGATCTTTCACCTATAGACTGTGTCGGTAAACTTGAAATAGCCATTTGTAATAGATATATTTATCGTACAGCATAGACGCATTGTACGGTTGCTAAGCGATCTTTGACCAATCGGAAAGGGCGTACCTGCCTGGGGTGTCCAGACCGCCTGAGTCGAGGGCAACGAAAATAAACATGTCAACAGTTGGGCTAAGAATGCCATGATAGACCGTTCATTTTTCTAAAAAGAAAATAAATCCACTTGACTGGTAATGCTAGTCCATTTGTGAAGTGTTTGAACATCGGTAAGTACCCCACTTTAATTTGCATTTCAGAGGATTAGCTGAACATGCCTCTAACAAGCTAGCTGGTTTATCATTACGTCAGCTCAGTATCACGCCAGGTTCATTTAATGGCTTTTGTTGCTTTCGGATGTTCAAGACCTATACTATAATAGCGATATTTTGCTAACTGCCTTGTTCGATTTTATCTGTGGTTGCTAACTATTTGTCTAGCTCAGTTAGGTATTCAGCAGTCATTATCTTAATACTTTTTGCTTGATTGTATTTGGTACGACTGCTGATTGTTTTTAGTAAGACTACACTTATTATAATTATGTTAGTTTGTGCATGCATGCTTCCGCTAACAATTTAGCTCGAACACTTTCTGCATCCCGTACTGGCACCAACACAGATAGCAATGTAAATTGCTGACGATGACATGATATATTTGTGCAGTCTTGCATCTCGATCTTTTTGATATAACATATTTAGTTAAGTCTTTTTTTCTCTTGACAGGCACCAGAAGCAACTGTAATGGAAAATGAAGTGACGTCATTGCTTAGTTAAACAGTTAAATTTCTTGTGCATTTTTATAACTTTATATTTGAAGGACCAACCGCAGGATAAGCGTGAAAAGACTGCTGTTTTATTTTTGTATTAGTCGTTCAGTTGGCATGGCGGGGGTCAGCACAACTAAGACTTCATGGCGATTGCGTGAGTTGCACCCTTGTTTTAGAGATGACGTTTCAGCATACACATAATTATATAATCAATGTCTTGTAAACCGAACGAATATACTCTGGTGAACACAATATAAGGCAAGGGGTAATGGCAAATGGTCTTGTCATTAGATAAGTTATGCGAATGTTTGGTGTACAGGTTAATGGGTATTTGACTGTACTTGAATTTTCATCTTGCTTGACCTCTATTGCTGTACCAATATTCTTTTTCAGAGGAGATTGTGGCACATTCCAGCAATGTGTCCTCGCTGGCCCTTGGAAAAACGTCAGGCAGGTTGTTGGCCACGGGCGGGGAAGACTGTCGGGTGAACATCTGGGCAGTCAGCAAGCCGAACTGCATAATGGTATTGAGCTGAGGGCTTTTTGTACTTTATCTTACATCTGGTACATTATTCAGCTTTACTTGGCTTTGGTTTGGGTTGTTACTTTTCCAGCTCCTGAATTCTCTGCATCTTTCCCATTCTTTGTACCGAATATAACTTCCTTGTTCCAAATTGTGGGCTGTTCTGTCTGTGTCACAGAGTCTGAAGGGACACACCAGCCAGGTGGAATGCATCCGGTTCAGCGGCTCTGAGGAGCAGGTGGTCGCTGGGTCACAGTCTGGGTCGCTGCGAGTCTGGGACCTGGAGGCAGCCAAAAGTGAGTCTGATGTTTTGTCTGAATCGTAATACATTTCCCTCCAACGTTCTCCATTCCTTCATGAAATGTAAAAAAGTTAGAAAGAAACACGGTGCTGTAATAGTTGTTTTGCTTGGTTTGTGTTGCTGCTTTTATATCTTTAGTCCTGTGTAGAAAGGATTATTTTTACCTTAGGATGACTTGTGATTGAAGCAATTACCACACGTGGTCCCTAATTTTAATCCATTCCAAATCCAACATGTCTGTAATTATTACAAGGCGTCCCAGCAAAAATTCCGGAACTAGTCACTTTCTGTGTTTAAGCTAGCGCTGACCTCTTTCAGTAAACCAGTCTGAACTGTCATCTCTGTAATGAGGTCATATCTATAAAGGCACGCCTCTAAGACGGCAGAGACAGAAACGGCATTCTTCTGCTAAAAATGGAGCTTGAATGGGTTTTGAGTTTTCCACATAAATGTCTGACAACCTACATCTACAGCCTCTTCTGCTGCAAGTTATTCAGTAGGTGCTGAGTACACTGATTTGTAAACTGCTCTATGGTTGGCATGGGGACATGTTCTGTTTTTGTGTTTCATCAGTATGTGTCGTTTCAGTTTTAGATGCACTAACTGTGATGTTAATATCCGGACGGGATTAGTTTTACCTCTTCTATCTCTGGTAATTGTAAAAATTACACTTTTTTTTTTTTATCCCATTGACCAGAAAAATTCCTTTGATACTACATATCAGGCCCACCTAGGTAAAACTAATCATGTCTGAATTTGGCTTTCATGTTTGTATAATGTCAAATGTTACAGCTTGAATTAAATTGTCCTTTGTCTGTCTAGTACTTCGTACTCTGATGGGACACAAAGCAAACATCTGTAGTCTTGATTTCCATCCTTTTGGGGAATATTTAGCCTCGGGCTCCATGGACACAAATATCAAGGTGAGTAAGACCTAGTTAGACTTCACATGAGTTGAATTTTAATTACTTTTACTCTGGGTTATGTGCATTAACATCTGACTGGCAGCTAAAGTTTCACCTACTTGCCTTTTTTCTCTTTCAGCTGTGGGATGTCCGAAGAAAAGGATGTGTCTTCAGGTATAAGGTAAAGATTTTTTTTTCTTTTAAACACCTCCTCCCATTCTAAGCAGAAATTGCTGGTTTTCCTATTGCCATTTCATACATTATTGTACAGTGGTTTATGCATAGAAATGATCAATTAAAAATCATATCCACAAGGCAATGCAAATCCACATTTTACTCTCAGTAAAAATAATCGGTTCTTTCTACCTTGCATTCCTACTTTTGCAGGTGGTCAAAACTAGTTTTAGTACTGCTGCTGTGATGTCGTAAGTAAGCAGGTTAATAGATCATTCTCAATGAAACTGACAAGGAAGTGCTTGTATTTTGTACCCAGTGTCTAAGAGAAAGTAGAAAAAAAATATACTGCAAACTGTTTTGTGTATGTTAGCTGTGAATTTCGGTACATTGCTTTTGAATTCTTCTCAGCATTTTATATAATGTCATATGTGTGCCGTAAGACGTGTCCTGAAAGAATGGCACACAATGGAAGTGTGTAAACTGTATAGACAGAAACAGAGATTGTATACACAGCTTCCGCTTGTAAAGGATATGTAACGGAGAGGATGTTTTTACAGTTCTCGTCCCTGCAGCCTTGTAGAGAGAGGCTCTTCTTTTTTCTGCTGGGCTGAGCCTGTTTGCTCACTCGAGTGTTCCAGCTGATGTAGATAAATGATTCCTGTTAGTTTACCCAGTCAGCCAGAGGAGAGCTGGTGTTTGTCCCAGAATCACAGCCAGTCTCTAAAATAGTTGCTCACATAGTTGAACCATGAATTGTAGCCTCTGCCAAGTGCTTAATAAAAAGACCGGACGGATATATTCAGTTCTGATGCATTTTGTTGAAATAATCAGTGTTCAATGGGCCATTAAAATATTATTCATTCTAGTTAAAAAAATAAATACTTGCTGCCTCCGGTCTGATATGTTTGTGTGTCTGTGTGGGTCTGTGTGCTGTGCCTGATTGAGCCCCTGCGCTTGATAGTGTATTTTCCTGGTTGCTTTTGGGTTGATATTCATATCTGTATTTATAGGGTCATACACAGGCAGTCCGGTGTCTGTCATTTAGCCCAGATGGGAAATGGCTAGTGTCGTCCAGTGATGACTCCACGGTGAAGGTGAGGGGTTCAGGCCTGCCATCTTGCAGCGGGGGTAAAGGAGAACCATGTCTGTTTTGGTTTGTCAGTTATTCCTGAAAAAGGTGTTTAGAAACTCTGTGCTTGGCACCTTTCAAAGTATGTTTGCATTTAAAATTTTCTAGAAAACAAAATTCATGATGCGGTGAATCGTTGATTTGTGGGAAATTCCATGTTTTTCCAAATGCATAATTCTGATTAGATGCTATGTATTTCTAACCTGTAAATTAATATATGAACTTTGAGGACTTGTCTTTATGCAATCCAGTAAGTTATATGAAATAATATGCAGATTGACTCATAAATACTGAGCTTGTGTATTTTGTTTGCCAATATGAGTCTAAATGTCACATTCATAATGCTGGAATTGCCCTTGTCAGCTGTCAGTTGTTCTTTTTGAAAGTGAAAGGCATAATCCTCAGTTTTGAGGGTTTCAAACAATAAATTTAAGCCTCTTGCTCAATGTCATCCCATTAGTTGTGGGACTTGACTGCAGGGAAGATGATCACCGAATTTACTGCTCATACTGGTGCAGTCAACATTGTCCAGTTTCATCCCAATGAGTACCTGCTGGCGTCAGGCAGCTCTGACAGGTACAGCCCTGAAAGGCCTTGGGCCTCTCGCTCAGCATTATTTAATCACTGGCATTTGATATCATAATGCTGTTGGTGTGGGATTCATTAGTAAGAATTAAAAATAACAATAACACAAATGTTGAGCCAGCTGGAAGACACCAGGGAAAAATGACCGTTGAAATGTTTGTGTTCTGATTGGTTCTGTGGTTCAGGACCATAAAGCTGTGGGATCTGGAGAAGTTTAAGATGATTGGCTCCTCTGAAGGAGAGACGGGTCCAGTGAGGTTTGTGTTGGGTTTTATTGAGACTCCTTCTGGATGATGTCTCTCCATGTTTTACAAATTCTCTTCATGAGTGTTCCTCTTCTGAATACTGCACTCTCTTCTGTAGGTGCATCTTTTTCCACCCGGAGGGGTGCTGCCTGTACAGCGGTGCCCAGGATGCACTGCGTGTGTATGGCTGGGAGCCTGATCGTTGCTTTGACGTGGTGCCTGTAGCCTGGGGCAGGGTGGCTGACCTGGCCATATGCAACAACCAGCTGGTGTGTCATCCCCCCTGCTCCCCCCCATCTTACTCTTTATTTAGCAGCTATGAACATGGAGTGGAACCAGGAACCCAATGAAAAATCTCCGCTAGTTCTGTTTTTCAGTTGACTATTTCATACAAAGCAACTATGTCTTGAAATATTTTGCTTGACATTACACAATATTCACCAGGAACAAGTTAAGTACACACCAGGACTGATTCTAGTACTTAAACAGGCAAACTTTAGGTTACAAATCAGTGTTCTTAACCACTATGCTGCCTGCTTGCTTGTATAAGTGCATCAAAATGATTCGGACAAATTAGTACATTTAGCCTTAAATTTTTTCAGTTTGTTGCCCAAATCTAGTTGATTCATTTTCCCATCCATCTCTTATGCTATCTTATCTCCTATCAGATTGGAGTCTCATATCACTTGACAAATGTCTCCTCATACGTCGTGGATCTGAACCGTGTGAAGAAGTCGGGGTCTGTGATCCAGGGGGTAATCCAGGATGACAAGCCACTCACAGAGCCTACGCCCAAGGGCACCACCGTCCGCCGCAACTATGAGCGCCCACTGACAACCTGCAGCAAGCAGAGGTGATATCTGTCACACTCTGTCCTCTTACGATGCTTCTTCTGCCCTTGTTGTTTGATATCTCCAAGTACTTCTAGCATTTAAAAATCAACAGCTAATTTGTTTATTCTGTATAGGGTGAAGCAGAATCCTGACACGGACCGACGCAGTCCTGAGGGCGAGAGGCGTAGCCCCAGCAGTGACGAGGAACGCGAAGAGAAGGAGTCTACTGCAGAGATTCGCAATGCAGAAGACTACAAGGAGATCTTTCAGCCGAAGATGACCATCTGTAAGCCCTGCTTCTTAATGGAAAATTCTCCTCTTCCCTTCAGTGATTCTTAAAATCAGCCCTGGGGGAACACAGTGTTTATTTGTTCCAGCTTAACGGTTCATTAATTGGACTTGACTGCTGCTGATTAGACCGCGACCATGATGTTCATTGACATGTTTTTTGTACTGTTTTGAACCATTAGTTACTCTATGAAGTACATTAATTAGTAGCTTATTTATTTGCATGTTGAAGATGAAGTTGGAGAATTGTAAGCGATGTGGGGCTCAGTGTGTTAGGATGCCGTTCCTGTGATCAGAAGGTTGCTGGTTCAAATCTCAGAGTTGACCCCTAAGCCAGGCTTTTAAACCCAAGTCTCATCCTGCTTTCAGTTTTATGCTGCTCTGGATAAAAGCATGTGTGATTGTGTGATTTTGTGATTGTATATTCCTGCTTTGCCATGGACTGACATCACATCCAGGGTGCCTAGAATAGGGTTAGCAGGCCCTCCTGCTAACTTGTACTGGATAAGGGGTTCGGAGATGGATTGAGGGATGTCCACCAGTTCTCCTCCAAAAGAATACAATGTGCAGTCCATAACTGTATTCTTTGCTCTCAACTTGCTACCAGTGATTTCATTGGTGTGCTATCTTATGTATCCATTCAGGAAAAATAGTCACTGGCCTATTATTTATGAATCTTTTTGGAAGCATGGATACAAATAGATTAGGACTAGAGTGCATATTGCTCCTGATAATAATGGTATAACTTTTTTTTTTTTTTTACCAGTATGTAGAATGTGCTATTACCTGAATCTAGACACCCTTAATTATCGTTCTGTTCCAGTTCATAATCTGCTCAATTGTTCTTTGTAGCTCGCACACCCCCAAGGACAACGGAACCGTTTCCAGCCCCCCCTGAAGATGGTGGGTGCTTTGCATGTCTTTGACACAAAAGGCCATGTCTAGTCAGAGGTCATTCACTCTTAGGGGAGGTCAGACATTTCCTTTTATCCATCACTTTTCATGATGACATCATCTATAGAAAGCTGTTTGTCACCATTGTTGATATTCTAAGGGAAAGTAGTGCTGAAAGAGCAGACATCCAGTAGGCCACATAAACTTTACACGCACAATGTATGTATGTTTTTTCCTAGAAGTCTCATTTTATGAATCTATATAAATACTGTAAATAAGCTTTATAGAAGGCTACATCAAAGCTTTTTTTTTTCTAGAGAGCTTCCTGATGAAGGCCAATCCAGCGATGGAGATGCAGACCCCAATGCCTGACAAAGTGGCGGTAAGTGTAACTGGGAAATCAAAACGTTAACGTTCTGAAATTGATATAATCGTGAAAATGGTGCCTCTGAAAATACTTGTCAATATATAAAAGCTTTTGGTGCTAATTTACAGTATATGTTGAATCAGTATGAGGAAGGAGAATTGAAGCTGAATGAGTATGTGATGTAAATATTTTTATGCCTTCAGCCTGGTCACCTGAAGATCCACCCTATAGCATCATCCACACCTGTCGTCAGAGAGCCCACAGTAGTCACAGTTGCTGGCCGCCCTCAGCCTGTACCTCCCCACCCTGCCTGCCCTCCCATGGTACAGCATGCTGCCCGTCCACCACAACCCAAATCGGAACAAATGGTCATCCTGTGCTCCAGGAATGAGCCTATTGGCCTCAATGTTGGCGACTTCCTCCAGGTTGGTCAGGCCGATTCTGCCCCTACATCTCTACAGATTACCGCTGTGAGGAATGGTCAAATTGTATGAGACTATTGTAAAATAAAGTGATATTTTATCCAGTATGGACAGACAACACTGGGGGAACCTGAAGAATAGTCTGTTATTGCTGAGAGTTATGCTTTCTTTCATAGTGTTTTGTATACTTAATACAATTTACATTAATACTAATATAATGGGTTTGTGTTCATTTGGCATGGCAGAGGTGGACATTTCAGGTCCAGAAAGTAACAATCCAGAACAAGATTTTGTATCAACCAACCCACTGAGCATAAGGAGTCACAGTCACAGAGTACTCAACTGGTTGGTTGAATACAAATCTTTTTCTGGACTTTTACTTTTGGGACCTGAAATGTCCTCCTCTGGGTATGGGACAAAACTTAATGTTCACGATTAATTATATGGCGCCGGTTTTCTGGGTATTAGTGATGGACAAAATGAACCATTTGCTGTATTTTTTGACAACACTAGATGGTGCTCTCGGTTCAAAAAAGGGCATAAAGCATGTCCCAAAGCAAACCAAGAGCACCATCTAGTGGCGTCAAAAAAATACAGGAATTCATGAAGCATCGTTTTGTGCATCTCTACCGGGTATGAAGAAATAATAACAGAAATTTTTTTCTTTTTTTGGTATTTCGTTTGGTGATGAATGTTTTATTTCTTCCACAGGTGACCAAGAACAACAAGCTGTCTGCACTGAATGATGAGGACGCACTGTCCCAGATTCGAAAGGGTCACGACACCATGTGTGTCATGCTGACCAGCCGGCACAAGAACCTAGAATCTGTCAGGGCTGTATGGAGCAGTGGAGATGTCAAGGCAAGGGCTGCCATTTGTGTCTCTAGATAACTAGGATGGATGTGATGGAATGAGAAAGCACTGATAGTGTGGCACAGCTAAAGACTAGAACGGCTTCCCATGGCTAACTTAGGTGACGGAGGTTGAAATTGTGAATCGCAGATGAAAGGATTATGTGACTGAGTCTGTGCTTAGAGGACATGGTGATATAGGTTATCCTGGGGATCATTGTTTTGTTTAAACAAATGCAAACCAGTAACCATTGCGAAGTTAAACTAGTTGATTGGCAACTCTCGACAAGCCTACTCACTAAACCGTTTGGAAGCTTAATTGCTGAAGGCTCACCTTCAAGCTTCTAATGTCATGCTGGATGATTCTCTGTATGTTGTGGAATGTTTCCTGTGATCTCTAAGCTTGTGTTAATGTTTACTTGGGGGAGCGCTGGCTGTTTGTTCATGACTTCGCGCACGTGACTGAAGCACGGTGTGATTTAAGTCCTGTTTTGTGCTTCAGACATCCCTAGATTCAGCTGTCTCAATCAGCGACCTGTCCATTGTTGTAGACATCCTCAACATCCTCAACCTCAAGCCGTAAGTGAGCAATGGTGCATGCTGCTTTTTACGTGAAGGATGTCCTCAGCTGTTTCCCAAAGGAGGAGTAGAGTGTCCCTTTTGGATCATTGATTTGTGCTTTTGTGTCACTTGTTATAAGTGATTTAGATGGACATTGCCATAGCGTTCCTGTTCTGGGAACCATCTCTACAAGCCCTACAGCGCCGTACTGCGCTGTGATCTCGCAGCTGGTCTCGTGTATCATCTTGAAATCCTGAATTTTTTTTACTCAAATAGAAACACAGCAATAACTTAAAATGGCTATCTGCTGTATAGCTCTTGCTCTGATCCTGCGTACAGTTAGCATTGGGAATTTGTTGGAAGCTCAGCCTAGCTGAACTTATGCCTAGTTAAGTTCTTCACAGCATGTATGCTTGTAACATATTATCTACCTTGCTGATACATAACTTTGGACAAAAGGATAAGTTAAAGTTAAATGCATTTGTTTTACACAAAGTGATTAAGTGATTTTAAATGATGGCCAACTTGATATTTAAGCTGTTAACTATACCAAAGGTCAATCAGTAAATGCTTATAGTAAGATTTAAATATTTGGTTTTCATTTTCTTTTTCTTTCGCTTTCCTTTTTTTGTTGTTTTTCTTTCATTCATAGCCATGTATATTTGAATAATGGTCTCATTTGTTACTGAGCATCTTGGAAGTCCTTCCTGTTTAGATCCTAATAAATCTCACTAGTAATCAGTTTTCAGGTTTGCCAAACTAGGCTGTGGTTTTGATATGTACTTTGTTACCAGATCACTATGGAAACTGGACCTGTGCACCTCTATCCTGCCCCAAATAGAAGAGTTGCTGCAAAGCAAATATGAGAGG
The DNA here is from genome assembly GCA_011763525.2 of Mormyrus iriodes. Lineage (NCBI taxonomy): Eukaryota > Metazoa > Chordata > Actinopteri > Osteoglossiformes > Mormyridae > Mormyrus > Mormyrus iriodes. The sequence goes on from JAAGVU020000019.1 coordinate 23,229,435, forward strand.
TGAGGGCAGACTGAGCGGTGCAGCTGGATGTCAGACTGGCTTTCATTCCATTTCTTTGCAACACTGACACTCCTTTTCCCATATTAGTTATGTCCAGACTGGATGCACTTCTTTAAAGCTTATCTTGAAACGCTTCTGGCCTCTGATCTCAGACACGCTTACAGCGCCCCCTTCTGTTGGAGTGGATATATCACGTGAAGAAAGGTGAGGTTTTGCTTTTTATCCGCAAATTTTTATCCATCGACAAAATCTGTAAGGCAAAAGTTTCGTGTGGTGCTCATAACGGTAAGAAATGCGTTTTTGGGAGTCGGAAATTAAAATATTGGGGCATTGCTATAACCAGCGGTAACATGATTATCATAAATGAGATCTTGTTGGTCAAATGAATTTCTCCTCGATGTGACCGCTGTGTTGTGCAGGCACCAGAAATGCAAGGCCTGCTACAAGCTACTGAAGAACCTCAGCAACGTTGTGAAGAACAAGGCCAGTCAGGTGGGTCGACACGGAAGTGCCTTCAAAGAACTACAGCTTCTTATGGCTCCTCTGGACAACTGACAGAAGGGTCAGGAAGGAACCACATCCTCAGTGTGCCACCCACACCTCTGTGCACCACTATGTGTGATGCTGTCCACGTTTCCCCATGTGGAATCGTTCCACGTATGAACATTGCGAATAAAGCACTTGTTGGTACCAGGTGATATGATGTCTTAATGTGATTCTACAAGCTGTAAAGGTTTTTAACTGATTTTTATTTTTTTTTTTACTCTTTTTGAAATAAGCAACATTGTAGAAAGTTTTCACAATCAAAAAAAGTTTTACAATAAATAAATTTTGACAAAACGTTCTGTTTATACTATAATGTATTGTACTTGAGTAATCAATGTATTTTGGTGTTGGAAATAACATTTCTAGCGCATGAAATGTGATATGACAGCGTGCACGGTTTTATACTTACCATGGATAAAGTGTGCAAGACACGCCCATTTCTACAGAAAAGGCCAATCCTTTTCTTCCATAGTAATCTACCAGTTATGCTGCAGAAATTCAACTGCATGTGACCTTGCAGCCACTAGAGGGCGAACATGTCCTATGCATGTAAGACAAACACCACCCCTCTTTTAGGTATACATGGTTACATGTGTTTTCTCCACCCATATTCTGAAAGTTCTTTTAACCTTTAATCCTTTGCTTACTGTGACCCAAAAACAGGAGGCAGTTTCATAATTTTTTGAGGTGATACTTTTCTCTGTATGCTTGTTCTAATTTAGCTGCACTTATATACAGTTTTATACAAAACCAGGTGGGTCACAAATACTAATTTTAAGTTTGTTCTGAAATGTTAAATATACCACAAACTTCCATAGAGTAAGACTAATAGAATATTACATGTTAAGATTTTGCATTTGTTTATTAAAAGTACAAAACCCTATATAAAGCTACAGCAGTTTCATTTATACAAACAGGCAAATGTAAGTAGGTACAAACAGCATTTAATTTCCACAAGTTTCTTTGTTTAGATATCAAAGCCTGAAAGATCCAGTCCACTTAATTCCTATACCAGCTGCATTTAAGCAGTGATTTACCAACGTGAACCAATTACGTTTCTTGAACCTTTAATAATTCTGCATGCTGTATGTTTCCTACTGAGGCAAAATGGCATTTCCGTTCCTGTCAATCTTTTTGATTTACAGGTCGTATAATTCACAAAAATGCATGCATTGAAAGATATGACTTGGAATTTCTTAGATACCCAATAACCTGTACATTATTAAAATATTGCTTATTGCCACAAAATGTACAAAAGTTTCTGGGGTCCTCTAGCATTTATTTAAATATAGTTTATTTGGTGCAGAAAGGAAACTTGTGCTGCTATATCAAGCTTTCAAGACTTTTTTTTTTTTACAAAATACAAATGTTATTAAATGCAAAAATTTTTGCTTAATCTAAAGTGCAATTTATGTGGAAATACTGTGTCTGGAAGACTCTCCCTCCCCATGATAGACACTTGGAAGACTGGATCGGGGTCTTCATATTTCATTTACTGTAATGAAGACCTCCTGGTCTGTTTAGTGCAGACAGCCCAAATGCAACACCGAGGACACTACCAAAAGCTTCAGATAAGCCTGCACAACTAGACTTCACTCCAACACTTGCACTTGCCCCCCCTTAAAAGCTTCAAATAAATATCCGTACATTGTAGAACAATTTCTTTCTTCAGAGCTTCAATGACCTGAATCTTATACATCTAGCACTCTGTCGTCTCTGGCAATGAGTTTTGTTTTTCCTAAGAGAAATGGGGTAAAAACAGAAAGTTAGTATTCTGTTTTAGAACACCTTCTAACGAAAATCCATAGCAAACATGCAGGCCAGCTCCGTGTCAACAGCTGTGATGAAAGGAAGATGGATGAACTCAAGTATCGCAGGAGAGTTAAATGTGGGAACATTAGATAGCCATTTACACAGATGGGTTGCCATGCTGCATATTTTTTTCCCCTGTAAAGCCCACCTACCTGGCCACTGTCCCCCAACAATCCATTGTCTCTGTCTACATATCACTCTGTAAATTAACCAGCCAGTCAGGATCAGTACAGTGGGCAAAGCTGGAGAGCAGTAATTGCACAAGGAGCAGCACAGGGCAGAAAGATTTCCAGTCTAAGAGTGCAGAACTTTAAGCTGACCCCTGATGCATGTGTGTGAATTTTTAATGCAAATTTAGAAAATATTTTTGTTTAGAGTTTATCAGAAATGGGTTTAGCCTCATAAGCAGAGTAGCTGTAGGTAAATGTACCTTTTAGTGTAATTTAGGTACAGAAGTGGACTCTGAGGAACATCCCCAAGGTACGAACAACATTAATGTACCCCCAATGGTACAAAAATATCCCTCATAGTCCAATTTATGTATAAGCAAGTTATCTTATCTGTGTTAGTGAAATGAGTACATTGTTAAATGCTGACATTGTGGTGAAGTTTACATACTAGGAAAGATTCTTTCAGTAATTTGAGTGGCAAGCCAGCACAGAAAAATGACCATTAATTTCATGTCAGGTATAAGTCAAATCTGACTTTTAGTGCCGGTGGGGTCCAGTGTGCCAACGGAATGTACTGACCTGAGGCCTGCTGAGACGGTGACCTCCTGCGCATGCTGCTGGCTTTCCTGGTCGTCGTGCCGATTAGGGAGCTGGCACTGCTGGCACGGGACAGGGGCAGGGACACGGGGGTCATGGGTGGAGAGTCCAGCTGGATAAAGCAAGTCCCAGACCATGTCATGCTTGGGCAGGACTCCTTTTACAGGTACTAACTATGTATTTAATTCTTAAACAGTGTTGGGCATTTCAGGTCCAGAAGCTACAAATCCAGACCAACATTTTGTTTCTAGCAACTAATTGAGCATAAAGAGTCACAGTAACAGAGTACTCAGCTGGTTGGTAATTTGTAGCATCTGGACCTGAAATGCACAGCACTGGTCTCAGAATCAGAATCTTTACAGCCACACGCTCAAGACCAGTGGGAATTTTTGTTGGTACAGCTTGCTGCTGCTGGAGAAACCATGACAAAAGACTAACAATTAGGCTGTAACAAGGACAGAATAAATACAAGACACTAGATACAGAACGGAGAGGAGTAGAGCCAAAGTGTAAGCTGTCAAACTCAAGTAGTGTATATGTACAAAGCTCGTGGAAACAGTAACTCCCCTCTATATGAAGAGCTCACCCTGACTCGTTGGTGTACAGTGAGTGCCAGGAGTATTTTAGGCAGTTGACATCAAGCATGGTATCTCTTGTGTTTTCACATATACAATTGAAATTAATTTCTTTACTGAATTATGAGCAAATATGAGGCTGTTTTTTTCCCCCACTTAGAAGTAACAGGAGATTTGGAAATTCCATGAATTTTTGCCCTGGGAGCCACGCCTAGTTACCTGGTGACACTGTCACCCATCCCTGTCTACAGTTACTATCTCCACACCTTTCTTTGGTGACTCTTCTGTAATTATCTATTAAGTTAGTGCTCAAAACTTTCTCCCATTAAAATTAATGGTAATTATTTCTCTGACTCAAGTGATTTTACCTTACAAGCCAATTTCCAGAAACACGTTAGGCTCGCGAGTGGGGGACAACTCTACTTTAGAACAATGTTTCTCCAACCAGTCCTCGGGAACCCCCAGACTGTCCACGTTTTTGCTCTCTCCCAACTCCCTGAGGACTGGTTTGAGAAACACTGCTTTAGATAGTGCATGTCAAGCGCTGACCTTGCAAAAGAATAAAGGCTTTGAGATCAGGGCATTGTTTTCTACAGTGAGATACCGGTGGGAAGAGGGATTAGATGCAATGCGACATCCGTCTGCGGCTGGTCAGGACCAAGTGTTTTACCTCCAGGCTGTCATTGGTGGGAGAGGATGAAGCAGAGGAGATCTCTGTGTGCTTTCGGCCAGCCGAGGCATTCAGCTCCACAGTCCGCACCCGCTGGGCAAACTTCAGGGAGCAAACGGACTCGCGTGTATTGCTGTCCAATGGGGAAATCTGAGGGAGTTAGCAGATCACGTGACTCTCAATCAATCAGACTGATCATTAACAGAAGGTTCAGCCACAAAAGCAAAATTCTCCAACAGCCAAATTATATTCCCCAAAAAAAGGACAAAGACAAGTAAGGATTAATGCAGTACGACCGTAAGCCATGGTCACGCCACACTTGGCGTACATGTTTGCATGTGTGTGTGATCCTGCATACCTAAAGACATTATTTGTACATTTATGAGCCGACACCACGTTTATTACTAGAACTTCTTTCTTTCTGCCAATCTTTAAACGTTTTTCTTAGATACGATCCAAGTCATCATCGTTAATTGGAAAACTGACTGTCGCTAAAACTGGGCACACACCAGGCCTACAGCAAAAAACTGGAACCAACCATGGCCAACAAATGATCGGGGGTCCTGTCGATTGTGTGAATTTGTACTGGAACACGCCGGCTTGACTAGAGGTGACGGTTGACATTTAGCCCGATCAGAGAACTCAGTTTCACTGACTAGCTCCAATGCCAATTCAACAAACTCAGTTGGGCAAAACAATGTCAACTAGGACCAATAGTGTGCAACACCAACAGTGTCCAACCGTGCTGCACACACCAGTATGACAGGAGTCACTGGCTCTCATCAGCAGCCCGACGGTGTCAACGGCTTCCGACGACCGAAAATAGGCTTGGTGTCTTCCAGGCCTTATACTATTAGTCAGTCGTTAGTTTGAAATTGCCTACTGTTTTACTATAGTATACTGATTTACTACTGCTGCAATGGGTTGGAGCCCCATCCTGGGTTATTCCCTGCCTCGTGCCCGTAGCCTCCGGGATAGGCTATGGACCCCCCACGACCCTAAATAGGATAAGCGGTTACAGAAAATGGATGGGCGGATGGATGGATTTACTACTGTGATTCATCTGGCTGTTATTATGTGTGCAGTTATAGAAAACTAATCAACGCCCTTCTGGCAAATTGAGAATTCAAGTGCTGTGGTATAATTACATTTTTAGGCAGCTTCTAAACAGTTTGTACCTCAGAGGGGGGCATATTTTTAACCTTGGCTGCATGTGGTTAATAAGATGCCCCGTTTCGCCATATCCGCCTGATGCTGATGGTGCGGCCGCCTTCATACCTGCACCATCATGAGGGTCTTGCTGTCCCCGCTCAGCGAGTCCTGCAGCAGGTAGGTGAGGCGCGAGTTGCGGAAGGGGATGTGCGGCTGCTTCGAGCGCAGGGCGTGGATCACGTCCCCAAGGGCAGACAAGGATTTGTTGATGCACTGCGCCTCCCGCAAACGGCTGCCTTCAGCGCCCGACTTGGCAATGCGCTCTGACCCGGCAAGATCCACGAGGTTCAGTTTTCCTTTACGGGAAGGGAAAATGTCTGTTACATCACATCTCACGAGGGGGCAGAGCAACACACCTCAGCATAAAAGCCTTTTAACCAATCACTGTCAAGGTTTACTTCAGGTCATTTCTCCCTTTCCTATACAGACGGCATCATTTAGGACACTTAAAAGGATTCATTTAACACAAAATCAGGCAATAGAAGGTAAATGAAACACTGGTATAATATTCCAGAATTTAAGTGACAGTAACAGACAATCCTTGATATCTCCTCTTTTATTAACGATATAATTTATTTTGTAAATTATACAAGATATAGTCAATAGTTAAGTCTTTCCTGCCTGTTTGAAGTGCTCTAATGTTTACATATCATGTATACAGGGGTGGGGCCACAGGACCCCTGGTCTAAGCTGAAAACCAACTGGCCCCTGGAGTGCCCTTCCCCTGTCAGTCACCGATTCAAAACATTTCATTGGCTAATGATGAGGTCGGCCCCTCTTATGCCGCCACGGTAAACATCCTAGAATTGCCCCTGTGTTTTATGTAATGTACAGTTCACCTGATGGGACTCTGCTCACTTCATAAAGTAAAAATCTATCGCAAGTAGGACCTAAGCAGCGGTCGCTACTGAGAATCTGGGAGGTGAGTTTTTGTGTAGCTAATCGGTTGCAGGGAGTACGGTAAGAGGAGACCAACTGTGGGGCGGACACAGTGCTCATGCTCTGACCTGTTGTGCGATGTCCAGTGGTGGCATTGAAGCCAGTGACGGTGACGATGAGCAGTGCGTGAGAACGAGAGCTGTGTTCATTCAGGTTGGTACAGGCTGTCGCCCGGTTCATATGACCAAGATCAAAAACCTATGAGGCAGGGAGGAGTTAGGATCTTTGAGGTCAGATCTGGAAGAAATTCCATACAGACAGACTTTGCTTATACTACAGAACTATAAAATTTATTCTAAGGAACTTTATAGTAAGTGCTGTTCCAATGGAAGTAATCATTTATCCAAATTCATTACTGCCACTCTAATTCTTTATGCTCTGACATGGAGACAGAAAAGCCACAAGCCAGGCTTTGGTTACACTAAGTCAGTTAAGGATTTTGTCTTCTTCCCTCAAACACATTCCACAAGATCCTCGGTTAAAAAAGTGCATGTCTCATGGTGTTTGTCACATTAAGTCATCCCAGTGAAGGAGGTAAACATTTATGGACTTGCCTTATTTTGTCTGGGGTGGAACCACACCCTACAGAAACAATGATGCAAACCTGGGGCGAGACTTAAAGTTTCAGGCAGGGTTGGCCCACGGCATCAGAGAACTCTGTGGTTGCTTAGAGCCCAGTGGCCTCCAGGGGGCTCCCCATCTGATCAGCCTGTGATGTGTGTTTGTGTGTGTGTGTGTGTTCAGGCAAGAAGCCCCAGTTCAAATGTTGCTTAGGACCTCGAAAAGGGTTGGGCTGGTCCTGGTCTCAAGCATACGCTCACCTTGTTAATATCCTCTACACTCTGCACAGTGATCTCTGTCAGTCCCGGCACATACAGCTGACCACTGCCATCCGGGCACATCTTAATATCCAGCTTTTCACTGGGATTGTCTAGCAGGTTCCTGAGAAGAAACACCACATTTTATAAGCTGTATCCTAAACTAATGAAGGTTCTCGAAGAAATCTGACAGTGGGCACTATTGTCTAATCTCCATTTCCAGAGGCCCTTGTTGTGCTGTTCATGAATAATACACTTCAGTTTCCAGGTACAAGTGTTTGCCATTCCTGTGTCAGCTTTCATGCTACACTATCAGAAAAAAAGAGTACCAATTTGTACCTTTGCCTGTCACTGGGCCTGTACCCTCAGGGGTAAATGTACCTTATAAGGTACATGAATTGGACTATGAGGGATATTTTTGTACCATTGGAGGTATTCCATAAGATAAGGGAACACGACACTGTGCTTTAACATTCATACTTTATTATTGTTTGTTAAACCTAAATAACCGAGACAATTATAACTATGTTAGAAAAACATCATACACTGGTGTTACAACCTTTTTCAAGAACGACAGGAGAAAGTCTTAGTCTAACAAATGCAACACTTATGCTGGCTGTCGTACGATAGAGCTTCGTTAAAGCTGGATGCGGACAGGTCGCTCATGAGCCAGATGGCCAGGCCCAGACAATAATAATCCATCTTAAAGTCCTACCACAACTAAATAAGATGTCATAGGGAGCGTGAGATTATATAACAACGCTGATGACAGCATTAGCATAGAAACCGCTTACACCATGCAGTGACTGGAGCCGCTAGAGGTCTGCTCATACCGGTATGTCTGTTTCACCAGAAGCTGGTGAAAATAGCAAGACCATCCTTTTCATTCCAGCCTATGATATGAGAAATTCATAACTTTACTTATAAGAAAGAAAAACTTTATTCTCACCGAAGCATCTCGTTGTAAATCTCCGCCATGCTAACAGTGATGTTAAAGTGCCAGTCCGGAGTTTTCTCTGATACTTCTGAGAAGAGTAACCGTAGTGCGCGTTGGTTAATGCCTTGGTTATTCACGACTCCCTTTGACAAGGAGGGGGAGGGGGACAAAAAAGAGCAGCAACTGATTAAAATCTGTAGCGATAAAACTTCAGGGGGGAGTTGATGCTGAGCTGGACATTGATTACCTCCATGGTGTATGTCTTCCCGGAGCCTGTCTGTCCATAGGCAAAAATGCACACATTGTAGCCATCAATACAGGAGGTTATCAGAGACTGAACCTCCCGGAAAACCTATTCATTCAGAAGAAAGCAGCGCCCATTTAGCATGTCTCCAATTAAATACACTGAGCAAGACTCGGAAGTAACTGCTTCATTCAAGACTCACCTCCTCCTGAGTGGCTTCAGGCGAGAAAACTTTGTCAAGCTCAAACATTAGCGGCTTTCCCTTATTGGACAACTGCAGGACAGCATCATCATTAGGGTCAAAGGTTACTATGTTCTTGTCTTCATGTAGCTCCGCTTGGCTGACAGGCCGAACACGGCAGAATACACGGATGTTTCCTGGGGAATCGACGAGGATGGAGTTAGAGTGAGGTTCCTGACACACACTCCCAAATGGTGTTTAGCTGCATTAGTCTATGTCCTGCAGAGCTGGCTATTTTGTGCCTTTTCAAAAGTCATTTACTCTTAAAATATGAGTTTTAAGATTATTGGTACCACAAAATGTGGCGCAGATTTAAACATCTTTGGGTCCAGATTAGGACCAGAGTCAGCCAGTTGGTGACCCCTGCTCTACACTGCCCCGGTTCCTACCTTTGAGACGGACAAGCTCATTGTGATACTTCTTTCTTAAGTTCATCTCCCTCTTGTACTTTTGCAGTAGGTCCTGGTTTGCAGCGTTGACTTCCCTGATCACCTGGCTGATCTGCAGGGTCAAGGCCAAGGATTAGTATGCCTCAGAGTCATATAAATGTGCAGGACTATCTTGGCCAACCTCACCTCCTGTTTGGCCTCCGCTATGGCTTTCTTCAGCATTAAGGGGAAATCCAGCACCTGCCTCTTGAGACAGTTGTAGTCACAGGTGAGCGTGCGAAGAGCAGGCTGCAGGGTCAGCAGCTTCATCCGTACACCTAAGCAGGCAGATGTAACATGTGAACACTTGCTGACAAGTGCTACTATAGACAGAAAATTCATAAATATGTATGTGCTCGGGACAGACCTGCCAGGTTCTCGTGAACAGCCTTCATTTCACTTTCAGCTCTGATGAAGGCCTCCTCAATTATGCGGTTCTTCTCCTCCTCCAGTGTCTGTAATTCAGCCTCTAGCTGGCTCTGGGCCCTCTCCATCTCCCCCTCATATGCCAGTATCTAGTGGGAGAGGCACCACACAGCATGAGGACATACCACACACTCTTGGGCCCCTCTCACCTCAACCCTGCACCACCAATCTTGAATAAAATATTAATCCATTTTCTGTTTCTCTTCCTCTAGCTGGTTTTTGTTGATGCTGAATCTTTGTCCTTGAGTAGGCACTTTATACCAGATGTCTTAGATAATGTTTGTAGGCAGTGTTTTTTGGAGCAGTACAAAAAGTATTCCCTACTGGAGTGCAGAGTTGAAAAAAGCAATGAGATGAGGAGGAAGCGGGGGACTAGGGTCAGCTAAGTTCAACGTAGTGGTTTGGTCACATCTATCTACATCAGAAAGTTTGAGGTGCAGGCACTGTATCTGATAACAGTAGGTCTGCAGGGCAGTTGGATTCAGGAGAAGCACTAAAGATGGCAACATATATATAAAGTAGAGCTTTGGGGCCGTAGAGCGGTAGACCAGACTCAACGAGAGACCAATATTTTTCATTATTCAGAGTTCAAAACAAAGCAGTATCCTTAAGTATACCTGAACATATAGTTTTTTTTTGGATCTTCTCCAACATCTCCAATTTTGTAGGTATCACATCACCCCAACGTCCATCAAAGCATATTTATTTAGCTTTTGTCCAAAGCAACGTACAAGTGAGGATCACAGAGCAGGATCAGATAGTCTATGGAACAATTGGGGTTAAGAGCCTTGCTCAGGGGCCCAACAGTGGCATCACTCCGCCAGTAACAGGATTTGAGCCAGCAACCTGCCGGTCACAGGCACAGAATCCTAACCCGCAGAGCCGCACACCAAAGCCTTCTCATTGTGAGCCTTGTTCCGCTTCTATTTATCTTTGGCCCCTAAGCGTTAAAACAAAAGGCCAACCTTTGACAACCTACGAATGATCTCGCCATTGCCCCGCCCCATGGCCTTAGAAATAAGGCGGCAGAGTCGGCTCCGATCCTTTCCCAGCTGGAACGCAAGTGAAGAAAGGGATTAAACAGAAGCTCTAGACGGCAGACTCTGCTATCGAGGTGTGAGCGAGATATAGCAGGAGACCCATAAAAAGGCTGCAATATGACAAAAAGTGATAAATGGATCTATTCAATTCTTAGGAGAATTTTGTCCAGGGTGATTCCAGGAGCTTCTGGTAATTTTGGAAGATTTTAAGCATGTGGATGGGTTGGGGGAAAACTATTAATTGGGTCGCAGTGTCACAGAATTAAAGAAAAACCAGAGGGACCAGCAGGCACATTGAGGGTGCCAGGGAGTCTTACATTTGTCAAGTGGATTAATGGATGTAAGTTCTTACAGAGCACTGCAGGAGCGACGTGTATTCTATACAAAAACCATGCAACCAAATTTCTGATGCTGAGATCCGGACCCATAATACACTTGCTGGATCCTTTATCTACATTCCTCGATGGTCGATTAAGTGGCACCGGGCTACAGTGAGACCAGCGCAGCCAGCGATGCAGGGTTAGTCAGCGGTAGCATGCAGATGTGCTGCATACCTGCATGCGCAGCCGGCTGCCTGTCCTCTGTGACTCCTGCAGCTGCTGCTCCAGCTCGTAGAGGAGGCGCCTCTGTGCCGACAGCTGCTCCTGGAGAGCCTGGTTCCGGGCCTGTGCCTCCGACAGCACCTTCTTAGCCTGGGCTGACTCTACCTCCACGGTCTTTGTGACATACTTTTGGAGAGACGAGAGGCGGGGGTTGGCTTGATTCGAGTTCTATTGTACTAAAATGTAAGATTTTGTATTCAGGCTTCCATTAATACATAAATAATACAAACTGTAATTAAATTTGAGTAAGTGATTAGTATTTGGGAGTTGGAGGCCTTTTAGGACTTGGCCATCTCTGATTGGTTCAAAGGGTCATTTAAACCCTCACCCTTATCTGAGGAGGCTGTGCTGCCTGTTTGGACAGGGTCTGCTGGCACTCTTTCAGCTGAAGACCCAGAGTCTGCTCCACCTCCTTGCGAGCCTGCAGTGCCTCCTCTAGCTGGCACTGTTGCTCCGCCACTTGGGTCTCCTTCTCCTGCAGCCTCCTCTCCAGCTCTGCCAGCCAGCTCTCCCTTTGTTGGGCCTCCTGGTCTCGCCGTGCCACCTCAGCGCGCAGTGACTCCACATCCTACAGCCGGCAGCCAGACGCAGAGTGTAAGTCGTCACAGGGGGACGTCGCATATTGTTCAAAATGCTTACATGCGCAAAATGAGTCAAACATAAAATTTATTCTGCTTAAGAAAAATGACGCAATATTTGCTGTTTGCACAAGTACAGGTATTTCTATCCTTTGAGACACACACACACACACACACACACACACAGGTGAGAGTGAAGCTTGGGGTCTGAGTAAAGCCATTTATCCAGGACCCCAGGAGCAATCAGACAGGTAAGGGCCTCACTCAGGGGCTCCCTGGAGATGTGACTATTCTGCTGAGCATGGAATTGAAACTGGTGGCTTCCCAATCACAGGCACAGAGGCCTAACCCACTGAGCCACATATAGAACTATGCACAGGCAGCCATCTTACATTAGTTACTTGTACCCAGAGCTGTTTTCATGCTAGAACCCATGCTGGGCCCTGACCTGGCTGTGCGGGCAGTTTATGCAGGTAGCCAGAGGCACTTGGGCGTCACGCAGGGACACACCACAGGTGCTCAGCTCTTCTTTTAGCCTCTCGTTCTCAGACACCAAGATCTCAAGGTGTTTCTCCAAGTCTGTTGCTCCCTAGAGAGAACAGATACTGACTTGAAAACTGATATGAGAATAATCTTGGTTCAGACCCACATACCATTACATCACCACGTTAGGCTATGATCACCCTTTCAAAGAGGGACTATAGAGAACAAATTGACAACAGTCCAACTTCACAAATGATGTACTATTATTATTTATTTTTATATAAGGAAGCACGTGACATGAGAAATGCATCCATGGAGATTTCTCTGAAATTCAGACACGCTGCTCCTGTCATTCACCCACCAGCTCAGAGCGCAGTCTGACCACCTCCCGGGACTGATCCAGCAACTTCACCTTCAGGTCCTCCACCTGCTCACACGGACATTGAACACAAGACCCTCATTTGATGTTAGCAGACAGCTGGAATTTTACACTCCATACTCTCCAGTTCTACATAACTGAATAATTGTGAAAATATTGTAAAATATAAACATCATTTCCACAAATGCAGCTTCAGTGCAGTGGCACTTTCCTAGATGTAATGCACCTGTTTGCAGAGGCTGCTTATAAGAGCTTCCTCATCCTTCTCTAGTCTGCGAAGTCGGCCCTGTGTGCCGTGCCCCTCCACTGGCACCGTCTCACTCTCCGGGCGCTGGGCCACCTGGGGTAAGCAGCTTCCCAAACTGGGGTGCCTGAAATCTGCAGACATGCTTACTTGTACTGGCGTGCTGGAACATGGGAGGCAGGGAGCAGAGAGGGATTCTTCAGGGTTCCATTGGATCATCTCACGAAACATGGAAACATACCTACTAAATTGTATATAGGGGCGGGGCCACAAAGGCACCGGCCGCAGCCGAAATCTGATTGGCCCCCGGATTGACCTTCCCTCTGTCATTCACAGATTCAAAACATATCATTGGCTAATGAAAAGGCTGGCCCCTCTGTATGAATTATGGCTCCTCTTATGTCCCCCACTTTAAAATAATTGCAGAATTGCCCCAGCAAGCGCACACCCATGGGCAGGTCCAGGCAAATGGCCAAATGGGGAATCTTGGGAGAATTCCCGGTGGGCCGCTTAGCAGTTGCGCTGCTCGGACACCAAATAATTTGACAAGTTTAAAATTGAGCCGGTCTGAAACAAAATAATATTACACAACTTTAAAATTATATATAACGTTTCAGAATATTAACCAGCGAGTTTAAGACCACGATTTCTCTGCATAGAGAAACACATAAATATGCGGCACATGTGTCACACATACGATCGCTTGTCAGTTAGAGCTGAGTGAGCGCAGTGCACGGCTATGGAGGTGCCACAATTGATCACTAATGCTAATCATTGGAAGTTTCTCGAACGATGGATGTTACAAAGGGATCAGGTGGGACTGAAAAAGTCAGACTGCTTGAACGGTTCAACATACCATTTATTATTTATTTTCTTCTTGAAACGTCAGTAATAAATGTATCAGGATAATAAGACTGCGGCATCATTTATCAAAGTTCCCCCAGAACGAGGACAAAACAGGCTGGTCTTGGGCATAAAAATCCCGGCTGAATATTAATCCCACTCTGTGCCTGGCTGTGGGCACTCAATGAACCTACGCAGCACATTGGGGAACCCGGAAGGCCATGCAAACATAGCGAAGTCAGGAAAAAGTGAGCACACAATGCAATCACATCCACAGCACAGCCTGTGAGGGCCAACCACCCAAGGAATTTCGGAGCTTTATTATAAGCTTATATAATAAACCATCCAACAATTTTCTGTAACTGCTTTTCCTATTCTGGGTCACAGGGGGTCCAGAGTTTGTGGGTGCAAGACAGGGAACTACCCAGAATGAGGCGCCAGCTCATCGAAGGGCACACTCACGCACCATTCACACACACATGCACACCTACAGATAATTTTGTAACTCCAATCAGCCTCAGCATGTTTTTGGACTGTGGGGGGAAACCAGAGTACCCAGAGGAAACCCCACGATGACATGGAGAGAACATGCAAACTCCATACACATGGAACCCAGGCAGATACTTGAACGCTGGTTGCCAAGGTGTGAGGCAACAGTGCTAACCACTGCACCACCATGCTGCCCCGTAATAAACTCTACATTAGCAATTTTGTAAAAACGGCACATCGTAACGTAAGCCATGGATACCTTACCAGAAGGCTCTGCCTCACACACACTCTCCTGCTCTTGTGCCACGGCCTGCTGGTGGTGGACGCTGCTCAGGGTGTTGAGTAGATGCTGCTCCTGACTCGGGCACATGTGCTGCAGTTGCAGTGTCCTGCTGGCGTCCTCAGTGTGCAGGTGTGCCTGGTACCGGCACACCTTATCCTGCAGGGTCTGCAGGGCCAGAAATGAGAGGCACAATGAGGAAGCGACCCGACCCCATGAAGGCTAGGTTAGATTAAAGAGAGAATATTCACCCAGCTGAAGACAACGACTGATGCTGCATAACAAATGGACAGGCAGAACCTTAAGATGTGGTTCTGTAGGATACAAGGTGGCTGAATACATGTGTGCAACTGCTGTGAATTGGGCATTAGATACAGTTGTGCTCTAGAACACTATGGAAACAGACTTCAGCTGTCATACCTCAGTACAGTTATAAAATATATAGCAATAAACTATAGGCTAGTGTTTCCCAACCCAGTCCCCAGAGACCCCACAGACAGTCCACATTTTTGCTTCCTCCAAGCTCCCAACACACCTGTACCATGTATTTGGTGTTCTTGATTGGCTAGGAACTGGAAGGGAGCAGTAATCTGGACTGTCTGGGGGTCCTCGCAGACTGGGTTGGGATACACTGTTATAGGCCACTGTTTCTCAACTGGCTGGTCACGACCCATGGGACCATTTTTACTGGCTATGGTTAAAAAAATTATTTTGATAATTTTTTATTTATTTTTTTAATATCAGACTTCTTTTTTAACACTGCACTACATTCTATTTACTATTACTGCACTGTTTTTTGTTAAAAAAAAATTTGACTCCAAATTTTTAAGAATTCGGGCTGTGATTTAATGACCAACAAAAAATATGGGTCCTGAGGCTAAACCAGTTGAGAAGGCCTGCTATAGGCGGTCCTAGATAGGCATTAAAATGAGAATTACATAGGCCGATGTCCAGGAGCAGGACCAAGTGACATTCTGCAGAAAGTATGACTATCGAAAGGAGAAAGTAAAAGAAAGACAGTGAGAATGAGGAGGAGGCACCACTTAAGTCAAGTAAGAAATGTGAACATAAGAAAGAAAAGAAAAGAAGAAATAAGATGTGAAATAAAAGTCATGCCTTAGCACATCAAAGGTCACAGACTCTCTATGCTGAAGGAGTAACGTCAGGTCTGATTTAATAGCACAGTATGTTAAGTACGCAAGGTAAAAGGACCATTTAATTTTCTCAGTGATGCAAGCATTAATCACATATAAACAGACAGATCCCACACTTGTGCAAACTTGTGCACATGACTGCATACCCTATCCCTGATCAGTTGATACAGTTCAAATTCTATTCATGACGATTTACATGATTTCGTAGTGTTCTTCAAAATTTGTATTTGTGTGTAATACATCTCCAATTCATATACTTGACACATTGGTACAGTAAAATGGGAATGAAATCTGGCATTCTACATTATTGTATACAGAGAACTATATAAAGTTTACTGAGAACAAATGCTGTTCAAGTATGACCACAGAACAAAAGAATCTGGGTCTCAAACTTAGTAAAGCGATTATGAAGGTAGACCAAAGACTAGCCTAATACCCTGAGCAGGGTCACACTGCCTGAAAAATCCCAATGAAGGGGCAAGAAACAAAAGAATGTGTGTGTGTGCATGTGCGTGTGTGTGTGTGAGAGAGAGTGATGACTCACCTGTATGAGCAGTTGCTGATCACCTGTCTCGCTAGAACATTGGAGGTCAGAGGTCACAGGCTGGCATGATGGGAAGGCAGAAGACTGGAAGGTTCTATCCTTACTGCTGCTCATCAGTAAATTCACTGAGCTTGCTGTGGAAATGAGAAAAACAGGCAATCAGCTCTCTCTCTCTCACACACACAAGACCAAACACTTCCATGAAGTCCATAACTGACTTCAGGAGACAATTTCCAAAATTAGAAAATTTCACAAATGGTTTGGCAAAAACACGTATAAATAGGCTTTGAAATGTTGGGATACAAGAAAAAGTCTGCCTTCACTTATTACAAAAACAAACACGATGGTGTGTGTGTGTGTGTGTGTGTGTGTGTATATTCTGAAGATTTCACATATCATGTGAATGTGAATCACTAAAGGAAACTTCCAGCCTTGATCTTAGCAGATCACTACTCCAATACAAGAGTCAGCAGCAAGTTTCAACTCATTCTTATACCCACATATGTACTTTCACAAGAGTCCTCTGAAATCCAAGGAAACACAGATAGAATTCATACATGTTCTTGACTGTTTTAATGAGTAACATATTAAAGTGAAAGTTGAGATGGACTGTGTTGGTTTAAGCTGCTCTTATCATGCACCAGAACTGACTGTTACAAAGAATAGGGGTCCTTGTTCTGGGAGCAAAAGAATTTTATCACTGTGAGAAGTCGTGCAGGAACCCACATCCCCCCAAATGTTTGAGCTTTATGATCATTTGACAAGTTTATCTGAAATAAAAGCATGCAAACAATTTCTGAGTAATACAGTGAGCAAAAAAAAAAAAAACTGTGTATGAGTTCGGGGCAGCGGATAACCTAGAGAAAGCTGTTTCTGTTTCTGACCTTGTGCTAATCCCTCGACATACATACTCAATGAAAGCGTGGCATCTACATAGTGAATGTCTCATTCAATTAATCAGATTCAGCCTGTGTCAGATAACCGAGAAGTCAGAGATCAGATTCACTGTACCTCCCAGTAAATCATGCTGCTCCCTTCGTGTCCAGATCAAAGAATTTTGTCTGACTCTCTTTCTCCCCTGTCTCTCTTCAATCTGAAGGAGGTGCTTTTCTTAGTGTTCTGAAAAATGTGGCCACACAGGTTTTTACCCTTGCATGTGACACTCACCATCCAATGAGATTTCTTTCTTCCACAGCTCCGGCAAGCAAGGGGACTGACCAGGGTTCCAGTTTCTTCGTGTGGTGAACATGACCGCTGGGTTAAGGAGTGTGCAAGGCCACTGGGGTGGCTAAATTCAAAAAAATAATAATAATAAAAATAATACATATATTCAGTCCTTAAAGGGGCACCTACAGAACACACCTGTTGTAACCTACCTACTACACTTAGATTAAAGCTCACAATAATAGAAGGCAGTTGCTACTCATCTTAAGATTAATGACCAATAAAATGCCACAGGATTTTAATGACCTATATCACAGGTTTTTCCACACTTCGAAGAATATTCTCCACAAGGGGGTGCTGTTACAAAATGATACAAGGCATTATATAAAGGTAAGATATAAAACCTTAATATTCCTTTGCCAAATGTAAATGGTCTGGACAAAAATTTACAAAACTGAAAAAAAATAACAAAGCATACAATCATGAGAGAGCAGGTGATTAGGCAAATTCCTGTTTTGCCCATGTATATTTTATTACTGTATAAAAACACATGGCAGCAGCTGTGATAAAGGACCCAAAAGCTCAAACTGATGACACACATTGCCCATACCCCATTACTCCTACTATAATTGCTTACAGGTATAATTACATGAATTAAAATACTGGAATGCAGTTCATTTTCTGCATCTTGTTATTGCTATTCATTCTGCTTTAGTATGCTCATCTGCAAATAAATAGATATGAAATATACAATGTGTAAATGGATTTGTACATTAAAAATTAGTTGCTTGAAGCATGAGCTGTGAGGACCATGGCGGAAAGAGCAGATTGTGTTTATCAGAGGATAATCTGATTTTGAAGGCAGCACAGTGGGTAGCAGTGTTACCTCATGTCTTCAGGACTGGAGCATCAAATCCCAACCTTACTCTGTGAATGTGTGTGGAACTTACATCTCCCTGTGTTGTATCGATTTAATCCAGGTACTCCAGTTTCCCCTTACTGTCTAAAGACATGCACTTAGGTGAATTTGAGATCTCTAAAATTGCCTGTAGGGTGAGATCATGTGTGTACCTGTGATGGACCGGTATCGCATCCCACCCCTGCCTTTTATCCTATGCTGTCTGGGATAGGCTCCAATCCCTCCCCACCTCACAGCCTGCCATTCAATAAATGGTTGGAAGATAGAAGGATAGATAATCTGATCTTAAGTACACATACCTGAATCTAGTGAGCTAAAATATATTCACCATCCCCAACATCACTGCTGTTTATTGATATGATGTCAAGCGAAATAATTCACTATAATTTGCCTCTGTTATCATAAAAGTGTTCTCAAAGTTGTGTGAATCTCATAAACATTCAGTTGTTCAACGAACAATGTAATTGAATGGGTTTATAAATTTGCCTGAAGGGTACCACATCTGGCTGCCACGTGGAACTACAAGTGACGATCTTCAGATTACAAGTCTGTTTATAACTAGATGCTGTTTGCTGCCCAATAATTCAACAATAATACTACGTTAATCTTATGACAATGCTGAACACAAGCAAGGCTAAGAGGAACTCAGCAAAAAAGAGTAAAGTTATTCAGACACCGAACCAGGCCAGTATTTCATTTATTGCATATTTATTTAGCAGACACTCTCGTCCAAAATGACATACAAGTCAGGCAAACAGCACAACACAAGCATACAGCTGTCAAAGAGCCAACTGGTACGAACTGTGCTGTTGCTGTTTCCTTTAACACCAAAACAGAAACCTGCCAGGCCGTTACTGTACCTTAAAATGCTGTCCCACATGCTCCCTCATGGCAACACGCTCCAATCTGTGGGCGCGCCTGTCCTGCTCACAGTCGGACCAGGTCTTCTGGAGGACGGAGCACACCCAGCCCAGCATCCCAACCTCCTTTCCAGACCCCACGCCCAAGCCAGGCCCTCCCAAACACAGGTGTGCGCCTCCTTGCACTCCTTGCACAATGTGCCTTTCTTACTTACACGTAGCTCCAGCGTGTGACGATAGCCTATCCTCGCCCTACTAACTGCATTCAGACTTAACGCACATCTGAGAAGCTCTTCTCCCATAATCCTTTAAGCTTTCAAGCAGATGGTGTATTTTTTTTTCTGGTCGCTGCAGTTTCCATTCAGTATTCTTACAATATCACACGACAATATTAATATCAGCATGGTTGTGCTCAAATACCATTTTATGAACACAAACAATCATGATGACAGCTTCTACATAAACATCTGTTTTGACACATTTGACTATTGTATTTAGAGCATTAAATTGGTTACTAAAAACACGAGCCTTATTCTACTACCCTTTGTTGGCAGCAGACAGACTATATACTAACAGAGCAAAACGGAAACTACAGTACAGACCAACAGCTTCCCGATATCAGCACTTCAGTGTTTCTCAAGGTGGCATTAGGGAACGCCTTGTGAGACCCTTGGGGGTGAAAAGGGGACAGAGGCTTATCCTTGGTATTTAGGGACTAGATAATTGCTGCATTTCAGGTGAGTTTAACTCACCATGTCAACAGCAAACATAATACACTCCTCCCACCTAACCCCACTATGGCTTCATACACATAACAGGATACATTTCCAGCACCTTCTACCTCTAAAACTTAACAAAGGAATTCCCATGGGGGGTTACTTATTCAGACAAAGACCTGTTAGATGGAGGACCTCCTCCCATCGCCAAAAAAAATATGCTCAGAAAAAGAGAAGAAACCTGGAGATCCTAAAATAGCACTTCAGTATTCAGGGGGTAACTTAGGCAGATGATTAATTACGCATTTATAAATCCATATTCTACACCATGCTGCAGGATTTCAGCAATGACCTAAGGTATTATACGTTGCATATTAATATTTTTGACACCATGAAAACTGGAGGGGGTTCTTAGTAAAAACCCCTAGCTGTAGAGTAGTAGAAACTAGATCAAATCCTTCCACTCCCCGCTCGGCCCCTCATGGCGTGTGCGCATCTCATTAGCCCATTTCCGTTATCTGCCGCCCTGCAGCTCCCCCAAGACTCTCAGCTGTTTTGTTACGGGCGATCCTGCGTAGATTAACGTCCATTCTTAAGGGCACCGTAGCTCCGCGCACACCCCCTCCACGCGCCAAGCCCTTTCTGGCGTATACCTTATTTGGTTGTTTCTGGACGCGCGAGCGCGGGAAGCCGGAGCTGCGCTTGTCGCGTGGCTCCGCGTGTACCCGTCGGCACAGCGGGGTTCCGAGAGCGCGGGGATATAAGGAGGTGTAACGCAGGAGCAGGAGCGCGGACAGAAAGCGGGTCCGGGAACCTACGGCGCTGCGGGCTTTAGGAGGCCAAACGGTAACCGGTACCGCGAGGATAACGGAGGAGAGCACGCGCGCGATTCTCTTTATGCACGGGAGAGCTGGTGTGAGACAGTGTGGTATCACATTGATCTATTCCAAGCCTATACCAACAAAGCTCTTATTGAGTGAATTGACAATTTTACACAGGGCAGTCTCCACGTAGGAGCAAACTAAGTCACTGTTCCCCCCAATTATTTTGTTTAATAACCTGTATAAATAGTGTAATAACCGTAGCAGAGAGAAATCGCACTGAAAAAGTTGACATCGTGGCCTCTAATCTGGAGTCAGCAAGGCATTTCTTTTTTTTTTCTTGACAAGTACCATCTCATTACACACTCACTTAACCATGAATAAATTATACACATAAAAGGGGCATTTCTAACACCGAGCAGATGCCATAATTTCAGCAATGTTTCACCAGAATAGTGAGTTCCGCGGACTGCCTCTCCATCTTTTGTCTTTGGGATCGCATTGCACATACCCCTGCTTCACCGGTCGGTATCAGTCATTTTCTTTTCTACAGAGACACGTGCCCGCGAGAGGCACCATCCGTGCGTGCAGACTTGCGATCGCAATGCTCTGTTGCTACACGATAGTGATAAATGTCTTTTTATTCTTTTCAGCGCTCCCAAAATCCAGTTTGACGAGTCGCCCCAGTTAAAGATATCGTTATTCTTTAATGAGAGACGTGTAAGAATAAACAAAGATACATTTCTTTTCTTGCTCTCTAGGTAACCACAAAACAAAATCCAAAACTAAATAAGAATGAGTAAATCTTAGTATCTTATGCCTAGCGATCTTTGAAAGCAATAAACTGTTCACAAATTGCAATGAAATGTAGGTGTGGAAGGCAGCACCAGACAAGCATGTGTGGGTGCACTAGAACAGAGACTGAAAGAAAAGGCAAACGGAGGATGCACTGGGTCATGATGAGGTAAACTGACATGCAGGATAATACGATGCACGATGCAGACAGCATCGTCTGGTCCCAGTTACCATGCTACCTCTGCCTGACCATGCACAACTCACCTCTCTCCCTGCAGCGCGGCTCGCCTGGCCATGTGGTCATCTTCCGGCTGTCCCACCTGCCCTCGGAGAAGGCGCACGCGGCTGCTCACATGTGCATGGGGCACTGTACCCCCGCGATGTCCAGCTGGCCCTTCAGCCACTCCTTCCTGAATGCTCAGCTTCCTTCCTGTTACTTAGTAACAGCAAGCTGATGTCGTAGCCCTCCTTGGGAACAAAAATACCCCCCCCCCCAATCCTGGCACCCCCTCCCTCCAGACCGCACAGACCCCCCCCCAAAGCTCAGAATGAATATTTCATCTGCAAATGAAAGTAAGCTGCTCCTCTCCTATCTTCACTCCCTGCCTGAAATGTGTGACAAAGAGAGCAGTGTGAGGAGAATGAGGAGGGCTCCTCTGTCACCCACAAAGCCCTCCCTGTTCAGAGGCTCTGACACAGACCCCCCCTATCATACGCTGATATACCATATAAGCCACATGAACACTTAGGACGCCTGTGAATTAACACTCCAGCCATTGACACCAATGGCGTACATTAACAGCCAATTAAACTGCATAGCGGTGTGCTGATCAGCACCATCCATCAAGGAAATAAACCTGCTCACAGCATTTAGGGTCGTGCTCATGAGAAACTAAGCTATCCACGTCTCTGTCTAAATACGTGCAACACTGAATCCTGACAGGACAGGGCCTGCATTGCACGTTTGTCAACATTTGGAAATTTTGGGTTTGTAAATATAAGTTATAAATATATTGTCCGGTGTTTATATTATATTAGAAAATAAGGATTGGAGTTATTAATATGACAAATATTATTATGCACAATCACTCACATAGAGGCATACAAAGGGGGGAGTGGCTGCTGCCACCACCACACCAATGAGGTAATAGCTCATTAATTATTAATCAGCTACAGAC
This sequence comes from Mormyrus iriodes, assembly GCA_011763525.2. Taxonomy (NCBI): domain Eukaryota; kingdom Metazoa; phylum Chordata; class Actinopteri; order Osteoglossiformes; family Mormyridae; genus Mormyrus; species Mormyrus iriodes. The sequence continues at coordinate 23,252,139 of JAAGVU020000019.1, forward strand.
TCAGCAACTTGCCACTGGCCAAATTGACAGTTGTACTATGAGGAGGGCTGGCACTATCAGCAAGAATATAAGTTTGAGACTTTTCTGTGGGGCAAAACAAAAAACACCCATGATTGCACTGCTGAGATGACTAACAAAATATCATCTCTCTGGGGATATTATCATAAAATTGCCACCACAACTATGGTAAAACCTGAGCACACACTGACTCACTGGCTTACATGTGCCGTACATGTGAACAGTCATGTGACTACTCTCTGGCTTAAAATAACTGCAGGACTGCTGAGGGAGTCCAAGCTTGGAGTTTATTACACAAGAGGTAATCCCTTGCTGGTCATTCCAGTGGCAGGTCAACAGATTTAAGCATCACCAAATTAAAACGGCTTGAGTGATGATCTTTAGCCCCATTGCATGGAAAATTCAATCTGCTCTGGGGACAAAAGACTCAAGGCTATGAGAAGGAATGGATGGAGATTATAAAAGAGTGCAGGGAAACGTTAATATACAATTTACACCATTATAGTATTGACTGCAGACTTAATACAATTTCCACATATCTCCCCAAAATGAAAGTCACACAATCATCACATGAAAGTGCCTTTAATCTGCAATACCTTCCAAATGTACACTATTCAATTAAAAATAAATGCATCATAAATTAAAGATTGTAGTTTGCATAGGGAGAGCAGAAATCCAAATAACAGGAGGACCGGATCAGAACCAGCAGAACGTTTTAAGTGATGTGATACACTGCTAGTCATTGCAGTAGCCAGCACATTATTCCCTTGGAATTAACAAAGTTGCTGTAAGCATGTTTCTTGCTTCAGGTATATGTGTTACTTAGGCAAAGATTGTTAGTTAAATAAAATCTTTGGATACAAATTCAAGAACTGAGATAGTAACCTCTAACCAGTGCCTTTCATTTGAAGTTGACCATATACTCTGATCTATTCTGCCTGTCCTGGCGATCCTGACTGTTTAATGAAAGAGAGCTGAACGTACAGCCATAGTCTCAGAACTTCCTTGGACTCTGGTAAAGGCCTCTTCCCCACTTTTGGGCTCTGTACCTGCCTTTGATGAGACTGTACACCCACAGGACCAATAGGGCACAAAGTACATACATAGCTGCAAGGAGCCACGGCGTTTAATTCCGCAAAAACGGTGACACTCTGTCCATTTCCATCGTCTGCCCTACAGCTCCAGGATGAACAGGGAGGTCGCTGGACAACCCAGGTATCATTTAAATAGTAACCATCCATCTCTGGGTCCTTCAGCGGTTCACAAAAATGAGCAGCAGCTTCTCTTGAAAATCGCACCAACTGACTTCCTCTCCAAGTTCCCGACTCACGCAACCTCTCACTCTGCAGCAAGGATACTGGAAGCATGGTGAACTTCCAGTTGTCGACTTTCCAGAAAGAAAAGCAGTCCACCAATAGCAGGAGAGCTCAGAGGCAATGGAACACAATAAATTAGGGTCCAGAGGTTCAAGGATTTCGGTCTCGCAGGTGATGTACGGAATGCATGAGACAACATCTCCAAATTCAAATAAGAACCCATTTGAACCTTGTTGCAGTGTGACCATCTTCCAAAACAAATGACTGGTCTCCTTGTGCTTGTTGCATATTAATAAAGCAGGAGGACATCTGCTTCCTCCCAATGATCAGAGCGTCTGTCAATATAGCAGAAATCACCCAGGATGGTGCAGTTGGGACAGGGATAATGAAATGCAGTCATCTGCATTTGAAAGACCCCCCCCATACACACACAGACAAACACTGCAGCTTTGCCTTGTCTGAGCAGCAGCATGACACCCAAAATCTGCGCTGTGATTGGCCACTGCGTGAGATGACCTCATTCCTCAGTGACCTACAGTGACATGGCAACACAGCACTTCCACAAACACAGCGCACACTCCCACTGGGTGCCTTCCATTACACACTTTGACCCTCTCAGGCATGACTGTGACTTTTCAATGCAAATCGCACCCCCCCCCCAGTCTCCACCCCAATGCTCTTTTACAGAAAGTGTACTTAAAATGCTCAGCGCCAAACCAGTTCATCTGTATCCTCCCATGTGCACACATCCTTGTTTTTTCAACAACAAAAGGGATCTTTCCAACGGCTGATCAAATCAAAAATGTGGATGTGTGCCAGTATGTATCGCCTGCATTTCTGAACCAAAAAACAGACACAATGGCTATCTTGTTTAGGCAGAAACTAGGCGGAGGGAGGATATATGGAATATTGTTCGACCATGCACAATAACATTACCTACTGATATCCAACCGAAAAAATAAACGCAAATCATCCTCCAAATTCAATAATATGAAGCTAGTGTTCCTGTAGGCTGTTTCATATTCTGAAAAAAATTACCATGCTCCATGTTAAAGAGATCACTCTATTTCCCTTGTTGAGTGAAATGTCTACACAAAAGCCTATACTAGAAGACAGGAAAAACGCAAAAAAAATTTCCTCGGCTACACAAACCCTGACAATTCGGATAATGTTGTTATACTTTGTGATAACCAAGGGAACAGATGTTCAGAAACAAAGCCTGTTCACACTGTGTTATACCTGCACGTCAGGAACAGTTGGGAGCAACCAACATCTCTGCCTGTTTAAAACCTCACCTAAGGTGTAGAACAGAGAGCTCAGGATAATAAGCACCCTACTGGTTGTCATCATGTAAAATCACTATGCACTGTTGTACTGTTGATTAATGAACGGCACATTATCCAAACCGCTCCAGGAAATGTAGCCTTCAAGGAATTTAAATTATGCATTATAAAAAACAAGTCTTTAAAATCAAAAGCCTGTAAATGAACGACTTTCCAAAAGCCAGATGTAAGAGAGATATTTGTGAAGCCAGCCATTTAAAGCAGCGTGATATCCTGTGTTCCATCGCATTAAGGCCATCGTAGCAGCAAGTACTGAGGCTCCAGTGGGTTTAACACAGCAATTAATCTGTAAGCGCCAGGAACATTAAACCCCCCCCAAAGCATCACCGCCACCTCACAGCATGGCACAGGCTATTCCACTCACATCCAGGATTCCCACCCCTACATAATGTACGGAGCCGCCACAGAGATTCAGTCCGAGAACTGACCACTTCTGGTTATACACGCGACAGACAGTAAGCAGAGCCCCTGTTTGCTGCATTCAGAACAAATAGCCAGAGATGCTACTCATGACTACTGGATGGCAACAAATTCTGCTACTTTCAGGAGAAATTACAATGGAAACATTTTTTATAACAAAACACTTGCTTAAATGTGTAAGAAGGTGCGGTACATTAAACACCACAGCTACCTATGGCTTTGCGACACCTCTTCAAAAACGAGTTACCCTGACTTTGAACGTCATGCCTACAAAACGTTGACAAAGCATCACTGAAGGGGGAAGGGAAGGGCATAGAATATTTTTCAGAAAAACAGCCAGTAATGTCCACCAGACAGATATTTCATCTTAAATTTAACGTGTGTCTTTCTGAACCCTCATTTGTTAAAGAACCTCAATTTAGTTTCTGCAAGCTAAAGTAACATATTAAACACATCAAATCCTAAAACAATACAATCCAAGAAGAAGAAAAAAGTGTAAACACTAGCACAGCTACCAGAAGAAGTGTGGTACCACCCGCAAGCATCAGCAACAAGCCGGGAGCTGTCACTAGGGAAAATCAGCCTGGGACCTGCAGATCTGCTGGGGCTTCCCACTTGCCAGCACGTGAATTCCCATTAGCATTTCCACAAACAGTGATGGGGGGGGGGGGGAATATCGCATCCTGCACATTTTCTCAGATTCTTAACCATCCTGGCACAAACAATTACAGCAGGCGCCCAGCTGGTACTGCAATGCATAGCCAAAACAATTACAGCTGTCTGCAACAACTGTAAAGACTTTCATGGTCAAACTTAATATAAATTAAACACAATTTAATCATTTTTTATGAGATCGTTACCACAGATATCACTATAGTCCAGTCACCATTTAATAGTAAATACAATTATACTAATACAGATGTCTTTAACTGCTGGAAGTTAACAGTCAAAAGGATTGTAAATGCATTTTTTTCCAAATAACAGTAAAAGAAAAGTCACTAAGTCAGAAAAAAATAGTGAACTTACAACTAGTCACTGACAAGGCTGTGAAGACTTCCGAAAAACAAAATAACGCACTTAGAGTCACCCTCAGTAAAGGGCCATTGCGCAACCAAGTAAAGAGCGTCCTCTGCTGGATATACCGGCAAGTGTTACTTTTTTCCAATTGTCTGATTTAAATCTAGTTTTCTTTTATAATAACTGGTTACATGCTGAAGGAGCAACATTTCAAAACAGCATGACTCACTTTTCAGGGAAATACTGGAAAATATGACGGACAACCCACTTAGATGCCACCCATTCACAAAAGTCTGATTAATTTGGTTTTCTTTCAGCCTAACGCTTAAATGTGAAATATTAGTTTTATTTATATGGTATGGACTTTTTAAAAAGTCGTTCAAAGATAATGACCATAAAACAGCCTCAAAATTTAGCGAGAAAAATAAAGTTACCACCTAAATATTTAGTCGATGTTTATTTTCGTATATACAAAATATTTTTCCGTGACAAGTTAAAGCTACACAGCAATTGAGTTACGAATTTCCAGATTTAAACCAAAATTGTACAGAACAATTACGAGAGGCTAATAAGGAATACTGGATAATAGGTGGATATACAAGAGGCCGAGTGATCACAAGCCGGTAATTCCTAAAGTAATTAATCCGAGTTTCAGGATATTTAGACATGCCGCTTCTTGCCCACTTGCGGCACGTTTTTCCGCTTCCACCGCCTTTGCCACAGGCTGCTCTCCAAACGCTGTCATTTATGGTTCTGTGATTTAATGCCAAAATCTGAGAAAAGTAATTGCGTCTCACCGGGAGCTAAATATTGTGAAAGGAAAAATAAACCCACCGCTTATGGAAAAAGCAAATCTATTATGACAACTTTTGTATTTACCCGATAATTTGTTACATTTGCGGTTTGTCAATTGTCAGAATGCACCAAGATAATAGAGTGTCCAACACATCATAGGACCGCGATCGTCTGTAAGGTTCATTTTTCACTATCAGTAGCCTAACTTTCTCACAGTATCCCTGATAACCAGTGTTTGTTTGTTTGTTTTCCAATTATAGCACCTAACAGGGGCGCAAGTATTTTTTTGCTTGTTAAAAAAATCCCATGCAATGTAGATCTACGTGCTGCTTATGTAATATATTACTTGGGGAGTATATTCGGATATCCGTTGGCTGGGTCGCCTGAATGCAAGCCTCGCGGCATCCTCTGTGTTAACATCCTTTGTCAGCTGGCATTCTCACACCCGTGAATTACAGGAATATACTTTATAATAATACCACTTTAATTAATTCAGTCAAGGGGGAAACAAGTTAACGTTCAACCAGATTTACAAGATTCTTTTCAACGTACTGCGCACTGGGGCGCAATGAAATTTCTTAAAACTGTTGTACACGAGTTTGGGGAAAGTAGCCTTCAACTGTAAATGTTTTATTAACTTAATTATTAACGGCCGGTCTGCAGTGTGGTAACAAGAGTCGTCGAAGAAAACAAAACGATGGATTTCTGCCAAACTCATGCAGCAAATGTAAGAGCGACCAGCAAACAATCTGCCATTGTAGCAAATGTAACAGCAAACAGTTACTGTGCTACGAAAAATAATGTCCGATCGTGCTATCTAAAACGAAATAATGATCATCTTAATTAAAATGCGTACATAACCAAGGGGACTCTCGCTAGAGTACGTCTTAAACGACACGTGATTTACAACCAGTGTCAGCGCAGCTCTTACCTTTTCCCCAGACGATGTCCATGCACTATTCCCGGACATACAGGTTTATCCCGACTGACCATGCGATTGCGGGTATTTAGGGACAACGTGTGCGCGGCGTGAACCTGCACAGGTCGGCAAAAGCGCCCTTTCTGCGCTTGAAACTTTCTAGCATTACCGCCGTCATCATGAAGACAAGCAGTCGGTCAGCTGTCTGCACTACCACTTGCTGACGTTCCTTTTTTTGAAGGGGGGGGGGGCGGTAGGAATTTCTGAAGCGAAACCCCAAGGCTGATCCGGCTGCAGCGCAACGGGAAATTCCGGACGAAGCGCATAGGCGAGGCCAAACCAAATCCAGCAATGTCTGTGAAGCGCTGGCAGAGATTACACTGATTCCCAGCCAATCTTCCACCGCCGCTATTACGTGCAATAACCACTTGTACACTTACAATTATATGACAGGTGGTTTTTATTTTTCATTTAGCATTTAATTGCAGGCTGCACAACACGAAATGAATTCCTAAATACAACACAAATTGTTTGGATATATATTTTTGTATATATATTTTACAATTGTTTTTTTAAAAATACAAATACACCAATTTAAGAAGTATATATCTATAAATACATGTGTGCATTTACAGTCTTTCTGGCAGTTTCAGCAGCTGGTTCTTAAGTCAACTTATACATTAATGCTACCTCAGCATAAACTATACAAAATTGTGCTAGAAAATTACTTTAATTTCCCTATATTCACATAAAGTTTTCTGTACACTGTATTGCACTACGTAACGACGTGTACAGGGCAAGCTTTAATAAAACATTTGTACAGTGAATTACACGTTATTATCCCAGTATTAGATACTACAATAAGTTATACATTCCTGCTCTTTGAAAAGAGGAATGGACATTATTCGTACATGATAATATTCCTATGTATTGCTGGTAAAAATGCTGGCCACGATAACAATGTACCACATTAAATACATTTTAAATAGCACCGTTTAAGAAGTGCTTTACCCACGTCGGAGGATAACCAAAGTGCACGACCCCCTAACTGGACGTACTGTATCTTTTCACTGCCCGTAACCTGAAATGTATACTTACTTTTGTAACTCACACATGACACTAATAATGTAGAAAGAAATAAAATACATGTACCGTTTCTTTAGGAATAATTAGATTTCCTTAGCAAACACTTTTATCCAAATTGATGAGACAGCAGGGCCAGTCAGTCCTTAGAGCAGTTGGGGTTCAGGGCCTTGCTCAGGGGCCCGATGGTGAAATCACTCTGCTGACCACGAGCTCCGAGCCGACGACCTTCTGATCACTTGCAGAGTCACACACCACACTATTCCACAACAAAACATACCATAAAAAACAGCACATTTCATACTGAAGCGACATTCCCAACTGGATACTTTTCATATTATGTATAAAGATTCTTTTCCTTACTAGGTTGCAAAAACAATGAACTTTTTTCCGTTTCAAATTTCCTTCCATTCTTCTAAATAATTATTCTATACTGTATAACCATTATGTTTAATGGTACTACACTTCGGCTTTCAGTCATTTTAAATGACATTTTAAGTAAAACTCAAACTTAAAAAGCCACCATATTGATCTATCATCCTGGGTCTTACATGGTTTCAATGTTTTTCCTCTTCATCCAGAAAAAGAAAGAAAAACACATTAACGTACAGAAGCGCCTAGCGCAACTCAAAACTCAGCTAAGCTAAGCTAACTCAAAATATTTCCCTTCTTGCCTATTGACACAGCTGAGTAGTCGCCGATCGGTTCCGTTTATTTATACTCTCCAAGGATACAACAACAGTAAAGTTGTCCCTGATAGGATGTCCTTAATCACTGTCTTCTGCTGGCCCCAAAAGCACATGCATCAGCAGCTGACAGACCAAAAAGTTCCAGCTGTGTGTCACAGCCTATAACTTCAACACATAAAAATGCAATTCATGCCATCAAGATAATTTGAAATGAATTCTGTTAGCCTCTGTTGGGTGTTAGAGTCAAGGGACATTCCATGTGGAACGGACACCACATAATTCATCTACATAGAACAAAAAAATGTAAATAAAATAAAAGGAGCAGCGTGCCTGGAGGTTGACTGAAACTATGTGGCACTTACTTCCTATATTAAGAGATTAAAGTGCATGTAGAATATAACAAAATATTCTAAATGCATGAACATAATCATCTCTGGGTTCCTGACCATAGCTTTCCCAACATGCATTGCTGTGGACTCAGGTCAGTGGTTTAGGGAACAGCACCAGCATTTGGAATAGAAGCACATATTATCTCTGTTTTGAATTACACTGTTGTTATGGGAGTGGCTGGAAGTGCTGGTTACTTGGCAGCTAATAATAGAGTCAGTATGAGAGAAATGAGCATTGGGGTTTTGGGTTTAGCATCTCATGATTAAGTTATAATTTAGTGGCAGGAGAGCTTTCAGGCACAGACATGAACTCTCCCTTTCATCTCCCATCTTCTAATTCTCTTGCTCCTCCTCATCATCCTCCTTGCTCTTCTCTCCTATGTTATACTTCCCTTGTTCCTCCTCTACCTTGCCCTCCTCTGCATCCTTTGCATCTCCTGCTTCTTCCTCTTGCCCCGGGCACACTTCCACTGTGAGCATCTCCTCCCCACTGTGCCTGGGTGTCATCCGTATCAGCATGGAGCAGTCTGAGGTTTCGGACACCACGTCGACATCATCCTCGGGTAGCTTGCGGGGGGCGGGGGAGCGGCGGTGCATGGGGGAGGGAGGGGGAATCGGGGAAGAGCTGGATGGCTGTGAGGACAGAGAGAGAACCACAGACTGGGACAAGGATCAATGCCCTTGGGGGGGACACACACCTAAAAAACTGCATACATTCAGTCACTCTCAGTGTCCGGCTTGTGGTCAGTTGCTGGGAGCTCACATCTTACACAGACAGGTTTTTCATCTAACACCCAAACTGCTGAGAGGCTTAGTGAGAAATAAACCAGTTCAAACTCTGCACGACACGGTATGGACAGAACCATTGTATGGAGATGTTACCAAAGTTTGTTATTAAATGAAAAGTTTTGAATTTGACTTTTGAATAAGGTCATGAACTGAAAATCTGTCTACAGATCCTCCAAGGTCATACCTCTAGGGTGGAACTGGACACGTTGGTCTTTCCCTTCAGTTTAGAGAAGATCCCTTTCATTCCAGACTTTTCTGTCACCTCCAGAGCTGCCTTGAATAATTTCGGAGTCTCTGGACGGGGCGGGATCCCTTGGGCGGTGGCCTTTGTCTCTCCTTTATCATCTGCCGGCTTCTTGTTCTTTGCTAACATTTTCCTGGGAGGGAGAAAGATGGTAAAAAACAGCTGAATTAGTTATTTTGATGTTTTTATACCAGCATGCACATAATATGTTGACGACATTGTCCCAAAAGTCGTCATCTCCTTCTCATTTTGCCTCATCTCACAAGGCGACGAATCACAGGAAAGAAGACTGATTACATGAAACCACCCAACTCCTTTCCAAATATGTTTTGTTATGCAGTGAGGGCTGTTCTGTTTCCTAGGTCCACCTCCTTCTTGCCAGAGAGACTGGGCAGCACACACTGATGGCTTGGTCACACGAATGGTCATATGGCCAAGCGTGTGATTCCCCAGCTGCGGTGAAAAGCGCTATGTTGGAATCGAGGAGGATGCAGAGGCCACATTCCTCTCTCACTTGGCTTTCTTGCGCAGCAGCTTCTGGGATTCAGGGTAATGGACCAGGATCTCCGCCAGGTCCTTCTTGTCCAGGATGAACAGGTTAGCGAAGCCATGAGCCACTACATTAGCCGTCCGCCGGTTCCCTCCTCCAACTGCCAGCAAGCTTCCCCCCAGGAGACAGACAGGGGAGATGTGTTTCAGAGGGATTTCCCACTCCATGTTCACTCAAAATAAAGTAGTGGAGCAAGATATGATCAGGACCACTGAATGTGGGACAATAGGCGTCATACGCTCAGTTCACAAACTGTCCAAAACAAAATCAATAAATGAATGCTGGTTATCAAATGTGTTTATGTATAGTAGCAGTGGAAGTATTAATAATAGCAATAATGATAACAACAATAATGTTATGTGTGAATGATGTGCAGGCAACTGAGGTTCAATGAGCATATTTACACTTGAAAAAAACACCCCAGGAGTAACTCCTTACCTAATTTCTCCAAATACAGAGCCTGCTTTCAGTGTCACAAACACAGTCTTCCCGTCGGGCCCGCCCACCACTTGTACCTCCCCGGCTTTGATGATATACATTTCCCTCCCAATCTCCCCCTGCAATGACAGAGGGTGGAGCATTAAATCCGTAGACAGACCGTGACTGGCTCAAGGGTGACCAATGGCATGCTGCTGTTCATACAACAAACAAGAAAAAACACCGAAATGCTACCGAGAACAGAGTCCTGGGGGTGGTTCAAATTACTCAGAGATTAACAGCATGTAACCTGTTTACAAGTACATGAAGGTCACTAACCTAGGCTTGACCTACCCCAGTCACATACACAAAAGAGAAGTGAATGATTAAATGAAACGAGCGGTTAATAAAAAATAAAAACTCAGGTTGATTGTTGTGGACTCATAAAAAAAGAGGATAGGCATATGTATACCTTTTTGCAAACATAGTCACCTGGAAGGTACACCACAGAGTGGAGTCTCTTTAACATGTCAAAAATCATCTGTCGGTCACAACCCTGGAAGAAGGAGAGAAAACCAGAAACCAAATGAGAACAGAAAACAGGAGAGGAAATTGTTAGTCCCATTCTCGACCATTAACCCTTGTGTATTTTACTTCTTCTGTTCTAAATTCTAGAATCAATAGAATTTAACTTCATTATGAAAATGGACTGGGGTAACTTCGACCCCAAAAATAACACAGGGGTTCAAGGTAATATCTGCTCTGTCAGGAGAAGTCAATCACTGTTCAATCAAAATAAAAATAGGTTTATAATGTTAGATAACTGGAATAATCGTATTCTTTAAGCAAATGATTGGAAATCTGAATGGTTATGCAGACTGAATGTAGCAGAACTGAAACATGGTCCCACACTCAAGGCTGACCAGCTGGACTTGCCTGAAACAAGGCCACTTTGCTGACAATGTCATAGTTGACATCTACAGCGATGTCGAGCCTCATCTTGTCTGGTAGCTGTACCAGCAACTCCTGCTCGTCTGATACCGAGATGAGCCAAAAGAATCGCAAAACAATGACATTCAAAGGCTTTTGGAAACACGGAAAGGTCCTGGACTAAGCAAGAGCAACATAAAATGTATCACGCTGGTATAAGTTATTACATCCTTCTTACCCAGCATTCCCTGGGACTGCCAGGTGTAGTCATACCAGGTCTTGACCCGGTTCTGCACATCACGAGGAATGTGGTAGGAGGTCATGTACTTGATGGTGTTGTCCATGCAAGCTCTGTAGTAGGTCTTGCCTGCTGTGGCTGCACCCACCACATCTCTCATCTGTAAGAGCACAGCGAAGGGATCGATCAGCGGCAAAGGAGCGTTTTCAAATACCTGGTTATTAATGAAAGATGTCGCACAATTTAAATGATGTGACAGAAGTATGGGTCTTGAGGGCTTTCTGTACATGTTGTGTTAAACCAGACTAATAAATCTGTATTTGTGCTAAATATCCAAACAAATTCCAGTCCATTATTGGGTAGAGGGCCATAATTAATAATAATAGACAGTTATTTCATATAGAATGATCAGTCTTTGAGTTAGCTGTTCGAGTTCCACATACGAGCAATCGATTAAAAATAACTTCTCAATGAAAGCTGTATTATTATTTGTTGGGGGGAAAACATTTTTTAATTTATTCTTTTTTTCTTTTGCCTAAAAACAACATTGCTGTAACACAATGGGAAACTTATATAATAAGTCAGATGTAAGAGCATTTACCGTAGCGTTGCTATAATTACTACCTTAAGCCTAATTAAACCCTCAGCTAGACCTAAATCCAATATACATGGTACGGCATGAGTACTAAGGTTGGGTGGGATGTGATCGATTATGTAACTCAAGCTTATTATGTAACTCAAGTCTACCTGTCCAATCATTATGGAAAAGGCAAAGACTCCCACAAAGTAATTGACCAGCTGGAAGATGGTCTCAAAAAGAGTGGTGGGTCCAGGAACACCCCCAATGGTGAGGAGGGTCTTCACAGCATAGTAGTAACAGCGAATGTAACTGGATGGCAGAAGAGAACAGGAATCTGTTAAATCATGACTGAGGGAATTAGAGCTCAGGATTTCCATTTAGGTTTAGGTCCTTGTCAATGCTGTTCATATACCTGTTGCCCGATCCATCGTACGCCCACTGAGTGGATCCAATTCCCTCGTAGTCTGAGCCCCAGTAGAAGAGACAAGCGTTGCAGTGCAGGGAGTAGAGCAGATAGGTGGTAGTACGAATGACTCTGACAGAAGGAAGATAGACACGCTTTAGAAACCTCATAGGATTATTACAGAACTCAAACATATTGTGTTTCATTTGCTACCAAGGGACAATTTCAGGGAGAAGACAAATAAGAATGGACCTCACTCCCCTCCGGTATTAAACACCCACATTATCATCTTACCTGTAGATGTAAGCTTTGCTCAAGATGGCTTCCAGGCGGTCATTAAACTCAAGGAAAGACAGGAACTGTTGGTTGAAATTGGTAGAAGGGCTGTCATTATATGTTCTATTAATCAGTCAGGTGACTTGAACGGTGACGGTTACTCTGGCTCATGAAGAGCAAAGCACTTCTTCAGTGTTACTCTTCCAGGACTTTTCATCTCCGGCAGTGTTTCTCAATCCATTCCTCAGGGACCCCCAGACAGTCCACAGTTTTGCTCCCTTCCAGCTCCCAGCCCACCTGAACCAGGTAATCAAGAACACCAAATACCTGGTACGGGTGTGCTGGACGCTGGGAGGGTAGCAAAAATGTAGATTGTCTGGGGGTCCCCGAGGACTAGGTTGAGAAACTCTGGTCTAGGAGAAGCAATATGATTCAAGGAGGCCTGTATTTAGCAAATGATGAGGATTAGTCCTATTTGGGCATATACCTTTGCTGTGTACTCAGAGGAATGTAAAATGCTGACACCGACAACACATGACTATTTCCTGTAGGCTTACCTTCAGTATGCGAGGGAGACGAAGCAGAGAATTGAAACCAGCCTTAATATACAGCAACTCCAGTGGAATGAGAGATATGACATCCATCTGAAATACACAGTTTTGTTAAAATGAACATATAGTAAAGGATCAATGACAGTTCACTCTCAAAATGCAGGAGTGTATAAAGTAACCAGTATGTTGATAAATTGTTCTGACCTTGAAACGCAGTGTTTTCATGTAGTTGTTCCTCATTTCTTTTTTGTCACACTGCAACAAAAACCGGAATGTTTTTGACATTAAAAACGGGCATATTTTGCTAATGTACCTGTGTCTATAGGAAAGTGATACTTATTACAACCATAGGGAAATTGTCTTTGCACCTATCCCATCTTATTCTCCATGAGACATATGTACAACTGAAAGCAAACTTGGGGGGGGGGGGGTCACAGCAGAGGGTCAGCCAGAGTGTAGCACCCCTGGAGCAACTGGAGATTAAGGGGCTTGGTCAAGGACCCAACAGCAGCATTACTCTACCAGCTCTGGGATTCAAACCAGCAAACTTCTGATTACAGACACAGAGTCCTAACCTGCTTAGCCATATAACAATGTACACAGCAGGGAATCAAGTGGAAAGATCACGCTGCTCAGAAATCTGCTCATGGTGCCGCTCACTGCGGTTTTGCTCAGTATTCACTCACCACGATGTCTCCGCTACGGACAAACTGCAGGCGAGGCTGAAACACCAGAATGTCCAGGATGTAGATGGCATCACACAGGTAATCCACCAGTAGCCACAGGTGGATGTTACCTGGGGTCTGGTACGGGAAGGCCCAGCGCACTGGGATCAGCCATATGTTCCAGTTCCAGGCAATCGTGACAAAGAAGAGCCAGAGAACATAGACCAGGTCTGCAGTAAAAGGGATAACAGGGGTCAGCTGTGCGGATATACTTATCCAATAACTGGCCGAGCTGGGCCCTAGCACATTCACCGCCTTGAAATGTTGATTCTTCCATTTATTAACTTTATATTCCACTCAGGGGTGCGTCAGTTTAGTGTTTATCAAACCGGTTCTCCAAAGACTCCAAACAATTCCCCAGACAGTCCATGTTCTTGCTCCCTCACAGCTTCTGGTAGTGGCCTCAACTAGCCTTGTTTAACAAACGGCAACCCCACCCCCCTCCCTCTGGTCCTCAATCTTTATTGTCATAGAAAATATTGGGGGCGGGGGGTTCTGACAACTCAAATAGCCCAGGAGCCTTTGACCATATTAATGGAGACATGAGTTTCTGCAGGGCAGAGTAGTGGGTGTGTCAAAAGGACATGTCACAAGGTTAGTGGGTGTGTCAAAAGTGCATGTCACATGGTCTGTGGGCATATTAAATGGTTAGTAGGTGTGTCAAAACGTGAGTGGAACCTCGCACAGAATTTCTTTTGCGCTTTCTGGAAGCATGGTAGTAAGTGTAAGCAAGCATAGGAAATGCCTTAGATTATATCTTTCATTATATTAATCTTTCATTAATAACCAGGTATTTGAAAACGCTCCTTTGCCGCTGATCGATCCCTTCGCTGTGCTCTTACAGATGAGAGATGTGGTGGGTGCAGCCACAGCAGGCAAGACCTACTACAGAGCTTGCATGGACAACACCATCAAGTACATGACCTCCTACCACAGATATCTGTTAATCATAGGCATTGCCTGACCTATATGTCTGGTAAATATCTGGTTTCTTTCTTGAAATAATGTTTATTGACAGCATTTTTGGGCAATAGAAATAACCTTTTGACACGCCTGCTCTATTGCATGTCACCATTCGACACGCCCACCTTTTGACACGCTCACCCTTCGACACGCCCACCTGTTGACACGCCCACTACTCCAGCCTGCAGAAACCTATACATGCATTAATGTGCTTATGATTCCTCTAATTCTCTCTGTGGACTTTTTTGGCTATTTTACTGATGACACCTGAAATCTCTCTTCCTGAATTAACATACTTGACAGACTTGGTGGTAGTTGCTCATGAAGTTTGGCTGGTGGAACGAGATGGTTAAGGGGGCATCATATTTGCTGGCAAGGAGAAAGCCTCAATTCTGCCCATTGTGTTTCTTTAGACATTTAGCATCTGTTCCAGTCAGAAGACCAAGGCCATTTAGGACATGTTTTATTATACAGGCTGATAACAGTTATGTGTAGGTGCCAGCATCTGCTGTTCACTGTGTTTGAGCCTCTGAATATATAATTGACTAACTGGATATTTGTATAAGTATTTTACCACAAACCACCACAATATAAGCCTCTGAAATTCACTTTCTCACATTAAATAAAATACTTTTATGATTCAGTAGTTACCTGCTATTATGACTGAATCAGGTAGTAAGTCAGTCACAAGCCTGACTCCACTTGTTCTTAAATTCATGTAATTATCTTAATCACTCTGCTGATCTCTGTGCCTGTGTGGCTGCTGGTTCAAATTCACACATCTATTGTACAAACATTCACTATCATTAAACAGGGAACAATTATTATAACTAAGTTAAAGTCCAACAACCATCCATGAGGTTCACAACACTTTCAGTATCTGCTTATCTGCCAGATCACACCACCCCTGTAATTTGTTGCTTGCTGGAGTGGTTCTGGCAGGGCTTTCAGGTGCTATTTAACCACCTGGAAATTATGCTTGGTCTTGAAGTTCACTTGAGGAATCAGGTACTTGAAGTTATTTAGTAGACCCGAAGTATCTGTAGTTCCTGCTTCTTGCCTCTCCTTTTTGTTTTTGGACAGGACCTCCTACCCATCTCTCACTTCGGATTCTTGTCTCAGCCTCTCCTGCTACATCTGTCTCTTTCCAGCTTGACTTTGAAGCTCCTGCTCATTTATAACCCTACCCTTAACCCTCTCACAACATTCACCCTATGCCTGCTTTCCTCTAGTCACGTTTTTGCTCCTAGGGAGCAAAAGTGTGGACTGTCTGGCAGGGAGATGGGGGGGGGGGAGCAAAAATGTGGACTGTTTGCGGGTCCCAGAAGACTGGACTGGGCAACACTGACATATACAGAAAAAAAGACAGATGAAGTGCTCACTGGTGAAGGGGTCGATGCTTTCAGGGAGGCGGTACTTCACAACCTTCCTGGACCACGAAGGCAGTTTCACTTTGCAGCACAGCCTTGCATTGTAGTGTTCCTCCAACTCCTTGTCCGATAGACTTAGGGCCTCGTCCTTCTTCTCTTCCTCAGGAGGAGGATTCTCTGCCGGCTTCTTGGAGGGGGCTGCATGGAAAGGTACAAGTGAGAGGTCAAGTGGAAATATAGCTGAATGTCACTATATTAGATAGATAACAACGTCACTTTGTCAACAGGTATGATTACCTATCCATAGCAATGAATCACTGTGCATCCCACATATGATGCCTACTCACAGCCAGAGGGGCTTTCCTCATCAGAATCATCCAGATCGACGAGTTTCTCCTTGACACGTTCGGTCCTTTCCTTGAACAGCTTCACCAGCTCCTGAAGCCGCTCGGTGACAACGGTACTTGTTTGACTCAAGGCAGAGGTTGGTCGCTCCTTTGTGCTGCGGGGACAAACGACAAGCTGGGAAATGGGAAGTAGTATCACAGCACCGTGTGTGCTTTCAGGGAAGCCACAAAGCACCAGCAAAGTGACATCAGAAAGGCATCTGAAAGAAGTCCTAGTAGCCCTCTTATATAAAGAAATAATCTTATATATCCTATTTACAGCCGTGGAGAAAAAATTAAGAGACTGTTCTATATTTTTAAACAAATCTGCATTTTTAAATCCTGGTTTAAACCTGGTTCTGCTGGCAGAAGGCTACGCCGAGCAGTTGGTTGCTTCCAGGTTGAAAATTTCTAACACAGCAGTAGACAAGAACCAAATGAAGCAAGAGACACTGGGAATGACCAGCAACCAGCCAGGTAGAGGGCAGAAGCAACTTTCTGTCAGATGTCAGACATGATCGTTATCTTATTCGTCAGTTTCTCATGAATTGTAGGATGACATCAAGTGACCTTCAAAAGAAATGGGAAACATTAAGTGCAGGTGTGAAGTGCACTGCTAGGACAGTTCATATCAGGCTCCTTGAAGCAGGACCGAAGTCCCATAAAGCAAGGAAGAAGCCTTTCATTAAAGAGAAACAGAGAAGAACCAGGCTGCAGCTTGCAAAAAACAATATATTATTCATATATGCACACCCATAAATTGAGGAATGAGTGAAACAAGAAATTGTGCTCTGGTCTCTTTATTTTTTCCACGGATGTATATTAAATAAAGAATAAATGACCTGTAAGAGTTCTGTATGACATCTAAAGAACTTCTAAAATTCCAAACTTAAAGCATAAAATCAGCTGCATTTGAAATATAGGTATCTATTCCAGTGGCTTTATGCTTCCCTCCTTTTTGAAACAGAAATTTGAGCTGTTGAGTGTTATATTTATAGATATTAAGCTTAAATAGAGATTCTTCCTCAATCAGTCAACTCCTTTGTGTTTAGGGATGCCGAACACTGGCCGCTGGGGGCCACTCACCTTTCATCAGCACTCACGAGGCTGCTCTGGCTACGCCATGCCCTGATGGTACTCTCACCTTCTCCCTCATCATTATCCTCCTCGGAGTACAGCCTTTTTCTGGACAGGGCAGAGCAAGTTCAGCTGCAGCATAGCAAGAACCGCAAACAGAGATGGATACCACATGTGTACAGGACCGGTGCCTTTGGGCACAACTGTGACATCCAGCACTGGCGCGAGACACGGAGTGACAGACAGACAAGAAGGTTATGAGTCAAGATTCTGTGCCAAGGACAATGATGAGTCACTGGGGGATAGAGTGGATTGCATGATATTCAGGAAATGGGGTGTTACTGGGTGACATGACCTGGCTGGACATATTGTTTGGATTTTGGCTAATCTTTAGCGGGGGAGGTAACCACCATGCATTGCGATTACAGACTTGCAAAGCTGTAAGTGTTATGGATTAGCAGAGCAAGCATGGTGAGGGCAGGCAGGATCTGAACATATGAAGTCCCGGGTCTGGGGATGCTGACGGTAAATGACAACAGCAATGGGCAGCAGCTGATTTGGGTTTGCTTGGATGCGTCTTACATCTTTGTCCAAAATAACTGCAGCTTGCGGCCTCTGGGTCCACTCATGCATCTGCCCGCGTGTGAACAATTGGTTGGACATGGGTGCCACAGGAAGGGGCAGAAGACGGAAAGAGACAGAAGGATAGAGGAACAAAAAGACAGGAAAAGCTGAGAAACTACCAGGCTGGGATAAAGTCAGCAGCAATACAATCTATCTATGTCAAATGTATCCTCTGTCATTCACAGTTTAAAATACACAAAACATGAACACTTTGGAAATACTCTTGTAAAAGTCCAGTAGTTATTTGGGTATCATTATGTGTGTAACCTGCGCACAATATTTTGCAAAACTGTATATAAACATAAAATCCAACATCTACAATAAAATACAGTTGTAATGACAACTTTTTTGAAAAGATAATCATATATCTTACTATTGTACGCAAAATTATTACATTGTGAGCTAAAACGCTTGAGGTTAAATACTGTGCATTTCCATTCTTGGTTCATTCCGAGCTACATGAAATGTTTTACTAGCTGTAAGTAATGTTGACTTAAGAATTCATTTTATAAGCGATATTTTAAATTTTCCAAATAAGATTGCATGCTATACAGCAATGCTTCCCAATCTGTTCCTTGGGGACCCCCAGACAGTCCATATTTTTACTCCCTCCCAGCTCCCTGCCAGACAGTCCATGTTTTTGCTCCCTCGCAGCTCCCTGCCAGACAGTCCACATTTTGCTGGGGAGCTGGGAGATACCAAAAACATGGACATGTCTGAGGGTCCCTGTGGACCGTATTGAGAAACACTGCTATACATAATATCTTTTTAATTTTGGAAATGTTACAATAAAGACTGGGACGGAAGGAAAAGCGCAAGAGATGGAAGGTGAATCTCTATGCTCCTGTCATCTAAAAGCCACTGACAATGGAAGGGTGATTTCAGTGCTCTGACCCAGCAGGGCTCACAGAATGAAAGGAAACAGTGAGAACGGGGAAAAAAAGGAAGGCAGGGCTAAGGGGGTAGGTGCAGGATGAGCTGCTCTGGAGTGTGTAAGCACCTAACCACGTACATGAGGCTGATACACTGTACACTCTACAGCTACAGCTATCCATAAACCTCATCTCTACTGCATCCTTACTCATTGTCCTCTGATTTGCTGTATTTCGACCAAAGAGAAAAAGAGAAATATACAAAAAGAATACATTTTTATTATCTCCCCACTTAAAGAGCCAATACGTAGATATTTTGTTTCAACCAACCAGTTGAAGACTCTGTGACTGTGACTCTTTATACTCCACTGGTTAGTTGAAACAAAACCTTGGTCTGGATTTGTACTTTCTGCACATGAACTTTCCACCTCTGGCGATACATTAGGGCTAATGCACGACAAGCCTTGCATTATATGTTTTTAAACACTTGGCTGGGAAGACAAAGACCCACCCAATGCAATGTGCACTTAAAAACACGGAGGGCATTTAAAAACATATAATGCGTGACTTGGAGCGCATTAACCCACTTATAACACTGTCACCACACATGTTTGCACCTTAAGACATCATTTTCACATTTGCGAGTCGAAAATGCATTTATTAGTACTACTTTCTGCTTATTAGAACTTCTTCTAACTTTCTTCTGCCAATGATTACAACATTCTGCTTAGATATGACCCTAGCCACCATCATTAATTTGAAAATCGATCGTTGCTAAAACAATACGTCCTAACATTGTAATAGTGCACTGCCTGGAGGCATCGGCTCACCTCCGAGACACCATGTTCATGCTGGGCACGGTCAGGGTTGTAAGGTTAGGTTTAATTGGGGTGACAACTTCAGGCAGGTAGCTAGGACCCCCTACCAGCTCTCCCTCTGAGTCCACATCCTCCACGTTGACAGCGGGGTGCATGCTTAACCTGGAGCTCTCTGGAGGAACACATGTATGTGCATGAGTCTGAGCAAGCACCCTAAAACCACAGCAAAGCTACTCTTTCTGACGTCTTAAGCGGCACACATCTGATATCTGAATTTTCTGAATTATCTAAAGTACCGTTTCTCAACCCAGTTCTCAGGGACCCCCAGACAGTCCACATTTTTGCTCCCTCCCAGGTCCCAACACACTTGTACCAAGTATTCGGTGTCCTGTACTGACTGGAAGCTGGATGGGAGCAAAAATGTGGACTGTCTGGGGTTCCCTGAGGACTTGACTGAGAAACACTGCTCTAAGGAAGTGAGACCTATGAGGAACACAGCATTATGTATGTTTCTGAGAAACTCGGGATGCAGCGAGACACCGTGCTACATCAGCACAGGATTCAGGACGTAACACCACGGCACTAGATTGCCCTACAAAGGCAGAACACAGTAACTACACCGACACTAAGACTGAAAAAAGGGCTTCAAAGTTCTTTGACTGTCCACTCATATATGTACCAGGTAGGTGAATGATAGTGTAATACTTATTAAAATGATACTTATTAAATGTATATTTATCAAGTAACTAAGATATTTTGTCATGAGATAATGCAAAGCCTATGAGAGCAGATTTCGATCATATCTCAGTTTTGATAAAATACGCTGTAATGGTGTGTTGGCTTTGCATGGCATGAGAGGATGGTACGGATCTTACCTGAGGGTCGGGCGGAGGGCGGGCCAGGGTTTTCCTCACTGTGGAAGCTAGGATTAGTGAGGCCTGATGACTGCTTGAAGAGGCCAATGAGAGGCAGGCTGGGGTAACTGGGAACATTGGGAAGCTCCAACATGCTGCCGGGGGAGGAGGGGGAGGGGGTCCGTGAGTGCAGGACAGGGTCCTGTCGCACTAGTTGGTCTAACTCCAGGGATGGCTCCTGCTGCTTAGGCATCTTGTTGAGGTGTGAGGCTGTTAAGGTGGTTCACGATATTGAGGTAGTACTGACGGCTGAGCTGGGGTATCTGAATGAGCTGCGGGGGCAGCTGAGGTTTCAACAGGGCCAGCTGCGCCTGCAGGTGCTGGTTGAGCTGGTCCAGGTGTGGTTGCAGATGCTGGTTGAGCAGGTCCAGGTGTGGCTGCAGGTGCTGGTTGAACTGGGCCAGTTGTGGGGGCAGCTCAGGCATGGGGGGTAGTTTCAGCAAAGTCACACCCTCATTCTGCAGGCGGTTGAGGCAGTCAGGCATGTAGGGGACTCGCATTAGACAGCGTTTTACTGCAGGACAGCTGCCTGGGGCTGAAAGGCAGAGACGACACAGCCTGTCACTGTCTCGTGCTGCGTAAAACTGATAGATTACTTTTTTTTCCAACTGTCATCCTGTTAAGCTGAGGAAAATTCACACTCAGCACTCAGCATGAGGACGAGGACTCAAAGCCGTCAGGAAGCCCGGCCTGAGAACCTCACAAGCGCACTCAGCTCTGTGATACACAAGGGTCTCAACTGTCATGTGTCTCAATCAGGAAATCACACAAAGCTTTTACTCATCATCCTGACATCGTATCTTACCCCAAAATCAGGATATTACATTATTTACTCATATTATTTGCAGTATAGGCCAGCGTTTCTCAACCCGGTCCTCGGGGACCCCCAGACAGTCCAGGGGCTGGGAGGGAACAAAATTTGTGGACTGTCTGGGAGTCCCCAAGGACCAGACTGGGAAACACTGCTGTAGGCAGTCTGCCAAACATGCAACCCATCTACAATATAAAACACTGAATTCATGGATGATTTGCACATCTGTGAATTCTGGTTTTCACGAAGCGCGCGGACTTGCCTTCACACTCGACCTCCTTATCATCTTCACCCTGCAGCAGTACAAATGAACAGCTGTGAACGGCTGAATTGCATATCCAGGATGTGATCATTACGCGGCAGCAAGGCAATGCTGGTCTTACCTGCGTAGAAACTGGGGAGAAACTCTGATCCTCTGTAGGTTTTGGCTGCCCAGTCACTGGAGGGCAATCTGCGCTGTTCTCAGATGGGGAAATTCTGCCCGGTGAGTCTCTCTTTGTTACCACAGCTAGTTTGGGATCCTCTGGTTCCTCAGGTGCAGGTTCAGTTACTAGTTCCTCAGTTAGAGGACATAATGTCCTTAGATGTTCAGGTTCTGTGGGTGAAGGAAGCTCTTTCTCTGCTGACGCTGGTCTCTGATCCTTGAGGGGAGCTGATAATGCCTCGACTTCATCTGCTTCTGGTTCCCAGTTATAATTTCTGTGTGGTTGTGGAGGGGGTTCCTGAGCTGCTGTTTCTGTCTCTGAAGCCTCTTCCTCTGAAGCCTGCTGTAGTTTTTGTTCTGGAGGGCTGGGTATATTTACCGCGGGACACACAAAGCACCTGTGGAAAGCCACAAAATGTTAAGAAAACAGCACCCTCAAACCAGGAGCATGTGCAGTATTAACTGCCCTATACTCACAGCAGTGCCTACATCGCAGCTGGTCTTTATATAAAAAATATTATCCTAAACGTTTGCAATAGTGACATCATGTCAAATGCTGTCGAAATTATCACGATATACAAAAAAAAAACCCGTTAGTATCCAAATCGTGCAACAAACTAACATTCACGATAAAATAAAAAATAAGTATATCACGTAAATAGCAATAGCGTTGCATAACTTTTTTTAATGGTTTTAAAACGACAGCGATAGCTAGTAAACGTATACCGTGTAACTTATATATTTGGTAGAGCATATTTACAAGCAGCCGTAAAAACGCAAAACAAAAGATAAAAAAATAAAATTGCCAAAAAACCACTTACAGGAGGTCCACCGGAAGATGCTGGATAAAAGAGAATGGCTCTAGAATTTTCACATGAGTAATCGCGTCAAAGTGAGTTATAAAGTGCAACCTAGCACGCATGGAACAAGCTTATGCAAAAGACAAATCGTGCTTCTAAATAATTTCTCTTGCAATAAATGGAAACTGCGCCATCCTTTTGCAGTGTCAGCGCAGAAAACATGAAAGCAGAGGTAAGTTTCTAAGGCAACCGTCCAGCGGCGAAGCAGCGCAGTTGCTATGACTGGGAAGCGTGTTGCTATAGCAGCAGGAATAATTAATGAGCATCCTACTGGGATTATACGGAGTTTACAGTGAAGCAAAGGCCTATAGGGACAAGCCTGAGCGCATTCCGTTCCTTAGGCACGAACATATGGGACAATGACTTCACAAACATTTACTGAAAACATGTCAATTTGTCTCACATCAAAGGTCATTTCATGCTTATTCATAGTTCAGTTTAGAAAAAGACTCAGTATAACAAGATGTGCAAAAAATGAATTCACGATTGAACAATCCATAGTTAGGAAAGCATCTGAGTTTAAAAGTATAGTTAATGGTTAATCTCTAAAGCATTAATTACTTTCCTTTTTAACTATCCATCCATCCATTTTCTATAACCGCTTATCCCATATGGGTCGCAGGGGGTCCGGAGCCTATCCCGGAGGCCGCGGGCGCAAGGCAGGGAACAACCCAGGATGGGGCACCAACCCATCGCTGGGCACACTCACGCACCATTAACACACACATGCATACCTACGGGCAATTTGGCAACTTCAATCAGCCTCAGCATGTTTTTGGACTGTGGGGGGAAACCGGAGTACCCAGAGGAAACCCCACGACGACACGGGGAGAACATGCAAACTC
Source organism: Mormyrus iriodes (assembly GCA_011763525.2). Lineage (NCBI taxonomy): Eukaryota > Metazoa > Chordata > Actinopteri > Osteoglossiformes > Mormyridae > Mormyrus > Mormyrus iriodes. The sequence goes on from JAAGVU020000019.1 coordinate 23,275,795, forward strand.
CCCTTTTTAACTAATTAACGTAAATTAAGTAAAATGAATGTAATGTAAACTTGGAAAGTCTCTCCACCTCAGTATAAATCGGCTGTTTTAAATGACTTTGAAAATGTATTGGACTTGTTGCATGATAGCATTCCAGTCTTCTTTCTTTGAATCTAGAAGTGCATTGTATAATATACAGCTCCAAAAAAAATTAAGAGTCTACTCTATATTCTTTTTAAATCTGCATTTTTAAATCCTGGTTTAATCCTGGTTCTGCTGGCAGAGGCTACACAGCACGGCAGGCTGCTTCCAGGCTCAAAGTTTCTAAGATAGTAGTACACAAAAACAAGGTGAAGCCCAAAACCAGCCAGGTAGAGGGCAGTAGCAACTTCCTAATACCAGACATGACTGTCAACTTATCTAGCAGTGCCTCATAAATCGGTGGATAACCTCAAGTGACCTTCAAAAAGAATGGAAAACATTAAGTGGTGTGAAGTGCACTGCTAGGACAATTCATAACAGGTTCTAGAAGCAGGACTGAAGAGCCATAAATCAAGGAAGAAGCCCTTCATTAATGAGAAGCAGGGAAGAGCCAGGCTGGAGTTTGTAAAATAATTGTGTATTTTACAGAGGTGCATATGCATAAATTGAGAAATTAGTGAAACTGAAAATTTTACTGTGGTCTCTTAATTTTTCCAGAGCTGTATACTTGGATGTATCGAAAATTAACTATTGGGTAAGAGCAATAGAATTGTTATACAGTGGTATACCTGTAATTTCCTTATACAATCAGCGGCTCATATTCTCTATGAACAGAAGCTGCAGAGGATCTCTGTGAGATGGTGGTCCTCACTGGCAATGTAACAATTTAGCCTAAACCCATCATTGCCACAGGAGAACCAAAACTGAGATCGAATTTCCATTTTTTCCAAATAAATGAATTTAACAAGGGTCTTCATGACAACTTGAGCAAGATCGAGCACTTTAACACCTACTGAGGCAGCAGTGCATATTATTTAAAAACCACGATGGAAAATAAACAACTATTACCACCATGCAAAAACCCACTGCAGTGGAAGCATACTGGGTGGATGTTTGCCCAGGTCAGGCACAGCCTCTGCAGACTGAGGGCTCTTACACTGTCGTCTTCTTCTCTGCAATCTCCTCCTCGCCCTCCTCCTGTATCATCGGTAACCTGTGCAGCACATGACAGGGCACACACCCAAGGTCAGCCTTCTCACGCAGCCGCCTGCCATCCCGCTTCAGTCAGAGGGGAAAACCAGTGGCACAGACGCCAGGGCAATGACAGTGCGGTTGAAACGTCATATTAAACCCTACTTGTCCACATTGTACTGGTTTGGAAATGTGGATATAAAAATCCAAAAATTGAATAAGGAGGAAGACTATGTAATGTCATATACAAATAAAACGGTGATTGACATTCTAGAATGGACCATTTGAGAGTAATGAGCTAGTCTGTCATTAAAAACTTCTTGCAGTGTTAGAGGAAGTAGGAATAAATCTGCTCCATTTTAAACACACATAACTGAGTGACGCTGGCTTGTTAGTCTACCGGAAGAATTCAATAAGAATGGGAACAGGACTCACTCTGGGTCTTTTTCATTCTCTTGGTCCTGGATATGGGGACATCTTTGTGAAACAAAGAGCGGTTAGTTCATACAGAATTTTGGCATGTCTCTGTGTGATGAAGAGCAACTGCTGTGCCCCATACTTACGCCACAGCTCCCATTTTCACATAGCGCTTTTCATCACAAGCCGGGAACCTACTAAGGTGCCACCAAGAGATGCCCAGAGTCAAGGAGGAGTGCCTGGACCTTTCCCATGTAACTCAGTGTGGTGAAGAATGGTGACCGAGATGCGGCTGCATAGCTTACTGCTCTCCAACGTCTGCCTCCACCTGAGACTCCCACGCCTGCATGGCGGCCTGCTCCTCCGCCAGCTCCCTCACTGCTCTCTCAGCGGCCCGCCTGGCAAACTCCTCCGCCATCCGTGTGGACTCCAGCCTTTCCTGTCGGAGCCTGGAGAAGGCAAACATGGCTCGGTTGCCAATATGAGGTGCAGAGGAGGGTGATGGGACGTCGACTGAATGGAAGTGTGATGGGAAAATTAGGTGTCTGAACTCCCGAACTGATTGCCAGCCCGTTTAACTTGCTACCCATACGGTAACCCCACTCATCGTGGCTTTCAGTCTCATCATGAAAGCGTTTAATTCAAAACAGGGGAAAGATCTTTATATGACATGATGCTACAACATGAGCCCTCTCCTGGACACCCCCAGGACCGGGTGTGTGACAACTTCCTGAGTTGTCCCCCTAAGATGGGGGCCTGGTTACGCCATGTATGCCAGCGAAGAACCTTTACCTGTCTTCAATAGCATAGGCTTGGTTTCAACACTTATGGGGACCAAATCAGTCCCAAACCTCCAGCCCCCTAAAAACACATAATACTCCTACATTAGGGACATGTCCCCAAATCTATGCCCTTACCTGTCTTCCAGAGTTGCCAGGAGAACCTCCTCAGCCTCCCGTTTGATGCGGTCCATGATGGAAGTCCAGCACACAGTTTGTATGCCCGCATCCTCCTGCTGCATAGCCAGCACCCGAGGCTGGAAGCTTAGAGGGATGCTCACGTCCTGCATCCCCCACTTTCCCCTCTCCCAGTCTGAATCAACATCTTCCAGAACCATCTCCTTGGGATCCTGACATACGCAGCCTGGAGGAAAGGCAGCCATGTGTGGGATCAGTGCTGCCAATCTGACTCGATAATCAGGATTCACCATGGGGGGGGCAGGCACACGACCAACATGGCCGGCAGTCTGGTTTCACTCATTAGGGCCTGGAACACTCAATCATAACAATCATCAATATGAACTAAAAATAACAGCTAAGTAAAAACAGTAATTGTGATTAAGCAACATGAAACATTAGCAGTAATAACCAATTTTCACATGTAATGTCCACCTTGAAGAAGGCCAAAATAATCCAGTTAAATTTAAAAGCCACTGACTGGAGCTTACAGCGCTACACTGTTTATTTAATAGTTTTATATCAAAGATCTCCACATTACAGTAATCCCTCGCTATATCGCAATTCGACATTCGCGGCTTCACTGTATCGCGGATTTTATATGCAAGCATATCTACATATATATCGCGGATTTTTCGCAGGTTCGCAGATTTCTGCGGAAGTGGGTCTTTTTATTTCTGGTACATGCTGCCTCAGTTGGTCTGCCCTGTTAATTTCTTACACGGGACTCTATTGGTGGATGGCTGTCAAATCAAAATATGATACTATTAAAGGAATAATCATAATATATCTAATATAATTGGGTAAGTAAAACGAGTGCATTACTGTATATTATAGTATATATAAAATGATTTTTTTTAAAATATGTATTACAATGTATTTACAACTACATTTTACGTATTAAATAAAACTTCAATGATATACGATACGTATATTTGTGCGTAGTATATGAACAGTGTGTTTACAAACAAAATTATATACAAAACGAATCTTACCTAATATCTAAGAGAATATAGAGGGTTTATAAGGGCTTAAAATATACAAAAATAACCATATAAACATATGGTTTTTACTTCGCGGATTTTCACCTTTT
>JAAGVU020000019.1:23279512-23295977 GCA_011763525.2 Mormyrus iriodes
AAGTAAAACGAGTGCATTACTGTATATTATAGTAAATATAAAATTATTTTTGTTAAAATATGTATTATTACAATGTGGGCTTAAAATATACAAAAATAACCATATAAACATATGGTTTTTACTTCGTGGATTTTCCCCTTTCGCGGTGGGTTCTGGAATGCAACCCCCGCGATAGATGAGGGATCACTGTAAATATTATGTAAATTTATCATTATCTGTGAAAACCATGAAGAAATTTGTGTTCTGCATAACTATGGCGGCATGTATCCTGTCTGACTGCTGATATCGGTGAGGACTCTGAACCCTGTCCTGCTCCTTTACGGTAACACTTTTCCGGTCCAGAGATACAGCATGGACGAGGAAAACCGAACATGCAGATTTGCCCCCGAATACACAACACACTGCACGCTGTATTCTGGCTCGTCTTTATTTTATACCACAACGCATTTTTAATAAGACAGCTGCCTTAGCCGCGCCATAGCTTTTTGCATAGAAGTAAAAAAAAACATCAAAATATCTGAAAAACCAGTGATTTACAGTCAGTGCTGGGAAGGTTACTCACAAAAGTAATCCATTACAGACAGAGATGGAAAGTTCAGGTCCAGAAAGTACAAATCCGGACCAAGGATTTCTTTCAACCAAGAAGTTGAGTATAAAGAGTCACAGTCATGGAGTACCCAGCTGGTTGGTTGAAACAAAACCTTGGTCTGGATTTGTACTTTCTGGACCTGAACTTTCTACCTTTGACTGTAATGGATTACTTTTGTGAGTAACTTCCCCGACACTGTTTACAATTACGGCAGTATGTAATTTCAGGCTCTGATGGTGTTTACAGAGGGTGAAGAGTTACAGCTACAAAAACATGCAGCTGCATTCTGGGAGCTCAAACACAGTGATTAGAGAAGCAGGCTTTGAAATATGTGGTGGGGGGGTTCATATGCACTGTCAGTCATGACTGGTTTGACCCAATGAGCAAATGCAGTGATGAAACAAGGGAGGTGACTGACAGAGCTCAATACTGACCACCTTATTTCTCCCGAAAGGAATTCCATACTATATACATCACAGCACAGTGCAATGCAGCTAAAAGCAACAGATTTCCAATTTGTAATTTATCTCACGCTAAAGGTATTAAACAACTGGGGACAAAACAAGGACAGCTGACATGTCAGGGTCATATTCCATGGTAATATAATTGGCTATTACTGTGTAATATATTTATTTTCCTTATAATACAGGACATCATAGCTATGTGAAAGCTGCTAGTTATTGCTGCTGTGTTTCTCTACTAAGGAGTTATCTCTGGTTTTGAACTAGTTCATATTTCCCTTTATGCTGCCCAGAATGTCTGTGCGCCTGTCAGCTTGTCTGTTTCAGACTTGTTCCTGTCAGCCTGAATCTGTACCTGACAGCCTGGGCATATGCCTGTCAGTTTGCGCGTGTGCCTGTCTGGGTTTATGTGTGCCTGTCAGTTTGCACGTGTGCCTGTCTGGCTTTATGTGTGCCTGTCAGTTTGCACGTGTGCCTGTCTGGCTTTATGTGTGCCTGTCAGTTTGTTCGTGTGCCTGTCAGTCTGTCTGTGTGCCAGAATTTTCCTGTTTTCATTCTCCTTATGTTTGAGAGGCTGTCAGCACCTTTCCCCCTGAAACAGAAGGAGAAGAGGAGCTGAATTAGTCTAAATCTCACATTTCAGCCTCACAGGGACACCATGCCCCTCCTCTGTTGTCTGACATAGGAGATCTCTGCCTGGAGACTTCCTGCAAGTGTGAATGTCTGATTGTTTTAGCCAAAGTGTTACAAAACACAAACCTGTACAGGAATGGTTCAGGTCTGGGTTTTTCTCAAAAATGTCAGCCTGTGTTTCCTGCTGGGTTGACTTTATGGAACTCTCAGTGTATGCAGAACAAGTTAAACTTTAACTTACCATTTTGTACAGCCTCAGTGCCACCCTATAAAACAAAAGACGGGGGATGTTACTGAAAAATGACGGCATTTGCATGAATATGAGTACAGGTTCATATGCGTTTTGTAATTTACACAGATCTCATCTTACTCTCCTATGAGACACATGGATATTGATGAGAGCAAATCTTGATGCCAGAGAAAAGGGTCAGACATTTATATATTTAAATCACACTTCAACCACTCTGTATGTGTTTGGGGGGGGGAGTTCCATAATAAATAAATAAATGAACAATACTATTACCACCTGACACAGTCAGTGTTAAGTCAGGTCTTTTGCTGAATGTGTGGTAAATGTATGTTTCCATTCTACAATGAACTCAAAAAGAGATTCCTGGGCTCCAACTAAGCAGACGACAAAACTTCTAGCCCTGAATCTAGTGGGTGACGTCACTGCTATTCAGCCAATCAGAATTGAGAACAACAGACTTCGGGATCCTTTTCACTCTGCTGGGATAATTTATTACCACGTGCTGTAGGGTTCATGCACCCAACTCTGTGAGCTCACTCACTGCAGTGCTGCCTTTGTGTTTCACGGCAGGTTGTGGCATCCGGCGGCTCAGCTCCTGAAAAATCCAGCTCACCACACTACAGGAAGGGCATACAGATACATTCTGTTAATGCCATATAAGAGTAAATGTACAATCTTATTCTAGCATCACAATGATTCTATTCCATCCAGAAGCTTGCAAAACCCACATTATTTCTCCAGCTGCTGGCTACATTAATCCACTGAAAGCTGCTTTTATTTATGATCAACATTAGGTCAGTTTTATTTATTTACTAGAAAGATAGTCATACACCCTAAACCCTGTAAAACAAGCAGACCCGTTGTACATTTCTTCTCAAAAACAAAAATGTACTGTTTTCCCTGTTTGAAACGTTGTGCTTGTTTTTCTATATAAACAAGTAATACAAGAATCTTCACTGTTATACCATGCTAGCCAGCAGGACAGCGTATACAAAACGCATTAATATAGAAACACACAATCACAGTCTTAGAAATACATAATTTACAAAGAAGTATGAGACCAGAAATATTTACAGAAATATATGTACTTTACAAAATGGTAACCGTGCAACATATCAAAGGAGCACAAATTGCAGAATGAATTATGACTGGATCCACGGGCCCTTTTGCACATTGGTGTTAGCGAGGTTCCCATCCATTTTCTATATATATATATATATAGCTCGGTACATGAGTACTAGGAGTATATGTGGCATTTTTAGTAATTCTGTACTGCAGTACCATCAGGTGTTTAACCCTCTGTGTGCTGGGCACATTGGGCAGGCTGGCATAGAACTACAGGCCTGAAGGTTCATACAGGCACACTGTCAGGTCACATGAGTTTAATACTTAGGCAACTCTATGCTGTCCCAGCAATGCTGAGCACAATGGACAAGGTAGTTTTGTGTGGTCTTACAGAGTATTAATGTGACATTATTTAATTGGACAACCAGAGCCTGGTCTTAATTGAAACACCGTACTAAAATTCTGCTACTAAATTGTCACGGACATTATGTGATCTGATACAGATACTGCAGTACAGCATATACAAAAACATGCTATCACTCCTACCACAAATACATAAGTGTCTTAAGAACATGGATTGTTAAATGGCTCCCTCTTCTGGGGAGTCAAATTATTGCAACACTTAATAAAATTTTACTTCAATTTTGATGAAGATGGATGGACTATAGGGCAAAACAGGGTTCACGTTTTTTTTTTTTTTTAATTCTCCTTTTTTGTTTTCTTACTTTGGTGTTGGGAGCTCTTCTGCCACACGTTTTGATGGCTCTTCTGGTGTTAAGACCACTGTGTGAGGGGAGACACCAACACACTTTAATCACCAGTAGTATCAGCCACACATCAATACAAGCTACGAGTATAGATATCTTGATAAAGCAGGGCTTCAAAGCCCTTGGTGAAATTTGCTATCAATCACAGCTTGGTAAACTCACTGAGAAACCAATAAAGTTGGTGATTTACACATGTTAGGTGATTGGCAGTGCATGATAACCTTACCCACCTTTCACCACTTCAAGAGCTGGAGCTAGAGGTGGCGTGGTGGCTGGAGATGGAGTTGGAGCTGCAGAAGAAGTAAGGCTGTCCCTTTTCAAAGAGGCCTCTGTGTTGACAGGAGCCTGGACCTCTGGGGGCTGAGGAATCACCTTCTGAAAGCTGTGCTTCAACCAGCCAAGCACTCTGCGCGTAAATGCAGTCAGACAGAGAGGAACTACACCAGTTTTTAAATTAGGGTTCACAGAAAAAAACAGAAGGCAAACCTGACCCAATGCATAACACATGGGCAGTAGAACACATCTGAACTAGGGGAGGGGCATAATGGGGAAGGGGCATAATGGGGAGGGGGCATAATGCAGAAGGGGCACAATGGGGAGAGGGCATAATGGGGAAGGGGCATAATGGGGAGGGGGCATAAAGTCATGTCCACTTGTCTATTTACTTTTTGAAAATCTCAGATATAACCTTTTGTCTTTTTGTCTAACTTCTAAATTGTCGAAGGCTGCTCAGCTCACAGTAGACTTTATGGCCTCACAGTGCATGTCAATGTATAACATTAAATATACATTCTTAAAATATCCCTAATTGGTAGATTTCAAATTGCAACACTCAGTGAGTAACCAATATTGTTTTCCTCACCTAAAAACACATTTTTGTTAATAAGGAAAAATAGATATATTGAGGCTTTTATTAGTTCGGATAAAATTGTTTGTAGGTCATGTGTTTCATTTTTGTTCATCATTCTTAATGATGCGCCAAAAGTTACCCAGGCATGTTCCATGGTGCAATATACTAGTGACACAGAAGCAGTGGAGGTGTAGGCAGAGGTGGAAAGTTCAGGTTCAGAAAATAGAAATCCAGACCAAGATTTCATTTCAACCAACTAGCTGAGTATAAAGGATTACATTCATAGGGTACTCAACTGGTTGGTTGAAATAAAATCTTGGTTCAGATTTGTGTTTTCTGAACCTGAACTTTGAATTTGAACTTTCTGGGTGCAGGAATGATGGCAGATCAGAGAGAATCACACCTGGGAGAGAGAGGTTGGCTATTGTTGTCCACTTCTGATGGCTCTCTGTCAGACACAACCTCCGCCACTGATATTTGCGGGACCGACTCTGCATCTGGGAACAAAGTTAGCCTTAGTAAATCTTACCACCAAGAGAATAACACTTCTAATCACTCACATACAGAAACATCACTGCCATTATAAAAAAAAGTGCCGTGCACCCGTTAACAGTACATTGCCAATAAATTTTACCCATTTAATGGTCAATACTAAAGACTGGGGCCTTGCGGTTGGTTTTACTTACTTGGAATATCCTTTACATTGCAAATCTGAGAAGGAATAAAGACTCGTGTTTGTCATCATAATTAACATCATTCATATGTTCTCATGATTGCTCATCTACTGAAGATTCTGTTTAACTTAAGCCAGGAAGGAAGCAGAACAATCAACTTCAATCAACCTAAAGAGTGTGTGAAATCATTAAAAGGGATTCAGTGTGAACTTAGGGAGAACATGCAGATTCAACTCTGGAGCCATCATAGATCACTCACTTCTTTCACTGCATCGTCATGTGTCTAATGCACACCTTAAAGGAATTTGTACTATTATCCTGTTTTATATATGACATTAAAAACAAAACATTTTATCGATTATCCATCACACTGCATGCTGGATGCACCATCTATCTACAATGACAGACTTTGTTTTGGATTCAGAAGCCCCACCTATGAGTAATTTGGTGGTAGTGCAGGAACACCCAGTTTAGAGAGTTTTTAGAACAGCTCCAACCGCTCTGAGGGACGAGGAATAAAGGATGAGTGTGACGGAGCCAAGTAATTTGTATAGCATCCGCTGGAGAGTTTGGCTGTGGGCAATTTTTGAGATGGGAGGGTATCACTCACAACTGGTTAGGGTTGCTGACACTGAAGTTTGGTAATGATGATGCAGTTGATTTCTTTTAAGGGGGAAGGACTGATTTCCTCCTGTGGGAAGGTAGCATCAGGTTAAGTTTGCTTTGTCTTTATTTCCCAGTTGTATGTGCATGAACTCATTACCCAGCTGGTTCAGTTTCCTCATCCCAGCCCAGTTTATACATGAAATAATCCTCAGGGGAGGATCTTGTTCGTTATGTAAGTTAAGTATTTTTTAATTCAAATACATGAATAGTGGGAGGGGCTTATACTGACTCAGGGCCAAGGATACTGAGCCTGGGCTGGGTTGCCATGTCTCTGCCTAGCCGGGCTCCTTTTTCCCTGTCTTTAGAAGTAGTTTATGTATGTAGTGCAGTTGTGGTAAAATGGAGAATGGCATGCACTCCTGTTATGCGTAGCATTGGCATATTTTACTTGTGATCCATTTCATAAATTAAATCAACTGATTTTAGAATTTTTAATTGTCTACCAAAGACACCTGATAAACAGTGAAATCCATATCCAAAAATAGACTCCTACGTAATTAAAACTTTAGGTACATAACGGGAAATAACTGAGGACACATACAATCCCACATTTTATTCTATACTTATATCAACAAAAAAGCAAAATATCAAAAAACATTTACAAAAATAAAATTGCTTTGCTAGTGACTGATAATAGTAGTTGTTTTGACAGCAACAATGTACTTATTTTACGCCAGTATTTCTGGAACACTGGTCCGCGGCCCGCAGCGGGATAATGTGGTTCGGTAGGCGAGATATACCAAGCGGCTGAGCAATACAAACGATACGACTTATCGTCATATAAAATGTTAACGATAAAAAAAAATAACAAAGTGTCGACGACATGAAACACAACAGCCTATCACATCACAGAAACGAACGCAATTCCAACCAATCATGTGATAGTATTTTAAGTATGGACACGCCCAACAAACGCATAGCGAGGTCGGTTGGAGGGCGCGCCGCATGCCGCTACTGGAGGAAGCTTCAAGCGTCGGCGAAGAAAGTGACACCTCAACAGCCACAACATATTTTAAAAGGTGACGTTGTGGATAAACAAGGTAAAAAGACGTCGGTAGTATGGTGGTACTTTTTGCAGTTTAAAGTCCGACACCAAACAGACCGGTACCGTGTTAGCGTCGGTATCGACGCGTGATTTGTTCCGGGACCCCCCACGGATACTAAACTCTACGGATGCTCGAATCCCTTATATAAAATGGCATGGTATTTGCAAATGACCTACGCACACTCTCCTGTATAGTCATCTGTATACTACTTATCCCTTGGGTATTGTACTTCTTCCGTTCTAAATTCTAGATTCTATAGAATTTATCCTCATTTTGAAAATGGACTGGGGTCACTTCGACCCCCCCCCCCCAAATAGCACAGGGGTTATTCTGTGTTATTCATGCTCTCTCTCTTCATTCTCACTTCGTTCACGTAGATTGAATGCGGCACATTCGAGTTTTGCTATCGGGAACTTTCGGGAATTTCTTTTTTCTTTTCGAAAATCGTCCATCCGCGGAGGAACTCGCGGATACAGAGGGCCGACAGCACCGTAATCTGCCGAAAAGTCGTGCCCACTAAATACTGCGAACCTATTGCGCCACCCAAAGCGTTGCCATCCAGTGGAACATACAGATGCTTACAATCACAGGCACCAGCAATTAAGGTCTCTATCAGTTTATATCTGAAGACATATCAGACTAATCATGTGCAGTATTGTTTAAAAATGAAACACAGCATTTTATTTTTCACTACGGGCTGGGTAACAAGTCTATCAGGAACGTCAAACCCATGTCCTGGAATGAGCAATCCCATCATGTTCCTGTTTTGTAGTGTTACGCCCCACTACAAAAAGTTTATTTCGTATGAGTTTTTGATTAAAATTAGATTTCAGTTTACAGTCTATTCAGTTTCTTGCCTTTTTTTCCACATCCTGAATGTGTTTCAGGGCAATTTTAAGGGAACAGTTGAAATAATGACCTGAATTGTATCGTGATAATTATTGATATCCATTGTTGCGGAAATGTGTGATACAATTTATCCCCTGGCTGCAGTCATGATAAATGTAAATGCATAATAATAATAATTGTTATTGATCCCTGTGGGGAAATTCTCTTTACGCCTCCCCCAGCTTGCTCTCTGTAAGTGAGAGCAAGGGGGCTGCAAAAAAGGCAGCCACCCATAGCAGCACCCAGGGTGCTGGGGGTTAAGGGCCTTCATCAAGGACCCGCAGGTGTGCCGGGGCAAGGCTCAAACACATCAGTCCAATCATATTAAGTTCCTCTGAATAGCTGGGCTGTGTGGTTGGAAAGGTTGAGAAGCCCTGATCTATGTACACACAATTACTGCAGTATAGCAGTATATCTAACCTAGAATTATTAGCAATATTGTACAGCAAAAAGTTTCCTCACCTCCATGACATTTTTTGGGCTCTCTGGCCTTATTTCTATATATTTTTCTGGTTCTTTTAATTTTTCATCCAACTGTGGGATGGCATTGCCCGGTTCTTGGGAGATCCCTCTGATCACCCCACTCTCCTGCCTATGGGATTGAACCAGACAGTCATAAAACGTGTCAATTTTTAAGACTCAGTGTAGTCACTAGAGGACACTAGAGGGCAGCAAATACAAAGATGAGATGAACAATTTGCAAAACTCAGCTTGCAGCCAAACAGGAATATCATGATGTGCGCTGCAGGCATGCTAGTGGAGTGCAGAGAAATAGACTGTAGTGACCTTGACAGTATAATAATGATTATCAGCATATAACTACACAGGCGCTCCTATAAAGGTTTGCAGTGGGAACAAAACACATGTTACCAACTGCTTTTGGAGTGTTCCATGTACATTATATGTAAATACAAACACAGGCTATAATAATAATGCTAGTGGCATAAGCTGGTTTGCCTCTTGTAAACTATAACTTGAAGAAGGTTCCAAAAACATTTTGTCTACTTACTCTTCCGCAGGTTTACTGCTGCCATGACAGGGACAGAAAATACATCGTTCCTGTTATATTAAGTACCTCTGAATGTTCACCCACACATCAAAGCTCTCATCCAGGAAGTTGGATATATTAATGTTTGCCTTGCCTATCACTTAAAATTTAATATGTAGTTTAAAATACACTTAATGATTGTTCTACTGTTAACTGCGACGTCGCACTAGGTCCCTAAGCAAAGCGTGACTTGAGGGCACAGTAGGTGTATCTTGTCGTGGGCACTGACCTGGTCTCCACTTCGGTCTTTTGGAATGACAGAGGGTTGGAAACAGAGGACAAGCTAAGTGTAAGATTACAGGATCAGTGAAGATAGGCAGCATAAATGACAGTGAAAACCCACACGTGACTCAAGCAGGACTGATGCTTGAGAGAGGAGTGCAGAGAGCTCAGCAGTAATAACTTTGGCGGTTGTGCCTCTGACTTCTAGATGTTTAACGTTAGCTGCATGTGTGTCTCAGAGCTGGTTCCAGTGAGAAAGTAAAGCAGGCATTAAGTCAGACCTCAAATGCTGGAGGAGCACCGCTGTCTGTCTGGTCAGTCCTCGGTGACAGCTCTGGTCAATGACCCCATTCTGTCATCCATATCCACCTCACTCATACATACATACATGCATATGGCTGTTTATTGTATTTATTGAGCTTTTTGTTCTAATTTGCGCAATATTTATCATTACAATGCTGTTTATTGCTATTTCTGTATACTTCCTGTTTGCAATATTGTTTTTATTTGCACTGCCTGGTTGCTGCTGTTGTGAACTTACAAGTTTATTACTCACCTGCACTTCCCGAGTGTCACCTGATATGATTTTGTGTTGATTTGTTTAATGCAGTGTTTGTTAAACTGCTTTTTAGGGACCCCGAGAGAGTCCATGTTTTTGCTTCCTCCCAGCTCCTGGGAGAAAAAATGTAGACTAGCTGGGAGGGAGCAAATAAGTAGACCATTTGGGGGTCCGGTTTGATAAACGCTGGTTTAATGCATCATCTAGGCTGATAGCACAGGAATGACCTGTTATTGTGGTTCTGGTTCCTACCTTGGCATGCTGGGGGGACACGGGAGGTTGTGGCAATGCATTAGTGATCCCACTAGAAAGCCAGGTCAGCACTCCCCCTTGGGTGCTGTGGGTGGACAGAGAGGTTTAAATGGTCAAAAAAACAAACATTCCTCCCCAGACTGTTCAGTGCTGTGACTGTTACCAGGCCATTATGGCATCTGCTCCATTCTTCACAAACTGACTCTGCTGATTCCACTAATACCTGTCTCATGCAACTCCCCCTTCCAGCTCAGTGAAAGGGTCAGCAGATTAAAGAGAGCTGGTAAAACCATCTCCATATGGCCTTCAACCATTATATCTCTCACATTATTCGCGCTCTTTTGAAACCATGCACAGAATTGTAGCACTCTGCGCGCACAGTTACAGCACACTGTGCAAATGGTTGCAACAAGTGCATCCCTGTACAGCAGCATGCTGCCGCGTGCAGTCGCATTCTTACTTGTTTACTTCTGTGGATTCATCTTTTGGTATTTGTGCAGACTTTGCCTCTGGTGAAAAACAAGACAAAAAACAATGATAAAGTGAACGTTTTAGTAACCAGTTACAATAGTAACTTCTAAAACATAGATTTACTAAAATCACATGTAACTGTGGGGTTTCTATTACAGTTGATTATGACACATTTGTGGTGGAAATCTTTTATAAAGGTGGAACAGTACATGGTTTAATAGGGCAGTGTGTGGCTCAGTGGGCTAAGCCTCTGTGCCTGTGATCAGAAGGTCGCCGACTTGAGCTTGGCCTCGGCACGTCTGTGGGTCCTTGAGCAAGGCCCTTAATCCCCAGCTCCCTGGGCGCTGTTATGGGTGGCTGCTCTTTGCAGCCAGCTTGCTCTCTTCTACAGAGAGCAAGTTGGGGGAGGCGTAAAGAGAATTTCCCGCAGGGATCAATAAAGTATCTGTTATTATTATTATCATCAGTATCATTATTATTATTAATAATAATAATAATAATAATAATATGCACTTTTTTTGGTTGACAAAGTACAAAAACAAAAAAAATGAGACAAGGCCCCTTTAAGAGCCCTGCGTCAACTCCCTAAACCCCTCAAAATGCAATATAATGCATCAGACTGAAGCTACTATACCACCTCCTGGCTTCTCCAGGTTTGCTTTACCTGTTAGCACAGAGCTGATGATCACCAAGGCAACCACTGTGCTACCTTCTGCTAGCACACGATATAAATTCAAATATACATAAAGAGTTGTATTTATGATAAAGCTGTTTTAAGTACAGTAATTGTGCCTGGTTCCAGTTGTACTCCAATACAGTATGTCACAGTAAGAACGCATGTAAACGTGAGGTAAGAGTCACAGGTAAGAAGGCATTTTTCAGTGTTGTTGGAAAAATATCTTTACCTTTTGTGACCCTATCTTGAAATGTCCCATTCTTTTCCTGTTGGAAAATGAAGAATGTGTATTAACAATAAGATTAATCTGGAATTTGATTCTTTCTTCCCCAATTATTCCTGAAAAGAGTGGAGAATCTGTAGGCTTTTCATGAAACTATCCGGACTTGCTTGTGCCTCTACCTGACTTTTATTCACTTCATCCAGTTTTCCAGAAGGTCCCGGAGGCTGAGGAACCACTTTCACAACCCAACTAAACATCCTGAAATGGAGCAAGGGGGTCAAATTGACACATGGAATAGTAACAGACTCCACCAGTCACAATCAGAAACTGGTCTCTGCCCCAAAATCATCCTCATTCATACTAAATAAATATTTCCTGATGAAACAATTAGTACAAAAACAAAACTATGAGACTGAAGTAACCCTACCTGACCTTATCTGGCGTTAAAAGCAAAAAAATAAACATCAAGATACAAAAGCATGGTCAGACAGGATGGAGACCACTGCTTTTATTAGCATTAAACTAAGCTGCAGTCAGTAATTAGTGGTGGGGGTCACAAACCCTCGTCAGTGATTTAACGACTTTAACCCTAATCTCTTGCAGATTAGCAGAATGGCAGAAAACACCTGAGATAAACTGACTTCAGCTGTTCCAGGCTCAGGGGAACAGAGACAGACCAAAGTGGGAGTTTAAGGGTGAATGAAATAATCACAGACACCACAGTCTGAGCTCTTCTGATAAATCTGCTGGAACTGTCATCAGTGGTGGAAACAGACAGTTACTTTCCTGGAGGACCAAGCAGGCCTCAGCCACATGCACGCCTGTGTCTGAAACTTCCAGTCCCGCATTGGAACGTTTTAGATTTATAGCTGACCCTTTATAATCACAAAATACCTCTGGGCACCCATGCATCAGTTCCCCACGTTGCCCAAATTCTGCGGCACACAAATTTGTTGGGTTTTAAGTACCTACGCATTAGTGGAGAGGTGTGTATGTCGGTTGTGCATTGCAGCCGAGGTTTAAGGGTTCAGGCAAAGAGTATGTTAACTCAAGGCCGTCTGAAGGAATTTTCAGGTTTTTTTTTTTTTTTTTAAAACTATTTGTATTTTGTTAAGCGCCAAGCTGTGTAAACAGCCCCCTGGGTGTTAATGCACCTGGGTCTCGTGGTATTGGTTCCAGGAGGTCAACGTCCTGAGTGGGTGATCGCATCATCTTGGCTTGGTGCCCACAATTTGTATTGCAAAAGCGTGACATTTATACACCTGTATGGTTGGTTTTAATGTGCCAGATGACAATAAATTAGACAGCAGGGAGCTGGGCCGACCAGCTTGGTGACTTTGCAAGCTTCCCCTCTCTCTCTTTCATACACACAGGCAGCTAAAAAAACACTGCTGGTGTTTTTCACCCGGGAAAAAAGAGCTTCACCCTATTTTAGACTGACTTCATTGTTTTCCCTTCAGTGACCTGGCCTTTCTGGCCTACCCATCAGTTTCCAAAAACATTTTAGCACCATCATTCAAATGACCTAATATTCACTTTCCTGTAGACACGCTCCACACTCACACATACGCACACACACTCCCAAATCACAAATTAGCACCAGATCCCTTTCTGTAATTTGCCTTGAGCTCTGTCTTTGTTAGTGTTAATGACCTAAGACTTACAGTTACCTCACTCTAAGTTGTGCCAGAGACCCACACGAACAGCCCCTACTCCAGTACCTGATCCATCATCTGAGGGAACGACACTTTGTCTTGAGGAACAGGAAGATTAGATAAAGTTTTACCTGTGTGTTTGGTTCAGTTGTACCCCGGCATTCCAGAAGCAATGAAGCAGTGGTTTTCGGGAGAGTAAAATGCTCCCTATGTGGATTAGGGTGAGTCGGAATTCAGCTAACAGGATTAGGGCTGAAAGACAGTGGACCACGTGAGAGAGGCCAGCCCAGATTATCCCCAGAGGACACCTGAGCGAGTATGAAGTGTTCGGACTTGAGCCTGGAACGAGGGCGCGGAGGTCCAGTATGCGTCTTTCTATATTGACTCACAAGTTCCTTTTGATGGCTGTTTTACTGGCAAAAACTTCTTCTTTGAAGAGAGAAGTCACAAAGAATAATAAAAGCTCTTTAATCAGCTGCACCTGGCTAGCTTCTGTGTCAAAATCAAAACTGAATGAAAAGTTTTCTTTGACACAAAGCCAGTGAGGGTCGTTGACATCAGGTGGGCCTCACTGATGTCTATTGGAGTGATTGATGACCTCTGACCTCTCTTTTGTGGGGGCTGCAGATACTGCATGTTTTGATGAGCGGTTTATTTGGAGCCTGGAGACAGACCATCTACAATTCCTTGTTACCGTTTTAGTGTTGGTCAGTCTCTTGCACTCCTCGCATGTACAGTATACTAGCCACTTGCAAGACATTATGATATTCCATGCAAACAGAATAGACCACAAATGGACATACACAAGTATAGACACATGACCTGGAGTAGAGGAGTACAGACTGAGGATTTATGTGTCTGTATGTTTAACTAACCCAGGAGAGTGCTCTGGTGAGGCTGGAGGGTGTGATATTACTGACAAAGCATAACGGTACAGTTTCCGGAATGGTTCGAAAAGGTGAATCATTCAAGCATTTAACTGGAAATAAAAAGGTTGATTAATTAGTCACATGGAACAGCTGCAAAAATATTCTTCTGAAATACTGACAGTAAATGTGTACCTCCCACTGATGTAGGAGGAAATGGGCTTTTTATGAGTGATGCATCATTGGTAATTTGTAGCTCTCATTGGTTTTATTTTTACGTTGTGTGTTGTTGGGTTGGTTGTCTGTAGGAGGGCTGGGTCTTAAACACAATGTAAAGGATGGCCAGAGCCTGGTTATGTTGTTTTTTATGAGGTGTAGAGGTCTTCTCAGGGTAAAGAGAAGGCCAGAACAAATTAGGCCTGCTAATGTGTTCTGAGGGGATTACTAGCTAACTAAAGACTATAATTCTGATGTTAGCTGAAGAAAGGATTTCTGATAGCACCCATTGTTTCTTCAGCTCCACAGAGCATCCCTTCAAGTAGACTAGTTCAGGAAATACAATGTGGAAAACCACGACTCAGATGCACTTCAACATTAAAAGTATCAATCAGCTTTTAGACCAGAAAATACAAAAAAATCATGCAACAACACAGAACTATATCCTTGTCAAGATGCAGTGTGTTAAGGTGTCTGTTTATTGCAAGGAAAATACAAGAGGTCAGTTTCAAATACTCTTTTTGGCTGGATAATAACCTATCCAGTAATGATTGCAATCCTTTTTCTGTCTGTCCATTTCCCGCAAACTCTCATCCAGCGCATGATTATGTTGGGCTTTGAGTCTATACTAGAAGGCTGGGGACATCACCAGACACACACTTCCCTACCACAAGGAATTTAGAAACATCAGTTCACCCAAGCCGCATGATTTTGGACTGTGGAAGTAAGAAGAGACCTGTGCACACTCAAACAAAGCTAGGGTAGGGGTCAAAGCCACAGTCACTCCCAATGCGCTTCACATTCTTTGTTCTCTGTTCACACAGAAATGATTTCTCCAGTGTTTGCTGTTTTAATGAATAGTATTTGGCTTTATCATATCTGAACAAATCCTGTTACAAGCAAAACCAAATAAAGAATCAAATGCTAACTTTCACCAAATTTGTGTTATTCTTTATGATGTCCCTGTGTCATTTTACGACCTTGTATTTTTAAGTGCCGTGTTTTAAACAGCAGCAGTCAAATTCTGACCTAATATCACTATTACGCTCATTTCCCGGTTTATTTGGGATACCTGCTCATTATTGTGTACAGCCTACTCCTACAAACTGCCAATCGTGTGGCTGCAACTGAATACATACAGCATGCAGACAAATGTCAAGAGGCTAAGTTACTTTGTCACTAAGCAATGAAATGGCTAAGATTCATCTTCTAATTGGTTTTGCTGCCAAATGAGGTGGTTCTGGCATCTCAGAAACAACCACTTTCCTGAGATTTTAGACCTTTCTTCAGAACCTGCAAGAATTTTCTGACCAACCATGCAAAATTCTGGGTAAGGGGATGTATAAGCAGCAGCCTCGCCCTCCGACTGGGGCCCCCCAAGAAGAATTTACTGCAAGAAACAATCGTAACAGCAAAATAATATTAATAGCAAAACCTTCTTCTCAAAGCATTATTAGTTCTGTAATTTGTGTAATCCGAAGGAAAAAAATTCTAAACAAAAAATATTAATATTATTACAATTAACATTTTGTAAAACAAACATGTATACTTTTCTTTAATACAACTTGCAGCTTTTATCCCAAGTATAAGCCACATTATTACTTAAAAGCTTATTGACCATCCTTTGATTGTAGTATCACTTACTTTTCAGTCGTTTCAAGTAAACATTATTTGTATTGAATTTCTATAATGAAACCGGTTGGGTATTGCTTTGACCCCAATAGAAAATAATTGAAATAAACGCATATTAATATAAAGTCATTCAAATTTCAACTCCTTT
The DNA here is from genome assembly GCA_011763525.2 of Mormyrus iriodes. Taxonomy (NCBI): domain Eukaryota; kingdom Metazoa; phylum Chordata; class Actinopteri; order Osteoglossiformes; family Mormyridae; genus Mormyrus; species Mormyrus iriodes. The sequence continues at coordinate 23,295,370 of JAAGVU020000019.1, forward strand.
AAATATATTGTCTTTCAATACAAAACAGCAACACCAAATCTGTCCAGTTTTGATCTGCTTGCCATTTTTGTCTAAAAAACAAATGCTGGTGTTATCAGAAACTACATGATATAGTTATATTCTAGATTTATTACAGCCAAACGCATCTTGGAGCTCTCAGAAACCACCTTCTCCTTCCATATCCATCCTTTCCACCCTCCCCCACTGCGGCCTCAGAAATGGTTATAGTTGTGTTTTTTTTCCCACACTCACACCCTGTCTGGATCATGCTCTGACTGCATGGCATTAACATGCATGGCAAACTGTTTTACAGTCTTACCTTGTATAATAGAGCATAAACATTAAATTTGATAGTTATATAACATTTCATTATGAAGTCATATATTGTATTTTACACGGTGGTGCAGTGGTTAGCACTGTAACTTCATACCTCTGAGACCAGGGTTCAAATCTCGGCCTAGGTTCCAAGTGTGTGGAGTTTGCATGTTCTCCCTGGGGCGTCGGGGGATTTCCTCTGGGTATTCTGGTTTCCCCACACAGTCTAAAGACACGGTGAGGTTAATTGGATTTTCCAAATTGCCCATAGGTGTGCATGTGTGTCTGAATGG
>JAAGVU020000019.1:23296077-23369898 GCA_011763525.2 Mormyrus iriodes
CCCACACAGTCTAAAGACACGGTGAGGTTAATTGGATTTTCCAAATTGCCCATAGGTGTGCATGTGTGTCTGAATGGTGTGGGTGGGTGTCCCAAACTGCGTTGATCCCTGCCTTGTGAGCATAGCCTCTGGGATAGGCCCTGAACCCCCTGCAACCATGAATCAGACAAGCTTTTGTATAAAATGGATGGATTGACTTTCAACATCATCTTACCTTAGGAACAGCAGTATCTCCAGTTGTCGACAAAGCACACGTGGAAATCTGTGGCTGCTGCATCTGCGTTTGTCTTCTTCAAAATGACTGACATAGTGCCCCTGCTCTTCTGGATACTGTGTGATACTCTGAATTAGGACCCATGGCAAACGTTAAATAGTTCCATTTCTTAAAACGGCATAGGAGGAATTGGGCACTTTGGCTGTGGTCATATGAGACCCCAAAACATTTGTGTTTTAAAAAGCACCAATCAAAGCAGAAATAGAAAACAATGATGTGACATCATTAGGAACAAAATGATTGTCAAAATCATAACCTAGAATGAATAAAAAAGCACCTGTGATATATGACACAAAATATACCTCTGTGGTGTACTGGGACCACTGTCGGTAGGATAAGGGTTCAGAGATGAGGTTTATGGGGGAATAATCCATCAGGTTTTTAAAACATGGAGGACATAATCCAAATACTGGCCAGGACATCACCCAACTGGACAAGGAAAGGAGGAGATAGAAGTTAAATTTGAGGAGCTGAGGGTAAGCTGGTGCATGCTGCCAAAGCTAGTGGGAAAGGAACATGATTGGAAGAGAGGGAAAAACCAGACAGACAGCCTGAGATCAATATGCTTAATTGCTGGATAAGAGTCAGACAATGTGGGGAAGATACAGGATAGAAAGAATGTGGAACAGGAAAATTAAACTAAGTGAGAGGATAAAACTTCATTATTCCCAATGGAAATCATTGTGCCAAGGCATAACTCTCACTGTGCAAGATGAAAACAACAGCTTAAAAATGCCAAAAATAAAGAATACGATACAATAAAAAAGAATACAAGTATGATAAAAGGATAGAAGATGAGAGGTAACTGAAGAGGAAGTGTGCATGTGCCAAAGGTACATACAGGATACCATATACATGTGCAAAATGAAACCCATATATGTGTGCATGCCGTATATGAGAGGAAGGATATAAGAATGAAGGCAATGTGTTAGGAATGAGAATCTCATGGCAGATAATGAACTGGTAATAAAAATACACCTCATATGGGTGGAAAAACAGATTGTTATAACAAGCAAGAGTTAAACGTGTATATGCTCTAATGACATAGGAAAGCCTGTCGTTTTAACAAAATATTAAATATGGGAAAATAACAGAGAAAAGGTATCAGAGAAAATCCATGTGTGAAGTTGTTACACCTTGAAGGTTGTTTTGTGTTTTGTTTTGTTTTGTGTCAGGGCAAAATCAGTATGTAATTTTGAACATCCTTAGGGATTTTTGATATTCCCGTCTTTCTGTCTGTTTTCAGCCTGCTCCCATGTTTACTCATTTTCTGAGGAAATGTTCTTTGTGTGGCACCCTGGGGCAGTGGTTAGCACTGTTGCCTTATAGCTATGGGACCAGGGCTTGAGTCTCCCCCAAAGCTCCATGTGTGTGAAGTTTGCATGTTCTCCCCATGTTGTGGGATTCCCTGTGGGTACTCTGGTTTCTCCACACAGCACAAAAAACATGCTGTGGTTAATTAGTCACCAAATTGCCTGTAGGTGTGAGTGTGCCCTGCAGTGGGTTGGTGCCCCATCCTGGCATGTTCCCTGCCATGCACCCATAGGCTCTGCACCCCAAACAACCCTGAATATGACAAGTGGATACATAACATGGATGAATGGAAATTTCTTTGATACATATGAATTTCAGTTGACTGGTTTAATTACGGTCTTAGGCTGGTGTGGTGGCTCAGTGGGCACCACTGTTGTTGCTTTACACCTCTAGGGTTGGGGCTCTGAGTCCTTTCTCAGTTCTGTGTGAGTGGAGTTTGCATGTTCTTCAAATGTCATGCTGGTTTCTTCCTGCAGTCTAAAGACATGCAGTTAGACTAACTGGCATCTCTGAATTGCCTTTAGTGTATGCATTTCTGTGCATCCCCTTCTGGGTCTTCCCCTTACTGTAACCGTAACCAGTATACAATGCTCATGGCCTAATGGTCATCCTCACATCATTAACTGAAAGATTCACTGAAGATGTTTCCCAGCGTATTGTCCTTCAGGGAGTCCGATAGTAAGGCCGTGTAAACAAAATATCTGAGCATAGAAAGCATATCACACAACAGGTCAGTGTTTGTGCATTTATGGGAAATGTCCCCTTTTGGTCTACATTTCTAATCTACTCCTTCCTTGTTTTTGATTCGGCTTGGACAACCTTGAGTAATCACACACAAAATCACACACAAAGAACACAAAATCGCACCTCACTGAAAGGAAAAACAAACTTTCAAGGCCATGTCAAGCTCATCCCCGAAAATGGATGGGTAGATTGAAAACTTTCCCATACTGTTTGAATAATCTGAATCAAGTGCCCCCAGTTGAAGCAGGGCTGTCGAGGGCCAGTCGCAGTTCCATCCGCAGCACGTCATCGTTCACTGCGGGGGGGAAGGAATTAATCACATAGTCCAGATTCAACTGTATTCTAGTCCTGATGCACTAGTCACCAGTTGGTGACAAACAGACTAAGGATGTACTCACGCTTGGCCTGGTTACCTTGTACCATGCCTGAACACGATTGTCCCTTTTCCTCATTCCCCTGCTGGTCTGTGCTCACATCACGCTTAACGATCCCGACCCGAGCACACTTTCGTGATCACTGTGTGACTTTTTCATGTTGAGGAAAACATAGGAAGGAAAGCTCTATCACACAGTACAATGGAATTTGTGATCAATATCCTTATTTCGTGGCTTATTTGGAGTCGTTTTAGGTAAGATGAAATATTTAGATTTTTCTAGTGTGCAACGCAGCAATTTTTATTTATTTGTGCTGCATGTATAAGACGTTCCATATTTTACCAGATATCTCAGAGTTTTTGTGTCTTGCATCCAGTTGTTCCTGGATACTCTCGTCAGGCCAAATTTCCAGCGAACACTGCAGAACTGCCGTAAATCAAAGTGATCCTTTGTCGTCAATGTCACTACGCGTCATGCTTGTTGCAACATCATTTTTTCACACCGCAGTTTTGTGGAAAAAAATGACGCAATCTACACAGCTGTTCCAGTCCATTCCTTCCGGGTCCAGTTATTGTACAGTGTACATTTGTGTATGCATGTGTCAGTTGCATTGACGTCATGTCTGCGTTCCGTGCCCGGGCACCGTTAGCGATCACACTAGATGCGTACTGTGCCCAAGTCCGACTAACCGTGCCATGCACGATACCATCCATGGCACATATACGGAGAAATGACACTAGTCAAACAAACTGGACTTTGGGGGCCAAATGTGCCCGGACACGGTACGGATCGCCTAGTGTGAGTACACCCAAAAATGTCCTATTCCTTGAAAGTTCTGCACCTCAGAAGGTTTCAGATTGGGTTTTATGGTACATTCCCAGCCTGCCAATCTGGCCTTGAGTAGTGCTTTTCTCTTATCCTTCCCACTCCCTCTCTATCTGTTCTCTGTTTGCTTTGGTAAACAAAGTATTACTCAATGTGTCACTCATGCCCTTGTGGCTTGAGTGTGTTAATTTATTAAGTTAAAGCCCAATATTCCCATAGTGCTTCTGCAAATGGTGAAAGGCCGTGTTACTCAGAAAATGCTGCTGGAATATATAAACTAGTCACTACACCACTGCTCAGATTTGACAATGAAGAAATATGTCTCCAGCGTTGTATCGGTGTGAGCTGTGTCGGTCAACCCATTAGGCAACATAGGTGGCCACCTGGGGGGCCATCTTTTGACGGGGTGCCCACTTAGGAGGCCAGTTTCAGTTTGTCTCGACCAGGGGACACCGGTGATGAAGCTTGCCTTGGATGCCACTTGGACTTTGACCGGTACTGTGTTAGGGATGCAAGGATAAAGAAATGACTGATCACGCTACAGAAGCGTTACAAACACACAGCACCTGGGAAAAGGGGGACCAGACCATTTCCTTCTAGGGATCAGTAGAACCTGACCTGACCATGGACCCCCCCGCCTCAGTGCATGACCAATCCATTCTACAGGTGACAGGAGATGAAAAGACTTCTTCCCTCCTGATGGAGGTCCTTTAAAGTGTGCGACTGACTTCACAGTAAGACATAAAAACTAATGCAGCGTTTAGAGTTACGGCCTGGGAACCACCTGGCTCGGCCAACCTACTACTGCTCCGGCACGGAATAGAGCAGAAGCAGAAAAAATGACCTGGAGTGATTGTGGTTTAGGATAGAAGGAATAAGAAGCACTGGGAATTAATTGATTTGTATTGGGTTTTTGATTTATTTGGTCAGGTGCTGCAGTTTGACTACCCTGAAACTAAATTAACAAATAGGTTTGCTCTGTTGCCATCTTAAGTCCCAAGGAGGGCCCTGCTTTTGAAGGTACTTGACCTAATTTCTTTTCATAAGATATCATTCTCTATACATGGGTAAAATTGCAAGGGTCTTTTGGCTATTTGGCTAATTTTAAAAGCATGAGGATGAAGGGTGTTTGTTTTTGGTTATCAGTGTAACAAGGAGGAAGTTCGTTTCTTGACAGTACAGATGTTGTTTCTGCTTGCAGCTGTCCCCACCGAATTTGATTTGACATGATGCTCAGTTCATGTAATATTTTCTGTATGATTCCTTGTCTTCTTTGGGTAACCATGGTGAGCCTTTCCCCATGTGCCCAATCAAAATGTTTCACAGAATATTCCTGGCCATAGTTCACTTTCCTCAGGCTCAGCCTTGGAGAATCCCTTTCTGTCTCCAAAGCGCAGTCAACATTATGGCAATGATGTCACCCCTATATTGTTTTTTGACCATGAAAGCTTGGCAGGGTTCTCAAAGTAGGCTCGTGCGCTCTCGGTTCTGTGTCCACTGTGGAGACAATGTGGAGGCATGTGAGGTTATGGCTGGAGGTTATGAACATCTGAGTCAACTTGTCAAATGTCTGATTGGACAAATCTGTTGCAAAGCCTGTTTGCTTTGAAACTGATGTGACTTTAAGTGGGTGCCAGAGAGAAAATCTGCAGCAAAAACAGCAGAGCAGTTGATCTCACTCTCTCTCACTCATCCGCATTCCTCCTGGAATCTGGACATCTTTAAACAGAGATCCCAACTTGACTGTCCATCTAACTGGCTATATTTATTATGCCTACAAAATAATAAGCATGGTTTCTCAAACCTGGGAAAGGGTTTGACCGAATGCTTTGGTGTAAGGTGATATCACAGAGGAGACTCTGCTTTCCCTTGGCTGCCTCTTTGATCTTTCCCTTCTCTTTATGCTTTTACATAGATGGAGGCCAGCTGACAATGTCTGACATATCGCTCCTTGGCTAGGCCCCACGGATCCCTTTGTTCCCCAGCAGGATGCCGACAGGGGACCGCTAGTGGCCTGGCCTGCCTGCCCGGCGATTGTACATATACCTCTATACGTATTTGTGTGTTTGTCAGCAGTAGTCTATGACCGCAGTGACGTCTGTGTGCTTGATTTAATGCTGGACTTAGTAGATCCCTCTCCTGTCAAGCAGCTCTGATCTGCAGTGGAGAGAGCACACTGGAACTCTATCTCCTTCTCTCTTCTTTTAGGGATACTCTTAAAATTCAAAATGGAATTGAAATAACATTAAGGGCTACATCAATACGTCATACATCATACACAACATGGGCTGGTAACCAGCTTGCTACCCTTCTGTACTTTATGGATTACTATTGAGTTAAACCTGTCAGTGATGTCAGTAACCCTCACTATACTGAAGCATACATTCTCATACATTAAGTAAATTTGACAGCTTCTAGATCCATAAGGATACTTTAATATTACTGTTTACAAAGACTGAACAGCTGAGTATTATGTTACAAATTTATCAACTCAAATATATTTCATCTATGGAATATAACCGCCTCTGTTATGGCTAAGAATGTTCCAGAAAAGCAGTGTTTTGTGCTATGAAAAATGGGCATAAGTCACTTTAAAGAGCTTGTAGAGAGCTTGTAAAGCTGTATGCGGTAGATTAAGTTTATGTTATGAATATAAATCTCGTCCAAAGAGTGAAAACTCTGGTTTACTCTAATTAGTCTGGTTCAGGAATTAGAAAAATATACTTGCAGAGACAAAGTTTCTTTGGAAATAGACTGAAGATTCTCGCTCATCTTCAACAAAATGAGAAATCATGCTCTGCAAAGGGTGGCTCTACATATTGCTTTGTGAACGCTTCAAGCGTTGGACCTTGCATCCAGGAAATGATTTAGGTCCAGGTCAGGAACAAAGGGGACAATTAGCACCTACTTGCATCTTGCACTCCTCAAAAGAGCGCCTTGAGTCACTGAGTCACCAATAGCCTGCCCTTGCATGTTGAGATAGACACCTTAAAGTGCAGCAAGTTCAGTGTTACAATGGTTGCACTGTGGTCTGTGCAATTCACCCCTTACATTCTTTATGAAAATGCAGGACTCCTTTATTACTCATGCTTTATTACCCTCCTTTATTCCCATATCCTGTCCCTTCCTGGGGAGACGTATTGTGCTTGGGAAAACAGTGAAACATTTTCTGCAGACCTCAGCCCTTTCCCCACCCTCACTGCCCCTCTGCGTTGAATAGACTCAGGTCGTCCATCAGCTCATCAAGGGTCAGCGCCATTAACGTCTTGAACAGACTCACCGCAATGACGTCTCCAGTGACGCGCCAGGACGTCTCCCGTGGCAATAAACGAGGGTCATTGCTGCCAGTGCACCCATCCCTAATAGGGCATTGCAGTGGACCCAGAAACCATAACAGTTGGTTTTCGTATTCCCTCCAAGGCCACAGGAATTGTCAACCAATCTTGTTCTTCCTCACCGTACTTTAACAATTATTGCATTAGCATTGAGCAGGATGTGGCTGTGGTTGGCCATTGCATTTTTGGCTTTCGTTTTACACATGTGATTTATGCCCTCCTCAGCTGGTTGGGGTGCCCGACATAGCGGCAAATCATTAATGCCATGTACCACAAGGGAGGTACGCCAGTCTGCTCGGCCCCTGCTGCCCTACAGCTGCAGTGAGGTAATAGTTCGGTTCCCCTGTCTTGCTGAGAGAATATTATCTGGCTGCAAATCAGGTATGATGATTGCCTCTTTGAATTTTACATTTTGGTTGCTTAGCAAATACTTTCTTCCAAATCAGTGTATGATTTTGCTTATTTAAACAGCTGGGGTATTTTATCGAAGCAATTCGAGTGAATAGTAAATTTATGACTAATTTTGAACATCTTGCTGAAGGTATAGTCCAGGCTGCCACCTTGTAATCTGAGCTGTGTGACCTTGTAAACTTCAGGTCACAAGTCTTTAACCACTGCACAGCAGTCACCCCCTTCTACCATGGGTAGAGAAACCTTGGCCTGTTTTTCTCATGGCTTTTGGGATTTCACGCGCTGGTCGATTTTGTCTCTGCTGTTTCTCCTTGATGCCACTGTACACTGTATTTTCTCAGGCTAAAATTTCACGCCACATGTATCGCTTTAGAGCAGAATTAACCATATTTTCTCTTTTTTTTCTTTTCAGTACTGGGTAATAACAGTGGTGTCTTACAGTGTGCAGACAGGCTATCGCCCCCCGCTTTGATCCTTGGTCTGGGCCTCTAGCTCTGAGTAAGGGGAGTCATTCCCATTTCCCTCGATGACAGCAGTTAATGGGGTCCTGTCCTCTTCCTGTTAGAAAGTTTGACACCTAGATGTGTCTACAGCTGTCAGGAAACAAAGTGTTAAGGAAACACTGTTTACTCTGGTCGTAATTCTGCTGACAGCACTTTGCTATGGGTTGGGATGCGGGATGAGGATGTGGGACTGTTATGGATGTTTGTGGTTCAACTCCCTGGGGTGAACTGTTAGACAGGAACAGAGGGAGAGGTTCCATCCCAGAGGTGTGGGATCTCTGAGCTTAGCGTTCAAAGCCCACCATCACATCCCACAAGAGATGACCAGTGTTGGGTTTCACTGCAGACTCAACATGACATCATGAAAAGAGTTCATGAGGTTCAGGCAAGTGCGCCATGAGGAACATTATGCAAGAATTTCATCCTTATTATTTGCTAATATTTGCTACCAAAAAATGTTTACGATGCTAATAAAATGGTTTGAAAGTAAACACACACAAAGTATTTCAAGAAGACATGAATGTAAATGACTAGAATTGATCACAGGTGACGGTGAAGCATTGCTTCCTTTTTGCCTGTGACTCTGGAAAAGTGTGACTTGGCCTGTTGATTATTAAAGCACTTCCTGCCAAAGCTATGGGTAAAGACAGCTGATAACTATCTTCATTTTAATGGTTCCATCTTCCATCAACCGGCTCCTTTCAATTGGTCGAAGATGACGCCTCCCTTCTCTCAGCACATGAGCACTTGGGTAGTGGTACTGACAGACACACTTGTGAATGTGGGTGTGTGTGTGAATGTGTAGAACAAACGCTGTCAAGAGGAATACAGGCACAGATGTAAGAACCAGAAAAGGCAAAGGGCCCTTTGACACAATTTGATGCAGTGATGGAATTGGATCTCTGGGTGGCAGTGTAGAGAAATAATAATACTATCATCAGTCAGACCAGGACACAGCTGTCTCCAAAGCATGGTTCAAACAGCACTATGTCTCAAATAATAATCCTAATAATATATTAATGGTAATTAGTAGAGGACAGGAGCAACTTTCTAATGCCCGAGACGACCGTCAACTTATCTGGCAGTGCCTCATACATTGGTGGATAACATCACGTGACCTTCAAAAAGAGTGGGAAACATTAAGTGGTGTGAAGTGCACTGCTAGGACAGTTCATAACAGGTTCCTAGAAGCAGGCCTGAAGTCCCATAAAGCAAGGAAGAAGCCCTTCATCAATGAGAAGCAGGGAAGAGCCAGGCTGCAGTTTGCAAAAAATGTATATTTTACAGAGGTGCGTACCCATAAATTGAGAAGCGAGTGAAACTGAAAATTTTGCTGTGGTCTCTTAATTTTTCCCAGAGCCATACCCGAAACATGCATGTGCACTGCACTGTTTACTCTACCTGACTTATTATAACCCAAGAGATTTAATTCCAAAAAAGGAAATAAATGGCATTTTGGTGAATAACAAAACATTAGAAAATCTACAGAATTTTCAATGACTTGATCTTCCATAAACAGAGAATAGTCTTTTCAAGTCTGAATTACATCTGAGTCAGCGCAGAGCTAAATGTATCTTTTGTTTGGTTGTTTTTGTGTAATAAAGACAAGAGGATGGTTCAAGGGCATGTTTCCTCCTCACAACATCCATCAGCGTCACATTTCACCTCAACAAACCTCAGAAACATGTGGAAGTTGATACCAAACATTTCATGACTTGTGACATATTGATTAACATTTCCCCCCCCCCCCCCCCCAAAGGTCAGGTATTCTGTTCTTGTGTGGTAATTTCAAGAAAGTTAGGAAATCATGTACACAAACTCACGGATGTATGCACACGCGTAAAGACGAGGACAAGCATGGAGCCTATTCACCGTGCTGCATCCAGTAATTCATAAATCATTGCTTGTGGTTCATTCTGTTCCTCCACAGGGTAGAAAGACTGATTTTCCTTCTATGGCCCTTGTAGCTGCAATATAAACATACTTCCCCCTTGGCTGCATTACCCATCGCTGAACAGCTCTACAGGGTCTGCAGTCTAGCACAAGCTGAATTAACCAGCGAGTCATGCACTAATTGCAATGAATATGGGCGAGCCAGGTGGCGGACAAGGCTAAATCGTCCATTATGCTGAATAAGCACCAGCCCAGGGTCCAGACCAGGCTGCTAATTAGATGGTACACAGCAAAAGTAATGAATGCCAATGGGCAATGATAATGGGATATGTATCGATTTCCTTTTAGTTACAAACTGAATAAAAGGAACGGAGATCCATTATGGTGTCATAAACCAGATGACTACCTATTTGGGGATGTGTTTCTTCAGACAGCAGGTTGGATAAACACAGGATTATATTATTATATTACAGTGCTGGGTTCAGTATTATGAAAATCGGTTGACTGACTGACATGTTGAAATTCTGTAATCAAATCAAAAGAGTTGCAAAGATATTGGAGCAGAGGTTGCACAAACCCAAGCGACACAATGAGGCCTGTAATGAGATTCATGACATGGAGAATGTAGGAATGGGACGTGAAACCCCCATTTATATGAATTCCCAGCCCCATGTCTGTTGGTCCCGACAGTGCCATGCATTGCCTGATGATTACAGATGAACCACTGTGGTCCCAGGTAGAGGTCGTAAGGTATCCTCTTTCAGTGACACCGCCCTCACACAGGTCTGGTTTGATTCTGAGCGCTACGCAATAGATTGTCAGCTGTCATTAGGTCTGAGACGAGCTCCATTATGTTTTCCCTGCATCGAACTGTATTTACCAGTGTAATTCAGCAGAGGTTTGTTTTTTACCCTTTGAGCAGTACCGCATTTCAGTGACTCTTCCTGGCAGATGCTGGGGCAGATCCAGGCAAGGGAAAGATGGGGCGGTGACTTTGCAAATTGCTGGCGCCACAACTCCCCACCCCCCACATCAAAACTATTTAACCATTCCCATCCCCCCACTCCCAGGTACACATATTTTCTATCATCCATCTTTAAGTGCAGCTAGCAGTACTGGACTCAGCCAATGTGGCGTCCTAGGCGAGCATCACTGACAGTGCCCCCTGTCTGAGGCAAAGAGAGTTTGGCTGGCAAACCGGCACCCCTCAGAAGTTGACGCCCAAGCCAGCTGCCTGTGTCACCTATACTGTTGACCAGCTGGATTGACATATATAACCTGAATATTGAAAAAAAACTAAAATTGGGCAGTGAAATTTCCCCAGGCAGTGAGGCCTGCCTACGACAGCACAGGGGCTTTGAGCCGTACTGCTGAGAGGGAAACTACAATGTTTCTAAGATTTTATGTCAGTCCCTTAGAAAGAGGCATGCAGTGCCTAATGGGACGGAAACACACCATACACAGGCAGTAGGGATCCTCAGGTCTTCTTCTTTCCCTTGTGTTGCTCATGCAATGTGCTGGATTAATATGTAGATGTAAACATCCATTTTCACATATAACCTCTTCATATAATATTTCAAATTAATGTGCACATATCAGATGTAAATTTCCCCTGCACCGCCACCATGCTAAATGCCTACTTTCCCCCATATCTTGATGGTTCCCAGTAGACATCAGATTCCCTGACTCAGCAGTCCCACACCAATGTGTTTGCTTCCCAAGCTGTTTCACATCATCACTAGGGCCGGTGAGGGGCCTGTTTCCGCAGAGGCCTCCTCTATAACTGCTGACCGTGTGATGTCAATTCAATGCAGGCTTGTTTTGTATATTTTTCCAACAGGAAAAGGCCTATTGACTCCCCCTCCCCCAACTTTTCTGAGTTTATTTGACCCATTTCTAATGAAATCATAAGTGTGTGCATGTGGCTTAGGATGGCTTTGGGATGTGCTAGGCTTTCATCTGCAACGGAGAAAAAAAAGAGAGTTCCCTGAAACAGATGTAAAAAAACGACAGGGCGGAATAGAGAAAGATGGAGTCAGAGAGAGAGAACGAGAGAGATTCTGTTGTCTCAGCCAGTGTTAATAACTGAAGATTGAGATCGACAACTTTCCAATTTTACAGCACAACTGAAACCCTGACAGTTCCATCCATACATCTTCCAAGATCAACAGTCTCCATGTAATATGGGTACAAACCAACAAGAGGCATGATTTTTTAGTAGTTTTTCCAATGCATATCCACTGACACACACTGTCCATGGAAGCAGTTCTGGAAAGCAAAACAGCTTATTCAAAGTTACAGTAAGTCACCCCCCCCCCCGTGTACATAGACTTTCTCAATCATTTCTTGCCAGTGAAGTTACTGATATCAGCACCAGCTACGGATCTTTGTTTGGCATTGATGGGAATTAGAAAGGAGAAGTAGTGGGGTTGCATTTTGAATGGGACGGTGCCAGGACACACACAGACCATCTTACATCAGTTAGTTTCTCAAGTAGATGCCGAGCTCGTTACAAGCCGTCAGAAAACATCTATCATTCCAACCAGCAAGTTCAGTGAGTTTCATTGCCAGGTGGCAAATGCAAAATAAAATAAATGCTAGCTGTGCCCACCTCCAGGACCTGACAGGGCTCTGCTAATAGCGGAAACATAAGACAGAAGTTCAGGGGACATGTTTGCTCCATCTGTTTCAGGTGAGCTTGATTTACAGTTAGTATCAGATGCTGCCTTCCAGCACAGCACACGGGTGGGCCCAATGGCTTCCAAAAACCTGTCAGTTACATGCTGAAGGTGATGTAAAATGTGAAGGACACATTCCATCTACTACTCGCTTGTCAATCTGTTGAACAGTTACATGTTTTGGAAAGCGGTCTTGTTTTAGAAAAGTGTCTTATTTTAGAAATCCCCAGAGGCAAACACAATGTCAATTCTGAGCTTTACCTATTAAAATTATATTGGTCATTAATTTGGAAGGCTCTCTGCTGGCTAGTAATTTTATAGCTTGTAAATGTATGTGATGATTTTCTTTTTCCTTTCACAAGGTACCCGTGGCTTCTGCTGTCACTTATAAACTCTTAGTCCCATTCCCTGAGAATCCAGTGACCAAGCCAACGGTTCCCCTGCATTCTGCCCAATTAAGGTCTGTCTGTCTGCTTGTCTGCCTTGCCTGCTCTTCCTCCCCTTGCCACCCAAGTTGCTGTAGGTTGAGAGGTATTGTGCTCAATGAGCGAGCCTTGGCTAGCATTAGCATGCGGAGACTCCCACTAGCCTGGAAGAGAGATTTCCCAGGCCCAGCCCCAGCCCCAGTCTGGCATACTCATCCAAACACAGGGTAACATGGAGTCTTTCCGGTGAGCCATCCCAAAATATGCAGCATGTCCCTCTCCACTCCTTTTTAGTCCTCTTCTCTTTCTATCCATGAGCCTGACACTACCTGTAATTTTGCCCCATGATTGAGAACTTTGTTGTACCTTCCTGGAACTCCATGGTGCTTCAACAATAACTGCCCATAAGCCAGATGCTTCATATCCTGACTTCAACCGGCTCCTATAATGTAATGAGGTCGTTACATTAAAATAATCTTTCGGAACTGTAGATAGCTTCCGTGCACTTCCGAGTTTTCCAGGGAAACCCCAGGATATTCCTGATAAATAGAATTAGCCTTATTTTTTTCATTTTCAGAAAGTCTTCATTTTCAAAAAAATCTTTTTTGAGAAGATTTAATGAAATTACTCTTGTGGTGACAACCGAATAAAGGCAGAATGAAGATAAATGAGGAACTTCTGTTTGTCAAGTACTAGGGTTTGATGCCTGTCATGAATCACAGTGTGTGCAGTATCTGCTGAAGTCAGCTCAGGCTATAATGCCCCTGAATCATCAAAGTGAAAAATGTGCTTTCCCTTCCAACAAAAGCTCCCAAAACATCCATAAAAAAAGGTAAAAAGAAATAATGTTGTTTGGAATCCTATTCCTGTCCCTTTGTATTATTCTTATGCAGTCAGGGATGGACTCCAGGGTCCAGGTCCTGTGCAACGTAGTACTGGATAAGCGGGTCAAGGATGGATGGATGGATGGATGGATGACATGAATCTGGTTCTACAACACTCTGGGCATTTAAAGAGAAAGTTTAATCTGCAATTACTAATTAAGTTGCTTGTAAATCAACTGTGGCTGGATTGGATTTTGGCTTTGAATCAAATGCCTGTGTGTGCTTGGTAGATTTCTGGGGCACCTCGGTGTTCTGCTTAAAGCATTTGGAGGATGAGCGAGCAACAGATTGAATCTTCTCATGATTAGAAAATATTCTAGAGCTTGGATTCTGTCATCCATGCGTCCCTCATCGATATGCCGTCAGTGTTGGATCAAGCAGACATACTTCCCAGGTGTCTCTTGTTGGAGTTGCTACAACTCACTGCAGGACGAAGGAAATCTTTCAGAATCCTGGGTCGCTTTTGCAGCTCCTGCAAACAAAATCAAAAACGGTACCAGCAAGCAGTCATTCCCTGTGAGGGACAGCCAAAGCTATGGATATGTGTCATAAAATGAACTCTCCGTGATTCATTGACAAAGGCATTTTGGAACAGTCCACGAAAATGTAAGCTCCATCACATACATGTGTTTGTAGGAGTTCATGTGTTGCTGTTTCTGATAATGGCCCCAGGATTCTGAGAGAGTGGGCCTCATACATGCTGCTAAACCTGGCTCTTAGGTGGGGGAATAAGCTGTTTATGTTTGAGTGGGTAGGTGCAGCTGTAACCAAGGACTCTTTCTTTCATGACGAATCGCTGACTTAATTAACCACGAAAAACCCTTCCAGTCCAGTGGCGACAGAGACAGGCATGAAAAGATGTGGCGTAGCCCTGTTGGATTGTCAGAAGTCAGGTCTGATTGCCAAAGTGACATGATCTGGCCAGGGTGCCATTTTCCAGCTAAAGCTTCAATTGGGGCCAGCCCACCCCACCCTGGACCTCAGTGGAGGCTGGGGAGAGGGGGTCCACACCCCAACCAGCCATAGGACTCTCACTTTCTCCATATGCATGGGCCAAACTCTTCACTTTTGTTCATGTGGTTTATGGTCTCCTAAGCTTAAGATCTTTCATCCCCACCCAGTCCTTCATCATTCCTCTTCTCCTATACAATTCAGACCATCTGGGGCAGACTTATTTGGTTTCTGAGGGTGCCGTTTGCCGCTTACTTCCTAGCCATTCTCACCACACTTCTGTTCTCCATGATATTATCTGTAACTACTCTCTCCACTACATTACAAAAAAGCGACCAGTACATCTCCATTGTTTTGTGTTCAGGGTCTGGCTTTGAAAAAAGGATAAAAATACAAACCATTATTTCCAAAATGACACCTTCCTTTCTTCCACATCCATAAATCTTGACACTTAAATTAACACTATATATGACCTATATAAAATTAGTGGTGTTCTAGACATCCAAGACCTGCACACTGGAAGAGTTCCACCCCCTTCTCCTATAGGCTCTCAGCTGTCTTTTGGATCTCTGTTCCTGTCATCAGGTCATCAGTTCGAATTCCATCCTCAACAGAATAGTTACATCTCTGTGGGACTTAAGGTCCTTAAACACACCCCCCTCCCACAAAAATGCTCCAGGGTTGCCAGATAAATGGCCTGACCCTGGGCTTGGACCCCAAGCTTCTCTCTCACCTGCATATTTATGTGCATATATGTCTCAAAAAATAAAGCAAAAATATATGAATTCCCACATACTTATTCAAATGTCAAAATGAGGCATCATTTGAATATATAACCTTACTATGTAGAAACCCCCAGTAGTGTAGGATCCATCTAAGGTTTGTTTCAACACATTTCACTATTCATTCCTGCTGTTGTTGTAATGAGATTCAAACAGCAAATTCAAACGTGCATAACCTTTCATCCTCAACATGAGTAACTAAATGAGATGGAAGCAGTGAAAAAACACATTGCAGCCTACATATATCCACAGGATCTAAATGAATGCTTTGGTATACATAGATAAAAAGTGGGAAGGGTGCATACGAGGGAAAGGGAAGGAATTTACAGCTCAAGGACACGTCCTCTTATGACTTTCTGACACGCGTCCAAATTTCCACATTTCCTTTTCCATGTGGAAATGAATCACAACCAGGCCACTGGAGAACAGAACTAAGCCGGGGGTTTGTTTATGTGCGTGCAAATGGGCTTCTTTCAGTCTGTGTATAAGTGGTCATGGGTCTGTCTGTATGTCTGTCAGTTTGTATGTGTGTGGATGCATGTGCACGTGGTTGTGTGTGTGTGTGTGTGTGTGTGTAGGCTCGTGCATCCCTGCGTTCACGTGCGTCTGGCTGAGGTGAAGTCATGCTGAATCTATAGCTCTGCTAGATACTCACCAGCACAGAAGTCTCCAGCCAGCACAAGCTAAAAACACAGACCTATCCACAAAAAAACAGTAACACAGTAATACAACCCTGGGCTCTAATGACCTTCACCTTTAGCCCGAAATGAAAAGCAGGGAGGGCCGACACAACATTTGCAGAATCATAGGCGAGTGTTGCGTCATTTCTATTTTAATCCAGGCTCCTTAACATCAAACACTATTTTTTAAATAAAGACACAGTTTAGGACTATAGTGTTGGCCTTCCCTCTCTTCCTGTCCTTCTACCTCACCTTCCTCATATTTTTTCTCCAACACCTTTCTTATTTCTTTCTCCTCTGGAATGTTCTAGATGCTGAATGTACCTCCATGAATTCCAATTGGCTTCCACGACGATTAGGGGAATGCAGGGCGGGCGGTCGGTGGGTGGGTATGGGGGGCGGGGGGTGGGGGTGGTTGCTGTGGTCAATTCAGTCTAGGATCCATTAGGCTGATGGGGTTTTTATTAAATTAGCTGAAGGCTCGGCTGATTCTGAGATGCAACCTTTTACTGGGCAGGCTAAAAGAGGCTCGCTCAATCACATTAGAAGCTTTATCTTATTTAGCCTGGGAACTGGGAATTATGATACTCTATTGACAGGAAAAGACAAAGACCTCATAAATTTAGAGGAAGAGAAGAGATGGGGCTGGCTGGAGAGTGGTGGTGTGGTTGCATGTTATAGTTTTTGTTTTTTAAAGGTGATCTGGTCTTCTGTTTTTTTTTTTGTTTTTCTTTTAATAATTTTTTTTTTGGCAAAGGACTTTGTAAATTGATCAGGACCATTTACTAAAAATGCTTGTCAACACCATTCACACCCCAAGCGTTTACAAAGCGGCGCTGGAACTTATCGACATACCTCTTTGTGGACACTTATGAGAATTCCTTTCTGCTTAAAAAGCAAAAGAGATGTACTTCATTTATAGGTACTTGGCACGCTCTGTTAAAAGGCAAATTCTTTAGAATAATGGGCTCTTGCGAAATGTAGAAAGAAGATAAATGCAGGAGACTGCATTCCTTGGAATGTATCATTATCTTGTGCCAAATAAGTACAACTCAGATGCATTGAGAGTCCAGCTTAGAAGGACACATCAACACTGGCTAATTACACCAAGACCAAACAACACTCATAGTGCAGCTGACTGTTAAATGTTTCCTTGACCTGCTTGGGGACACGTCTGACGACTCAACGAGTCCCACTCCTCGTTAGAGGTCATTAGTGGCGACATTCTGACTCCAACCTATTGCCATCCCAGACACGAATCCTCCTATTTCTGCCCTCAAGGATCACATAAGCCACCGAACGTCAAAACAACATCGGGCATCAGAAAAAATAGTAATCAAATAGAACACAAGTTCTTAATGCGACTTAGTGGCGCTAATTTTCAAACACAGCATGTAGACGGATGAAGTCAAATACACGTCTTGTGCTGAAAGTCTGTCTCCTGCTCGGACCTACAGCTTTGTTAATTTTATTTGCTGAACTGACGTGAAGTAACATTTCATTTAACCAGCTAGATATTTCATTAGAGGAATTGAAGTGTTGCAAATTCAGGTAAAAAAGAAAAGAAAATGCTAATTGGTTATTAGATTCCTGCCCCTCCTGAGACTTGAACCATTGGGTTATGAGCCACTAATCATTATGCTGCCCCCCGTCTCCTAACAATCACTTTTGTGGATCTTATTGATCTTAAATAATTCCTCTGTATTCCACTTGAAAGTGCGGTATACCTTAACAAATGCAGGGGTGTGAGCTCAGCGTGCAAATACTGTAGAGGCCTTCAAATCATCTGGATTAATATTTAAGCTGTAGTGTGCATTTCCTGTTCAAGTTTCAGTTCAGTTTCTTTTATGGACATGATAAAAATCTCTGTGTGTCCTTCTTTTGAAGTTACATTGAGTAACAAATATATTATGCCCCAGTGGCCTCAAATTCCCAGGACTGCCAGGTATCTGTTTACTGGATAACTGTGGTTTAGAGTTTCAACTGAATATTAACTCAGTGCATGTGTAGGTGGGCTGAACCTCGGCATGTATTGATGTTTATATAAACCTTTCCACTGGCTGATTTTATGCAAATTAAAACCATTAATTTACTGGTTTGGTACTAAAGTGTTACCCTGCTTTCTTATACAGATGATATAAAAATATGGAGGAATATGAAGAAAAACATTCATCTGTCACTCTATCCATCCATCTTCCAACTGCCCATCCTGGTCAGGGGTCGTCAGAGAATTTATCTTATGCTAGAATACATGTAGGAGGCTAAATTAACCTTTTTAGTGGAACGTATTGCTGTTAACTTAGCCACATAAAACCCACAAAAACCTATTGTTTGTATGTCTGTGAAAGAAACAGCTGTTTAAGTCTTCACAATCTTGGGAAAGAAACTGGAATATCAGGAAGTAATGTAAACCAGACGTCCTTCTGAACTGGAGGTGTGGTCCTCTTAAGTAGACACCCCAGCCCTGTTTTGAGTGTGGACATTTAAGCCATTGATTGAATTATGGAAGGATGTCCATTGTTCAGACATTTCCCATGTCATCCAGTCTCAAAGCCCCTCAGCATTAATGCCATGAAACAGTATTAATTTAGACGCCTGAAATTCTTTATGGTGTTACTTTTCGAATGTGGGAATGTAACCCGTCTTCTTTAATGTTAAAGAAATGTTAATTAAATGGTGTGGTTAGGGTGGCCATGTTTCCGGCCTTAAGGCTATGGGATAATAATGTGATAATAGTTGGAGTCTGAAGCTGAGCTTTGTTGAACTCTTTGTGTCATTGTCCGGCGGATCTCAGATCACAGGCTGATATGACAGCTTTAGTTGTAAGTAGGGGTTAAACCAGAGTATTGACTTCTGTCTTCACAGTGTGGGTTATTAGCCAGAATCCTGGTTTCTACTGCAAACACGGGGTACCATCATTTCATTTCCATGTTGCTGGTTACTCCAGGGGACACATACATAAGTGCTGCCATTAAATCAACGAAGTACTAGTCTAGCACAAACGACTGTACATTCCAGCCACAATGTATGGATAAAATTTAATTGCTTAACCATCTGCTTCTTTTCAAAAGTTGACAAGTGTATGCCAATTCACAGCTCATGTCCTAATGAGTTTTTAGGTTGTACCTGTCCTCATGACCTCAGAGGCAACACAAGCCCAAAACTCGACCTCGATGGGCTTTGAATTACCGGATGACATCAGCAGTAGAGCTGAAAATGTATCCATTGTACTTGTGAAGAGTCTCGGGGGTGAACACAATGGTCTCATATATTCTATCAATTAGACACGTAAGTGGGGGCATTGTGGTAATGACACGCCAACATGAGAAAACAGAATCAAAGTCTATTCTCTCAGACACCTCCCTACTAGACTGCATGACATAGGTTGGCGAATCTATTGGCCTAACCTGCTGTCTAGGTACCCACCCGTGTTGCCGCCCCACAGGAAAATAATAAATAATGAAATAGGGATTACTTTATTTTCTAAGTAGAACCATAGAAGAGATACGATGCTGAGAGTCCATGGTCAAGTGAAACGAATATGCTGTTAAGTATTTATTTACAGAGTAGATGTACAGATTACTTGTATAAAGACGTAGCTTTTTTGTTTTTATCAAACATGTAGGTTGATCATTTCCTTTCTGTTCCATGCCAGTCCCATAAATATAACTGACCCCTAATGGCCACCCCAATTAATCACAATAAGCCTCATTTTGGCGAAATTGTGCAAAACACATAATTCTTTATAATACATGGCTTATTCTTGGAAAAAAAAAAATCATGACGTGTTTTGTTAGAAGCAGGGCAGTGTCACATGTGATCCTGAATCCGTTTCACTAGTTCCCAGCCGCAGGCATAGTCATTCTCCATGGCCACGCCCACCTCCAGACGGTAAATGTCTCCTTGCCCAATCTTAAGATTTGCTTTTTTCCATTCGGTCTTAGTAAGCTGGTCTTTCATCTGGCATTTCTGTCTGCTTTTTTATCTGTTGCTTTCGTTTGCTTCTGTTTCTGACTCTCGATTCGTTATCTGGTTTCTGATTATGATCTGTGTCTTGTTGACGAATTTGATTTTGATACCCATAGTAACTCAGCACCCGTGTCCCACTCAGCTGCCTCAGTCACATACTTCATGGTCAGCGGCCCAAGGCCCTGTCACCACTGAAGCCTCGGAGGCTTGCCTGCCAAAGAGGAAAGGGCTGACAGGCTAAAAATCTGGCCATGTGGGGGTGTGCAGCCTGGCATATGCCCTTTCGCCTAGACGGTGCACTGCGCTCAGGACCTTGCTAATTAAGCAGTATTTTCTTTAACTTTGTTCAGTTGTTGTGACACGAGGTTGACTGAAGAAAAATTCCAGAGGGGTTTTGCCATTCAACATAGTATGTATTTAAACCAACTAACTTTTTCAAAAATGGATTGTGAGTCAGTACTTGATGGTTTTCTATGGTATATTTCCCATTTTTCCATTACAATTACTTGTTTTTAGCACCAGGCCATCAAGCATTGCCAAAAAGAAATGGGGGGGGCGGGGGGGGGGGACGTGGAGGACATTGGAATGATGTAAATTCATTCACAGAAGGAATACTTTGGAATACTTTCACTTAAATCAAATAAACACTGATGATTTCAGAATTGGATTCATTTTGTTTAGACTTTCAACTCTAAATTAGAACAGAAATATTTCCTGGTATCAGTGGATTAAATTGTCTGGATTATAAAGTAGCATTAGCCTCATCAAGACCCAGGTAATATAATTACTTAAATGCTATTGATACGCATTTGCACATGCTGCGTGATTTTCAGACTTAATCCATATCACACTGATATTTGTGACAGTTATATTTCCCCTGAGCTATTTCCAGGAATTGATCTATTGATTTATTGAAAGCATGTCCTTTACAAGAAATGATGTCATTAATAAGAGACAAAGTCATTTTTACTAATTACCTCATTGCTGATATAATTAGATCAGAGATGTCAAGAATGAGACAGAGTGTTGGTGTATTAGATCAAATATTCAATATAAAAATCAAGAAATAGTTACATCCATCTTCCAGTACAATAAAGGGTCATGAGAACACCTGAATCCCAGGCAGCAAAAGGGACAAGGCCACTGCAGGGTTTACTATTATAATATTAATAATATTATACAATGGCCATGGCCATGTACAGGAAGTGCACTGGAATGCTTACTCGTTACTTACTCAGTTACAAACACTAAATAAGACATAAAATAATATAGACAGTGCAAAACTATATTTTAGTACAATAATCAGGGATGCACGTAACTGGTGAGCAAGTACACACTCACTGTATAATGCAATACGTGTGCAACTGCTCGTAATAGCGCAAATCTGTACTTATTTTATATGCGTTTTCTCTTTTATGACAAGAAATGATCACACATTTTACTTTTGTACAGCTGATGCGTACTTCATTCGTGGTATAAAGATTAAAATGTATGGTAATTTCTTGGCATTATGGTGCAAATGTACATAAAATACATATACATTTATACTGTCAAGATAAGAAATTGCTGCACGAAATGCTTTATACATTGAATGCATACTTGCTCACCAGACATGTGTATCCCTGGCAATAATACTTTTTTTTTTTTTTATCCCTGTGGGGAAATTGTCTTTTTGCCTACCCCATCTTGCTCTTCATGGCACATATGTAGTTGTGAGCAGGCTTGGCAGCAAAGGGCAGCCACCTGCAGTGGCACCCATGGAGCTGAGGGTTAAGGGCCTCGCTCAAGGGTCCATGGACATGTGAGTATTCTGTCAAAACCAGGCTCAAACCAATCACAGGCACAGAGGCTTAGCCCGCACACCACCCCCAATGTACTGTATGTGTTTTATACATCCAATTACTTTATGTTGGTCAGAAATTAAGTAGAATATTGAGTGTGTATACAACGCTACAGCGTGGAAAAAAAAACCAGACAAACATAAAAGCACCTCTTTCAGATGTTTCAGGCAGAGGAGAATAATTAACGGAAACGCCCCCCAACAAGGCTGAACACAAAGGAAATGTCGGGAAGGGAAAAGACTCAGTATGGGTGCCCACAAGGAACAGAAGAGCAGAGCAGCATTCCATTCCTTTTTACCTATGATATTGCACCAGTCACTGCCACAAAGGTGTTTGCAGTGGGCTGGGTTCCCTTTAAAAGCCAAAACATACAAATTCAGCCCTGACTATGGCTTTGTCTTTTTCGTGATTATAGTAATGAAGCCTATAAGTCCAATGTTCCAGGTCAGTGGCTTGTACCTCATAAACGTTATAGTCTATGTACCAGACAATGCATTGCTTTGGATAGAATCATGAGGCCATCCTAAAAAAATGCAAAACAACAAACTGATTGAATGTGGGGAAAGTACAGTGGTACCCTGCTGGACTGTCAATACATATATCAACTTTCTATCTGTGGGGGCTTTCCAGCTGCCATACAGTGTGTTGCAGCACGATACCTTCCTTGACAAGATTCTGAAGATTACCTCACTCTGCAAGGAAGCTCGCTGCTGATGACGTGGCCAGTAGTTCCATTCATCAAATTTGTCGCCAGCAGGATGTGATCTTTGACATCATCCCTTTTCCGCCGCCTCTTCTCCCTCTCATCCTGAATAGTTTTCACTGAGAAATCAGCTTAATTTTCCCCAGGAAAAAGCTGAGTTAGTAGCAGTGAGGAGTCAGTCAAAGCAATGAACAATGAAACGTAGTATTAGAGCCCGCATGTGCACAAAAACTACAAGCCAGGCTTACTCCAGCAAGCTACTATGCTTCTCTCAGTTCAATGCACGTTATCAGAGTTCATAAACGTAGATGAAAGAAGGAACTATGAAAAAGTTATGCATTGGACAGCATTTAAGAAACACAGCATGGTTAAACTATGGTACAGAATCAATACAGTTAGTGGAAAAAGTGAATGTCACTAATGCCAGTCTGAAAGTTGCTTCTTTTGAAGCAAAGTCCCAGAATCCTTTGCAGCTCCTGCTATGCAGCATTCCCTGACCTTTCAGTGAACACAAAGCGCTGTCCTGCAGAGATTAACTTTGATGTATTACGACTGCAGATCCTTTGGTCAGACCAACAGTAAAGCTTTTGGCCTTCAAACAGGTTCTGCCAATAAATTACCGGGAGCTACTCTTGGTGAACGAGGTATCTAATGGAAGGTTACAGTAACCTTAATTCCCCCCAAACTCCTTAGTGCATTCCTGCAATCAAATGGCATCCATCCCTTCTATCTCTCAACATTTCTCAGATAGGAGAAAGCTGTTATTCAGTTGTTTATAACAATGATTTAAATGGGAAATGGAACAGACAATGTGTAGCCATAGACGTCTTTGGTCCTGTCCTACTTTAGAAATGGTTTAGATATTGCAATAGAGTTATTTTTGTTTGTACCTGAGAAACATACATATATACATGTATATTATATATATAGCTGATAATTTGAATATTTCAAGTCAGTTGATCTGACCTCATAGTTCATCAGAAATATGAGGCATAATGGAAAACAGGATAACTGCAAATAACTGCACACACCAACGCAAAAACCGTGTGATGTGATCATCTGTTGACATCTTCCTATAATAAAATAGGAAAGAATAATATAGCATTGGACCACAAACTGAAGCTAATTGAGAAAAAAGGGACAGTATTGTAGTGAAATTTGTTTGTAAATTTTTGAGCAAACCCTCTTCAAATGAGACGACTCTGCAAATGGCACATGGCCTTTTGTCGCCAACTAGATGCTGTGCTTCAGTGACTGTATCATCAGTTACTCTTTTAATCTTAACAAATGATAGAAACTGAGAAATGACTGCAAAGTTCCAGGCAGCGATAAGCCCACAAAGACATGTGCAGAGGTGGCGGTCAACCACGTCAACTTTACAGTTTGGAATCTTCACAGAAATGATTACAATGACACTGTTATTGTTCTCCGTGTGGGGTATTTATTCCAAGGTACTTCTTACATCTGTCAAAGAATAGGCAATGACTGTAGGACTTTATAAAAAATGTTTTTAAAAGTAATAAAGTATCTTTCTGGGGACTATTTTTGGTGTTTGCATAGATATCTTTCAAATGCAAAGAATCTGCACCTTGGGAGGTCCAAAGGAGAACGTCTTTGGGTTGTTTCATTGACTTGTCTTATGTATGTAAGACAGAGCAACTTTCTGCATGCAAGTGTCCATTCCAATGTCATCTGTAATCACCTGGTAGTGGGAAGGAGACTGCTGATCTAATCTGGAGGGTCAGGGTTCAGCTGGATGGGACAAGGTCTCATTGTGTGGTCTGGTCAAGTTGACTAGACATACCAACTTTCAGAAGAAGATTGCAAAGATAGCTAAATGGATTTATTGTCATGGATTATATTAATGACCTAATTATTGATTGTTTTGAGTGTGACGAGCCTTGCAACAGAGGTCCTATTGAGATCTGTCATACTTACTTCATTCCCAATTAAAATTCTAGGCATAGCTTTTTTATTATATCATAAACCTGAGAAATATCTGTCTTCCAGCCCAGGCAGACAGAGGGAGGCTTAACAGTGTGTATTCCGATGTAGGGGGTGAAAAAGGGAATGACAGTGGGGAAGCAAGATAAATACAAATCACGCTAAGGAGAGAGCAAAATTTCATCTAGGAAAAAGTGATCAGAGAGAAAGAGAGAGCGAGAGAGCAAGCGAGAGAGAGAGAGGGAAAGGCACTGTGGTGCTCTGAAACCCCAGGACAGTGTTTCTCTCTATAATAACAACACTGCCTCCTTTGTGTCCTGACTGCACCCCCTCCCCCCCGCATCTCCTTCAAGTAGTCATCCTGTCGCTTCCATGATTAATGAACAAATACTGCCCAAATACGCCATGGGGGGGGGACATATTCGCCTTTATCCTCCTCTGGCTGTCTTTCATCATGAGATGACGCAATGAGTTCCCATTTAGCTTATCTGGCCTTCTTGGGCTCCTACATTTACTGCTCCTCTCTGTAGCCTTCATGACTGTGGCCTTTGAAGAAGGAATGTGCTTCTGTGGCAGTGATATGCTCATTCATCAGCGTACCTTTGCCATGTCATTTATGAGGTTTAATTCAGGGTTAATATTACAAAACTGCTCCAACCATTTGTCACTGTTCTGCAATGTTTGCACAGATTGCAACACCGTGCCCTCTATGTTGTTAGGATGTTATATGTTAATCTTGTGTTAATCTATGTAGCACCTTGGTCCGAGAGAAACGCTGTATCATTTTTAACTGTGTACTGCATTGTTTATGGTTAAAAATAGCTATAAAGATCTACATGATTCTTGATACTTGAACTGGACACACATCTAGTCTTGCTCCTTGTTTGGGGTAGATCATGTCAACATTAAGAAAAAGACTTAAATTTAAATAATAATACTAACAAAAAATAATATATTTAAAACAGGCCAAAACACTTACTGCTCCTGACCTAGATGAGAAATATCTGTCTCTTTTGTCTTCTGCCTGTCATGCCATGACCCAAATGAGGCACTAGAAGTAACAGTCCCCTCCCCATCACCATCTGAATGTTTCTGATCAAATGCATTATCTTGCTTCTCCCCATATTAAACTGCTGCTTAAAGCACAATTTAAGACATTGAGCTCATTCACCCACACAAAAACCATCTGAAAAGCAAAAGGGAATGTAGGCCAAAGTGAGAAGATTGCTGAACTCCTTCACGTAGGGAATAAAGGATTTCTCTTTCTGCGATGACCTACAAAAATTACTTCTGCTTGATGGCGAGTTCATGCTGATGCTACTAACGATTCTACAAAAACAAAATCATGATGGAGAAATAGGGGCTGAGATCCAACGTGTGATTTTCAGCTTCTCCCTTGATCCCATAAAGGAAGTAAAACATGCCTCTGGAGTTTGTGCGACGGTATCACCTGCATTACCCCAGCTGCCCTGCAGGATTTCTGAGGTCATGGAGAGGTAATGAAGACTTCCTTGAACATTGGAATGGGTGAAAAACATCCCTGAGGGATATTATTATGACTATTTAATGGCAACTGGTGCAAGGCAGTGAAATTACTGGTTTTTACCTTAACTTGGAGACTATGTTGTGGCATTCGGGTCTAATTGTAGGTGTTTCCATGAGGACCAAATGAATCATTGCCATTAAAAGGTTCAAGTCCTGGGAGGGACGTGCTATTGTTGTGTTCGTGAGTAAGGCACTTAAATTGGGTTTGTTCAGTTGAAATATCTAGCTATATTAATAGGTGAAGTGTAAAACTCTATAGACAGCAGGGGTTTTCAATTATGTTTGTGTCTTGGTCGCTTTCAAAAATCAAATGACACCGTGTTGAGGTTAGTGTTGGGGTGAACCATTGTTTCAAAGAGAAGGCAGAAGATTGTTCAGCAGGCTTCATAGTCACAACCTGTCCACGGTATGATTTATATTCCATCCATTCTTTGTAAAAGGTTGCATTATTTATATATTGTGTTTGGATTTATGGAGCTTTCATGGGCAGTGTGGAGGTGTCTATTGAGAACTGCTGAAGCAGACAGCTCACAAAACTGTAAGCTACTTTATAGAAAACCATCTGTTAAAGAGTCTTGTGGTGTGGTACACTCCCGTTTTACATATCATGTCCACAAGAACACTCACTGAGCACTTTGGGGTTTTTGCAATATGGTGATACGTGTTCTGACAGATCAGTTTACCTATGAAACGAAATGGTCCTTTATGTCGGTACAATGGAATGGCTCTTTTCGCATATCTCATCTTGCTTTCCTTTGAGACACAAACACACACACATATACAGGTGAGAGTGAAGCTTGGGGTCCAATTGTAGGGTCATGCCCCGGACCATTTTATATATATACCATATGGATGATACACCATATATACCACACATGGATAGATATAATATAATGAATAAGTGACTGATTCTATCTCAGACCAATCAATTCAATTCAATTCAATTCAATTCAATTTATTTATATACAGCACCTTTCACATCGGAGTTGCCCCAAGGCGCTTTTCATGGGTGTGTTGTGATGCATTACAACATCATTAAGACAGAATAATACAAAAACAGGGAAAATGAAAGACAAAGAAATGAAAGAAAGAAAGTCAGATGACAACGGAGGAGAGGAACCAAAAACTCCCAAGTAGGGAGAAAAAAAACCTCTAGGGGTCTAAGGTCATCTGGCTGCCCAACACCCCTGGGTATGCAAACATTATTGAAAAAGAAAGAATGGGCTTGCTTGATAAAAGCAAGATATAAACTATGATCAAGGTCAAAGCCGAAGTCTATCAATGAGTCAGTTCTCCACACCGGCCTGTGTAGGGTGGCAAGTCGAAGTCTGTACCCATAATGTTACAGTTTGTCCATGCCCACGATGTCATCCATCAATGGGACTGAACCAGGACTCCAGCTCAGATTAGTAGCACCGGCAGCCATAGTTACAGTGTGTTATGTGTTAAGCTGCAAGCACACTAAACTGAAGTAACAGGTCTTCAGTCGAGATTTAAAGACTGAGACCGATTGGCTCTTTTCTGCCTTGCATGAAAAAGCTTGACAACAGACTTTACCAACTGCGCATTGTTACTGATGACTTGGGGAATTCTAAGACCTCTCGTCTTCTACTTCAGTCTTTCTCCGACAGTCAATAGCCAGAGCTGCCTGGTCCCCAGATGCTGATCTTCCCAGGTGTGTCTCGCAAAATAACGGACATCTGCTCACTCGACATGCATTACGTGCGCAGAATGTCTGACTAGCTGACCGCACAGCTCATCCACATATGCCGAAACTACTCACAAATGCTGGGGACATAAATAACAATGAGTTGCTCATTCACGCACATATGGCACACTCACAGACAAGAGACATGTTAGCAGGGACCCAGACAAAAACAAATGTGAAAAACAGAAAGAATCTGTTTACAAGCCAGCAGCTGAGTATGATTCTGGTGTACCCTTGTGTATATTGTACTGCTGCAAGACAATATTGTGAAACAATACAGTGATGTTACATCTGCCAGAAATAGTCTTTGATATCTTCTTGCACTTTCTACAGTACCTTCTCAAAGGTATCGCAGGCTATTCAGCATATAATGGGTAGACAAAAATGACAGTGCTAAAAGGCGATATTCAGTTGTTGACAATGTATGGTAAAACCAGCCGTTCTCATGACATATTACATAAGTTCAACATAAAACTCTGGAAAACATTATTAGAATTGAACTCTGTCAAAAAAAATGAACGTGAAACAACATTCAGGTGTATAGTAACTCAGGCTAACAGCCTTCAAAATATCTATAGAGAGATTTTAAATTTAAACTGGTCATACGCTTACAAATGAACAAAAATCATGAATAACTATTGGCTGCAGATGATTTTGCTGGGACTTACATGGTCCAAATATCACACAGAGTAAGGAGACAAAGCTAATTTGCTGCATACTGCCAAATGTAAAGCATTTAAATCTCTGATCGTGTTTACATTTGCCCCAATGAAGAGATATTATTAAGTGCGATCATTTTTATATGAATGGCATTCAGTGTTCTGTCCTGCTCCTCAAAATAACGATCAAGTCAATTTTTTGTGGTAAAACGCCACTTCTTCTTTTTAGTTTTGGCTTTAAAAATATCAGTTATTCTGCAAACTTCCAGTTATGACATTCCAGTTTTATTCTTTGGTCTAAATTCATGCACTTAATACATTGGATTTTATGAGCACTGTATATATACATAACCATTTATAATGCCATTTACTGCTCTCCTCTATATTAAACAAACAGCCCCACCAGTGCCTGGGGTTCAAGCTGTTCTTGTATCATCTGTGTTTCCTATTAAGTCTCTGTGACATGTGTCCTTTATGGAGGAATGCTTTTCGTTCCTCTTTATTATCATTATTTAGTAATCCAGAGTCACGAAGCTGTTTTACTTTATTGTTTCCAGAGATGTTCCATATAAATAGACCCCCTGGGCCAGTCAGCCGGTCAGGATATAATATGTGTTACGCACACGGGCGCCTGCAGCTGTAGGCCGGTACCCACTGTGCGTACCCTTGGCATTTAAACTTGCTATTATGGGGCTAACATTAAGTGTTTTTTTTTTTAAAGATTCTTACCTTGTTATGTCTGCAACAGAAACATAAAAGAGGAGCAGGTCTTCAGAATTCTGGGTAAAATATAAATAAAAATTGAGATGATGATTTTCTCTCTTCAGTAACATATTTCTCGTTATATATTTTTGCATTACATATTGTCTTTATAAAGATGGAACAAACAATATCTGGAGCAGGGGTCTCCGACTCTGGTCCTGGAGAGCTACTATCCAGGAGGTCTCCTATCCTACCTGGCTTCTGATGAGCCACGCCTGTTCCTGGGATTTAGCTGTCAGGTAGGACAGAAAACCTATTGCACAGTAGCTTTCCAGTACCAGAGTTGCAGACCCCTGATCTAGAAGTTTACAATATATCAGTTAACATACCAATATTACCAGCCAATATTTAAACTTTATCAATATTGAAAGTTAACAGCACCAGAGCTAAAGACACAGCTGCTGAAATAATGGAGATGATTGCATTGGACAATCAGCCATTTTCCATTGTGGAGAACAGCAGATTTCGTTGGCTCCTTCAAGACTTAGAAGAGGTTTTGAAGTAATTCGTTAATTATCTGGCCCGTATTTCGATCTTTCGTTTTCCACAGAATATAAAAACGATGTAATGTCCGCTAATCTGCGTCGGCAGACTCAGCAAGTTTCACAGACTGCCGACTCACTGGTCTTCCTCTAATGAACATTCACCATGTGTTCAAAATTGACAGTGAGAAAGAGATACAAGAATTAGGTAGGTTAGAATGCACTTAATTATTAGGCTGGTGTGTGCGTGTGCGTGTGTGTGCGTGTGCGTGTGTGGGGGGCGGGAGTTGCGTACCCTGGGATACAATCAGGCACTCCTCACATACACGCTACATCTTCATGTTGGTGTAATATTATATTTGTCAAAATGTTTTGGCTTAGCCATTTCGAAACCTCTGTTAAAGTCATTACAGTATCTGCAGCAACCATCCAATAAGCTGATGTATTTTTTACTCCACCATTAGCATACCATGCTTGGGTAATGAATACTGCATCGTGTTATTTAACAGGTTAAATTGATTAATTAATTAATTGCGCTAGTGGTGAAATTTAACTAATACATGTAATGGCTGAGGTTTGCCTTAGGAGAGGTTTGGGAACCAAACAGGTGATCTTCTAACCATCCAACAAAATATTAGTGACTTTTTGGAGAACAGAAGAAACTCTGATTAGCTTTTTATTGTGTTACTGTTAATTTGCATACGTTCTAATGTTAAATAGCATTTTTTATGACCAAATATAAACTTACCACCCAGATAAATAACTTAAAGCATTTTCTTTGACTGCCTAAGACTTTTCACAATACAGTCTAGGACATCACAAACGCACATGCCTTTAACATGAATGCAGGATAATTATATATATATATTATACATTTTGTTTTGAAAACAAAATGAGCTCCAGATTGCCCTGAGAAGACCCTATGCTTTAAATATTGTGATGGTGTGAAATATGTCTACCTGATGAATCATTTGCCTTCTCACTTACTTCAGAAGATGTGACTTAATAGTATTGTGGCCCAAGGCATCAGTGTAACACTGCATAATGTTGCTACAATGTTACAGGAATGTTGCCCCGGGCTGCTTTCTGGTTTCATAGTGGCCACCTGCCTTACTCTGGGTTTTACCAGAGAACAGTACAGCATTTGTTGCACCCTGGGATGGAGCTGCTGTTGCCGCAAAGCTGGGTCCTTAATACTCTTGGGTCCAAGGCCTCTAATATCAGGCACTGCAGAGACTGTGGGAACTGGACTAAGCCCCCTTGCAGATCCAGCAGAGACTTCTCACCCGGTTTGGGATCGGATTTTCTCTCAGGAAATGTAGTGACCCAGAGCAGCAAAACTTCATCTTCCGGTGACCTTACCAGTAACATACATAACACACCAGGCCAGCTGTGGGCTTTTCCCATGCGCTAGAACTACATGCGACATTTGGCAGATCATCGTCACTTGCGATGCATTTGGTATTGTTTTGATGCACAAATAGAGCACCGCGAAACATTAGAAGTCACCCGAATTACGTGAGTTCTATGGATGTTACTTCTCCTCCAGACCTCTAGTCGTGTCTGTTATACCTTAATGTGTGGTAGGTGCTGACAAGTAACTGTGTAACTAGCAAATCCATAACTTAGAAAAATTGTTGATTGGTTTGCCTGGAATTCACCCCTGGACTCCACGTGGCCTCTTTGCCATCCATCCATCCATCCATTTTCTGTAACCACTTGTCCTATTAAGGGTTGCGGGATACACACACCTATGGACTATTTGGTCACTCCAATCAGCCTCAGCCTGTTTTTGGACTGTGAGAGGAAACCGGAGTACCCAGAGGAAACCCCATGATGACACGAGGAGAAAATGCAAACTCCATACACATTGAACCATGGTGGAGACTCAAACCCATGTCCCAGAAGTGTGAGGTGACAGTAATAGGGCCTCTTTGCCTTTCTGTGCAAAGACCCTAGTAGTCTGTGTGAGCTCATGGCTAGTCTCTAAAACGGCCCTTTGTGCCAAGGCTTGGTCTGTGAAATAAAGAGCGAACCGATAAGTTTGGGTATTGTGATTCTTGAAAGTGGGATCCCCAAGGCACTCCATTGATTACGTCAGTTGTCATAATAAAATATGGACGGTTTGGAATGATTCAGTCACGTGAAGTTGATGTCAGTGTTTCTTTAACATTTGGTAGTTTCTGCAGGCCCTTCACTGGGGGGCACTGACTGGCTATTTAGTAATGGGAACCAGTGTAAATGTTGTCTAGCTGAGTAAAGGTAAGGCACCCCATTTATATAATTGCAAGTACAACTCCAGCCACAAGTAGAAAAATAGTGGTGTGGAAACACAGGAGTACTCTGCCAACTGGGACAAAGTCAGCCACCCCCAGCCAGTATATGTGCATTGCGCAGGCGGAATTTTGTGTGTTACAAAATAATTACCCCTTTTTTATATAGAGCCAAACAAATGTGGCAAATATTTCAACATAAAATAAACAGCCCAATTGCAGAGGGCCCCCGCAAGCCCAAACTCATACTCAAAAATTTGGACTCTGGATCCAGTGCCAACCTGTTTTGTTTAATTGTGCCTTTTAAAAAGCGCTTAGTGTTGTCACTTTTAATAAATGGGTGGGCCTCAGTGTGATGTCAGCGTGCTTCAGTGCCAGGTTGCCCTTCTGTTAAGGAGTCCAGATGTTTCATGGCTTGTATGGTGCCCTTACCCAATCTGCTTCTCTAATTCATTCCAGCAGCCGTTGAATGCCCCACCCAGAAGAGGAGAAATCTCTTCTTTGGGAAATGCAGGTTCAAAACTGGTTGGCTATAACCATGCTTTCAAAATGTACGTGCGTAAACCAATTTTGTGCGGTATAGAGCAGAAAGCTTTAGCAGCCCCAGTACAGTGCAAGATACAGATTGGTAATATAGTCATAGTTAGTAGTTGCCTGGTAATGTTTAACAGGTACTTTATAAAACATGTCCGTGTGTCAGTGCCATGACAGAGATGGATTGCTTCAAAGCAGAACTGAAATCCAGAAATGAGAAGGACTAAATAGGTCCATTCCAAGAAGAATGGTATTTTACTGAAGATGAGGTCAGAGAACGAATGATGTGTCAGATGTGCTAAACATTAGCTTGAAAGTTTAAAAGCAAAAAGGAGTTGTGGTTTGTTTTTTGTAGCATGATAACATAAGCATTGATGTAATAATGAATGAGGGCCGAAATCCGCTTTGAATGTGGGAGCATGTTCCTCTAAGCAGAGAGGGAGCCAAAAGGGAAGAGGCTGTTTATGAAAATTTAGCTGGCCTATTTCTGATGTTTTTTGAAGCTACCATGTCTATGGAGGCCACTGGCACGATTCAGTCATATTGGTTCTCTGCATCTTATTCTGAAAGGCTTTGCTGAGCTCAGTTGCTATTTCTTACAGATCTGTGTGGAGATATCCAGGGAGTCTTGAATGTTATGTGTATAACCAAAAATCTGTGCAAGAACACGCCCAGCATTGAACAATTTCCTTCAGTTCTAGAATTCTTGGATTGAATGTTTATGTCCACGTTTGACAAATTAGGACACCTGCAGCCTGGAACCTGCCATGTCCCCTCTCTTCCTGCTTGACCATAAGAGACCTGCTATAAAGAAAAGGCCAGACTCCCATGGAACACATCCCTCTTCCTGTGAAAGCAGAAGTCAGGCTTAAGCTTGTGACCCATAATCTCATCATGGGACCAAATTGAGAAAAGGAAATGGGCAGGAAAGGGGAAGGCGGGGTGTTTTTTTCATGACGTCCCAACATATTGTAAGTACTCTATGCTGTACTGTGCACAAGTCCTTTTGCTGTTTGCCAAAGTTTTAGCGCCTCAAAAAGTATTATGAAAGGGCCTGATATCAGTTGTATTCAATGTAGTAGTATATTGTGTATAATAATTCAATTATAGTAGATGCAGTTCACTGACTTCATCTTTGACTTTCCAAATGCACTCCCATAATACAGCTGAAAGACTTTATTGTGCCAGGTATTGTCTATTCTTAATTTTGTAAGGTTAATATATTCTGTCAGAAGACATATCCCAACGCACTTACAAGAGAGACTAGATTGGTTTTTATAACATTTTTATTGTGTAAGAGCTACACATGTCCAGCATGGATCATTAAACACAACGTAACAGTGAACGACACACAAATCAATAGTATCAAATTTTCTGTGGCAGCGAAGGACAAACGGAATGTTACTCACAAAGGAAAAATTAACATTCAAATAAAAAAAAAAACCTGCATACCCATTATATGTTTCTTAAACAAAAGTACTATTTACAATTTAGACATTTAAGATAAAAATATTGTCAATACTAATGTGACAAATAACTTGACCAATGACATTTTGATCGTTTATAATGAAGACCATGTGGTTGCTATAGACTGAGCTCATTTGTGGAATGTAAGGTGATATTTAGGATGCCCTCTGAGGCTTACATGGTCTTAATCCTAGGATACAACACTGGTTTGAAAACATTTTGCTGTCACTGACGTTTAAGAGCATGATGAGGGCGACTCTCGAATACTGCTGGTCATTACAGAGCTCGTGCATTTCCCCTGTGCCAATAAAAAAAATCTGAAAGGGGAAAAACGTTTCAGTTTCCTATCTGTAATTTATCAGGCACATGATAGGGCAAAAACGTCTAGAAAACAACATGAAACATGACAATCCTGCTGTCTTTTTTTCTTAAAATAAAACATAATATCTGATACCCTGAAGTGAGATCTAGGGGTTAACAGAGCTGGCAGAGAGATATATACTTGGGGAACGACTGAATTCTTGTCATCTGTGACAAACGGACCTGTGTATGGAGTACCGATAATATAGAGTACCAATGGAGAGGACAAGGGGGAGGACAGTGACAAGGGCGGCCTGGTACACTGCAGCCAGATGCTGGCACGTCAGCTTGGCATTGCCTGGATCTTCTCTAAATGGCTACACTCAATTGACTTTGCCTGAACTCTCCTTTATCCGAACAAATGGAGGCCATCCAGCTGAATCTAAATGAGGTAATGGAGGTTTTCATCTTTCTCTCCAACACAAAACCAAGGCTACATGTAGTTGCGTTGGCAGAACTTTCTCTTTATTGTACTAGGAAGGCTGGGTTGGACACAAAAGTAATATGGGTGGAAGTTGCCTGGTGTGCGTGTGTGTGTGTGTGTTTGCCCTGTGATGGAGTGAGTACCCTGGCCTGTTCCCCTATTCTGCCTGGCACAGGCTCCAGGTCCCCCTGACCAGGATAAGTGGTTGGAAGATGGGTGGATCTAAGCCAATTCTTTATTGCGTGGGGGGTTGGAAGACTGGAAAGAATCATACAGCTGTTCTGTAAATTGACACCCCCCCCTCCTCCTGTCAAAGGCAGCTTGAGTCCTTCAGCGTGTGAGTAAGTACTCATGGAAGCCACCCAGGGACTCTCACTGGCCTGCACCTTTAAGTGCTCCATTCATTTCAGCAGGCCCAGCAGACAGTGCAGGGGCTTTTATCTCTGATTAAGTCTTCTCCAAACCTCCCAGGGACATCGGGGTGTATGGCAGGAGTGCTGGGGTGGGGGGTTGG
Organism: Mormyrus iriodes; assembly: GCA_011763525.2. NCBI lineage: Eukaryota > Metazoa > Chordata > Actinopteri > Osteoglossiformes > Mormyridae > Mormyrus > Mormyrus iriodes. The sequence continues at coordinate 23,331,336 of JAAGVU020000019.1, forward strand.
GGGCTGGAAAGCAACCATACTAAACAGAAGTCATCTCCGACCACAGCACAGGGTTTGCAGTTTTTGTCTTGGTTTCAATGATTGTTACGCAGCCCTCTTTTCTTTGCCCTATCTCAGTAAGAGTTATAAGCCTTAAGTTTCAAGTCCCACACAGTAAATAGGTAACATTGGATCAGGGACCTATATAGGCTGCATTCAGTGACAATGAACTCATTTAGGGCAGCTAAAAAGGCTAATCTTTAACTTGGACCATATTTGCTGTTTGACCTGCTTTATCGCGGGGGGTAATCTCTCCAAGCCCCCCGCCCTTTTTTTTTTTGAGAAAGAGTAGATTAGCAGTCATTGAAAGCCAGCAGGTGTGTAGAAACACGAGCTGGCGGCACGGCTGCTGTAAGAGCAGATCTGCTTTAATTATGAGAGGGTAGCCTGGAGAGGGGCTGGCAGAAAGGGCCATCTGCAAGAGTTCAAAGGGAGGGACATTAGGCAACCTTATCTGGTGAGCATTTGGAAAGCCGTGCTGCTTGTTATTGTGGAGCCCAGTCTGGTTTGCATTACACAGATGCAGATTACTTGGGAAAAATTGACTTTCAATAAGGCTCATGGCTGAATTAGGCAGGCCTTACTGACAAATGCCCAATGGGAGGGGAAGTTTGGCCAAAATGTACCAGTAGGGTCCTTGTGTGTCTTGCCATGTGGCTCAGGGAGACTGGATTTTGAAACAAGTTAGTTTCCCCAGTTGTATTTTCTGACTCATTTCCCCCAAAAATTTAGCCCATTCATGTTAATATTCATGCATTTATTACTCCACTGACTTATTTTTAATGATCCATGATGTGCCATAAAACAGGAGCACAAACTGCACCACAATTTTGTTATGTCTAATACAACAATATGGCTTCGATGGATCTTTAGGGCGTCAACACAGGGAAGCTGCAAGTCCACAGTTCTTGCAAGTGCAAAAGTGCTGAGGGACTTTAAACCACTGATACTGAATTATAAGTGCTGGCTTCTGACAGAGTAAAGGTGCTGACGTTCACGTTCTGTGTTGGATCTGCAGCACAATGGCCTCAATCATCTTTCACCATACAATGCCTTCTCTTCTTGAAAGTCAAGAATGACCAAGGCTTTATAAATATTACTGATTTCGGGGATCTATACAAATTTTTCTAACTTGTAGGAGCCTTGGAAGCCCACGTTTTAATCTGCGACGAATACGGTTTAGTCTTTTCGATTTGGGATTTTGATAGTCTTATAGGTACATACTCTACTAATGCATGATTTTAACATTTAAGAGGGTGACTATTAATCTGCCTTGGTACCAAACCTAGCAGTCACCCAATCCGCTCAAAAACCTGTGAATGATGTCCAGTCGATCTGCCAAAGCTCTGCAGCGCTGCTATGCATTGTTAAGATGATGACTTTGAAGTACACATCTACATAAGACCTTCATCAAAAGAAGGTCAGAACTGCAATGGGTTGGTGAGTAGAGTAACAACACAACGCTCTGCTGTCCTCAGAGCTAACGTTAGCCTGCCGCCGCAGAGAACCGCACCTTCCGCGCAAATTTTTAAGGATATTATTTGAAGGAAGACTCCAGTCTTTTGTTATATTGTGTTGGTACACAAGTCATGAAGTAAATCCTTTGCAGAGGTGGAGAAAGTAAGACACTGTCGACACAGATTGCTAAAAAAAAAAAAAATTCAGACAAAAATATTGAAATAACAAAAAATAATGTGCAAACTTTTCGGTATAAATAGACTACAGTTAACAGATTGGGCTGAGCACCAGGTGAAGTGGGGGTATTATGTTTATGTGTGCATGTGTGTGTCTGCGTGTGTTACTTTGTGCATGTGCGCAAGATGGTAGAAATGGAGGAGGCGGGCTCCAGTCAAAAGCTGAGAGGTCAAACCCAGTCCTGCAGGGACCGTTTGCAGTGGACAAGCATCTTGGGCGCCCCTTTTCTCTGTAACATGTTGATGATACCATAGATCAATCCCAGAATGCACAGCACTAGGACCAGGGGCACAGTCACCATGATGATGTTCATGGTGCGAGCTTCGTTCTCGTCGATCTTGAGGATCACGTCCACTTCATTGCCCTCGTCTTTGTAGTCTACGTCTTTGGTGCGATCGCGGCCAGCGTCCGGGTTAAATGGTGGCTGATCTACGTCTGGCCACCTGGGGTTCGCTTCCGTGTTGGTGTCCTTGTCTGGATCCAGGTCCACAGTGCAGCCCGTGAAGTCCCTGAGGATAGATTTTGGGTATCCCGGCTCACACGTCATCCGATGATTGTCAAATTTCCAGTACTTCGTCCCTTTGTAAAAGTATGTGTAAGCTGCAAAAGACAACGACAGGCAATCATTAGGAACGAAAGCCACTAGAGGTGGCACGTGTTACCCTTCCTGCCTGGAGTACCCCTCACGTAGGAAATGGGGCGGCGTAGAAAATCATGGTGGGGAGGTTCTCGAAGGCTTTCATAACCATGTCTTATGGCATGAAACCAGATTGGGCAACAACTTCACCCATGTTTACATCTGCCCAGTGGAACAAATGCAGACTCTGTGTCCTTTGCTTTCAAGTAGCACACACCTGTCACTTAAAAAAACAACTGGAATCAGATCTGGCATGCAGTTTCTAACATCACAGCTGAGTGGCTGGACCTTGTCTTCAGACTAAGCCAAATCAGTCATAGGCAATCAAGGGTGCATGTATAACGACAAGGAGGCAAAGCTAGTGAAAAAAAAGGAGCACTCATTTCCACACACTGTCTAAGATTAAGTCACTTTTTCCTTACCTCTATCTTTCTGTTTTTTACTCTCTCTCTCTCTGTCCCTCATTCAGTCACACACACACACAGCCACACACATTTTCCTCCTTTGTGAAGCACAGTTACAGGTATTTTCCTGGCCATTTGTCCCCCCCCCCCCCCATTTCCCTCACCTCCATCATCACTGAGGAAAGCTCCTTTGGGAGAGGGTGGAATTCCGCCCCACACGCTGATTGGCTTGGGGTAGTCCACGTCCACAGAGCGGGACTGCTCGTTAAATCGCCAGTACCTAGCAGAGAACGAGCAGGAAGGGACAGCGGCGTGAAGCGGCCCGCATGGGCAAAGTATACACATGAGAACAGTTTCGTAGAACATAAACCGTAAACGTGATGAAGGGAGGAGGAGGATATGAAAAAGTAAGAAATGCAAAGATTAGCAAGCAGACAAGGGCAATGTATCTACCTGTCTTCCTTAAAGAAGTAAGTAAAGCCGGATGGCTCCCACCAGATGGCGGTTTCAATCCCGTCGTATGGGATACCCTGGCCGTATTCCGTAAGCTCCTGAGGGTAGCCAGGCTCCAGATTTGCCTCCCTAAACAGCCAATATTTACTTCCTGCAGATCAGGAAAACAACGTTAGGAGAGTGGAAAAGTAGTCAAGAGTAGCTCATTCTCAGCAGCTGCTCCCTGCACACTGACTGCGACTTTCGATTACTGCTGCAATTCTTTAGCAGACAGCGCTCAGCTTTGCCAGCTCAGGCTGCTTATTGCTGCTGTGCACAAACATACAAAAACGTGTCACACTTTTCTGAGTCTTTTACGCTAATTTTGAAATTGTGTGGCTCCCAGGGGCTTTGGACGTATTGCAATCTAGTGTTTTCCACTGTCCCTAAACAATTCAGGAGGAAGAAATCTCAATCTTTGCCACATCGCCATTGTATGTAGGTCAGTTGCTGATCACGGGACCTTCTCACAACTGGAGGTTTCAACAACATGCCACAGTGATGTTTCTACAGCGTGAGACAGTTAGGCAGCACGATAGGCACAGAGACACCACGGCGAGGTCCGTTTCATCCCTCTTGATTCCACCAACCCAGATCCTTGTTAAGAAGCGAAACCTTTGCAGTCAGCATCTGGAAACCGCTGGCTGATGTAATCCACAGCTTCACATCTGCCAGATGTTGGGTTCCACGTTTTCTTTTTTTATTCCGCTTTTTTGCCTCGTATTTTTCGTCAATGGCAACTACCCAGATTTCGGAAAGTTTTGGCAGTGACATCATTTACCCTTAAGACATTTTCGAGAGCGGCGCCAGCTGTCTTAAAGAGATACAAGTATTGCTTTTCCAGGACTTTCTACAGAGCGTTTCTCACTTTAACATTTTTATAAAAATTGCACTTTAATGTCAAAAAAGCAAAAAATTAATATGTGTTACCTCACCCCAAAAATTGATTATAGCTTTATTGGTTTAAAACTGGGATGCTACATGCCAGAATAATACTCAGGAAGGTGGAGTTGGGTGGGGGGGTGGTGTGAATATATATTTTCGATGTCACCTTTAAAAAACTGCGCAAATAATGAAAAGAAACAAACAGATCTAACTTGAATTCTTCAGTGTTCTGTGCATCACTGAAAATCTGTGATCATGACTGAGGTAGGAGCTACAAATCAGATCCAATGAAGCCGGGAAAGAGGCTCTGGTTACAGCTAACGAGCTGAACTTCAACATCCTGACTATGTGGGATAATGCATTAAGAACCAGCCGAGGACCTTGATTTCTCATCTGTCGTGTTTCTAAGGCTGTCACCACCTGAAGACGTAGTTACTGCCTTAATTGGCAATCCCAGTGAGTACAGAATAAGCTCATTTATCAGTCATTGCACAGGAAATGTCATCTATTTCAGAATAACTAATAAAAATAAGAGAAGAACTGGAATACGTACCTTTGAAAAATACAAATCTCCCATCATGCCGTTCGTAGGCAGCATCGATGTCACCAGGCAGTCCCCGCCAGAAATGGCCGATGGGCATGGGGTAGTTGTCCAAAACTCGGTTACGCCTCACCCTCCAGAACCAGCGACCCTGTCGGGAAGAGAGAAGTCCTGTTGGCCTTTTAAAGAGCAGAGAAAGGCTTTAATCATGGAGAGGCTGCAGCCCTGTGCACAGTAAAGCCGACATTACAGTTCATTCTTTAAACCACAGTAACAGAGGCCTTAAATCCTGCCCTGAGCATGGCAGCAAAGCTGACCTCTATACATCCTATCTCCCTGGCTTTCCTCCAAACTGTGAGATTGCTTTAGCTTCATCCAATATTGAAAGCAGAGCCAGGAAATCTGCCAAGAGCTCTAAATTTAACCAGTCCATGGGAACCCCCCCCTCTCGCCGATGCACCCTCACACACGCACTCACATATACACACCAGTCTTCCCCATTTATTTGTCAATGTGACACATCTGGATCACAACAGATTACACTAAATGCTGGTTTCCTTTGTGTGCATTCGGAGATATTTTTATGCTTATCAGGGTGTAAGAATGGACTATGACCTCCAGTTGTTGCCAAGTAATTCAAGGGTGTTCTTAAAGGCACAGGGTGCATTAGTTAGGAGAATAGTTGCTCACAGGTTAATGTGAATATAAATCAATAACTCATGGGTGTTCTGAATAACAGTCTAATAGTCAGACAGACTGGAACACAAAATAAAAAAAAATGAAAATGAAAAAAAAATATAGCAGCAGAAGTTAACACCTGAACCTTCTACTAATGTCAGAGTGTGTTACTATTTATTTACATTTATAATGATTTTTAATTATTTTTAATTTTAATTTAATTTAATGTAATTTAATTTAATTAATTAATTTAATAATTTTAATTTTGTTCATGAATATGTGAATGAATAATTTCAAAACTGAAATTCTTAAAGTCCATGCAGTTAACTTAGTGCAAAGACTGGAAAAGTTTCATGTAGTTTTAAAATTCAAATCATACTGTAAATATGACAGACCAGAAGATGATGCTAACACTATGAGCCATTGTGACCATAATAAGGCAACTCTGGAATTTCCCTCTCTGTGTTGTGCGGCAACGTTTGAAAGCCCCTCTTTCAGTGACTATGTAAAGAAATGTTTTAAAATGTGAATCATAAAATGGAAGGATGAGGGCTCTGTTAATTCGAGTCAAAACCAGGTTCCTCGTGATCTGTCTGAGCACAAAGAATATCATAGATTTTGTCTTTACATTTTGACCACCTGTGAAAAACCAGGCTGTTTATTCTCTGTGAACATGCCTGACTATGCCTGGTCTTTGAGATTGTTTGTTCAGTGCAGACAAGCGATCACCTCACCTTGAAAACAAACATCTCTCCCCTGAGCATAGTGACAGTGTCAAAGTTTCCCTCACAGATGTTAGGCCCGTAGTGGTCCGGGCGGTCTGTGGTGTGAGGCTTGTCTGGCCGGCGGGGAGGGGCCCCAGGTGGGGTCTTTGGTGGATTGGGGGGCCTGGGGTCTGGTTGGGCCGGCCTGCGAGGTGTGATGGGGGGCAAGGTCTGGGTAGGGGTGCTGTCTGGTGGTCCTGCAGAAAACAGAATTTTATTTATTTAGCAGAGGCTTTTATCCAAAGTTATATACAGTATTATTATTTTTAATCTTTTTTTTTGGTCAGATGGTCCTTGGAGCAATTGGGGGGTTAAGGGCCTTGATCAAGGGCCTAAAAGTAAAATCACTTGGGTGATGGTAGGATTTGAACCAGCAACTGTCTGATCACAGGTACTGTGTCCTAACCCACTGAGCCACACACCATCCTCTCCTCATTGGGGAATCTCATGATGACTAAATACCTTGTTGGATACAGAACAACTGAAACTGCAATGCCAGAGATCTTCTGGTGGAAAGAACCAACCATTCAGCACAAAGCCAAACACCAGTTACCCCCAGAATTACCAATGTAAGCTACTATAGTGAGTCAGTGATGCATTACTAATGTCGAGTTAGGCTGTTCCGCTAATTCTATCAATGAACGATGTCAGATTTATGGAGCAGGGACAAAATGCTTGGGCTATCGTACGCATCCCTATGTTTCTGCCGGTCCTGGACTCGGCACCGCTATCCCTTTGGGGGTTTAAGTGAAGCAGGGGGGAGAGGGAGTGGGGGTGGGAAAGGGAAAAACACAAGCGCCTTGTTTCCAGAGAAAGCACACTGAAGCCCTGTCAGAGGGGAGGCCCACCGTAGATCTGCTGTATCCCCCGCAGGTCATCCTCAGGCAGCTCGAAGTTCTCCGTTTCCATCCACTGATAGAAAGGCGCCATGATGGCTAGAGGGTTATTGGAGTGTTCCAAGCCCAGAGCATGGCCCAGTTCATGCACGGCCACCAGGAAGAGGTCATTGCCTGGACAGAAAGAATTTTGACGTTTGATGCAAATGCACATGATTGTTTTTGTGCATTGTGTCAATTCTCATTCTGTAAAGTTATAAATCAGTGGATAAACAGACCGAAGTAGTGAAGGTGTGGTCTACGTTCTTCAGTCTCTCCGGTTTTTTGGGATCTATAAAACCGCTGGGTTCCGAGTGGTACCTGCATCTCATAAAGCCGGCACATACACTGGATCTCGTTACCAGCTCTGAGCGGTCCAAATCGCGGTTTTATTGCACCCAACTCAGTAAGGTTTACAGCCTCTCTATATCACTGCGTGTTAATTCAAGCGAGGGACTGGGAGAACCGCTCCTTACAACCCGTAACTCATAGAAACTCTTTTAAAATAAACACAAAACTCTGGGATTTACTAGACATAAGGCCCAGTGTCCTCAAGTATAGATATTAAAAGTATATTATGGGATTTCTGCTACGGTGTGAACTTCCTTGCTTGGAGAGAAATAAATGTGTACAGTAAAGAAATCCACACTATTTTTAGAATGAATACAGTAATGGTGAAAGTGAGGCTTTCCCCTGCTACTGCAGATCCCTGTTCCAGGTAGAGTCTCAAGCAGCTCTTTGTGTCCAGCTTCTTGCTCAGCTCCCTGACCCCGGGCCACTTCCCCCTGGCCGAGGCAGGAAGAGCCTCACAGTGGGGTTTGTGTGAGTGAGCGTGCCAGTGCGTGTGTGAGCGATTGTGCGAGCGAAAGTGCGAGGGGGCACTGACCCCCCCCGTGATATCCCATCCTCCCACAGCATGCCACGCGTACGCTCGGCAGAATGAGCCAAATGTCATTGTGTGTGTGCGTGTATATCAGGGAGAGACGTGCAAGTCTGAACAGGTAAAGCCTTTTATTTCTACATTTTATGCAAAAAAAGACAAGCGTTACACCCCCCAGTGGAGTTCATTGCTGCAGCTGTTAGCGGCACTAATGAAGTTGTATGGATAAGGGCCGAGCGTTTCGCAGAATGCCTTGCGTGGTGCCCTGCTTTTACTGGGAATCCTTCGTGCTTTACAGAACCACATCACTTATGTCTGCTGTTTTCCCATGTTCCGCAAAAATTTACTAAGCCCTAAAAGGCCATTTTATTGCCCCGTAGTCTACGCTCTCGCCTGATGGCTTGTTTGATGTTGGCTAAGTATAGCTGACCGCCTCCCTTTTCACGTAAGGCGGGCTGCCCTCCCAAAGGCCCCTCTCTGCACATGCACACGCGCTCCCTGATCAATAGGGTACACCCATTCCAGTATAGCAGGGTCTTGACCTTCCAGCATCACAGTTACAATGACCTGCTCGATACCCTGCTTATAGAAAAATATCTCGCTGAACCCCAGCCAAGTCCAGAAATAGGGTTTACCTCAGCACAATTTCAGTTTTCAATAGGGTTTTCTTTTAATTATTAGAGAATTCCTGGAGGTCAGTTCACTTCAATAGTACTTCACAGTTTTCTTCAAGCCTGCAGGATTCATTTGACTTTGATTTCCTAGATATGCTCTCTCTTAATCTGCATGTTCAGTTCCGCAAAGAGGGATCCCTGTGTCCTGATGTGGTTCAGGATAAGCTGAAAAGATGTGTGGCTTTGGGGAGGACAGATCAGGGATGAGATCATGCTATCCTTGAGGCTGTCAAAGGAAATGTAGATGTTTGGACCCGTATTCTTTCCAGTCATTCTAGGGTTCCCCACCCCCGAGTATCAATGCAGGAGAATGAAAAAGGGGCGAGGATTGTGACAATCATGTGACTGTTTAAATACAAAGGCCCACTTAAAATCCATGTGCACTCTAAATGTGGGTAGATTAACATCAAGGCTCTCTTGCACGCTCACATACATGGCTGAAAGATTCGAGCACTATCTCCCAGCATCCAGATGTTTGTTCTGTTTTACAGATATGGTGATATCAGCTGTTGGCTCTGCAGACAAATTTCAGACATCCTAGTCCTTTTGTCTCAGGAATGTCGCACTTCCAGTGCAAATTAATGGCTATTAACCATGGGCAATTCCACAAGTGAACACGGAGGATTCTTTATGTGTCCTGCTTGAATTTGCTTAATTTTAGCTTAATTTCTAGCAGATTAGTGAACTCCTTTTTCTGCAACACTCCGGAAAGGTTCATAGATTCCAGAGAAACCTTTGTTCACCTTCCAAAAATTGTGTTAAGTATCTCTTTATTGCCTGCAAATGCTACGCGGCTACATCTAAAGTTCCACCCAGAGGTATGTCTGACACCACCTCCAAGGCTGCAGACCTGTTCTCTTACACATTACCTCAATGCCTCGTCTCCACCATAAAAGGGCCCCAAGGAAGTGGCTGCCTACAGTACCGCCGCACTTAACAATACAAATGTGTGGCTAACCATCTGTGTCTGTTTTAACTCAGGAAATGACAAAACTGGTGCCTCATTACAGGAAAAGGTTCAGTCATTTATTTCCTTGGCGCCACATAAGAGAAAATAAATGACGAATCAAACTGCGAGGAAAACATCACAACAATAAAGGCTGCTAAAATCCATTGATACTTTGTTACGACTGTTTTAGAGTATAGATGTGAGGAGAGGTAGGGGGGACTGAATGAATGAATGGATGACATCACCCTGCTGGTTTGATCATCTGCTAAGCCTTTTGAAGTTTCCCGGCAATACAAATAGCAGAAGAAACAAGAAGTGTGGAGATCAGCCAGTGGAGGGCTTCTCTATCACCAATCGTAGTAGCATTACTTAGCTGACTTGGAGTCAAGAAAATCACCGTCTGCAACCTGAGATCTGGTTTTAGCCCTGGATACCACCAATAAAAAAGTCTTTTCTAAAGACTATCAACCTGAATCGGCTTGTCCTCATAAAAACTGACCTGAATGAATTTAATTAAAGAGCCTGCTAACAAGAACAAGATGACCTCCATATTCCGTATTCTTTTGTAGGTACTGCTGTAGAATTATAAAAGTAGGAATGAGCACAAATATGCTTTTTCCATTATTCCATTATTGTCACAACATTCTACTAGAGCGGCCAACGCACTCACCGGAATGGTCCTGGCTGGCAACTGTCCAAGGCTCGTCCGAGTCAAAGTGTGTGTCCCCACCCATGCCGGGTCCTGGGAAGTAGGCATGAGCTAGGAAGCCACCTTCACCGTCGAAGGGTGAGCTATCACCATGGAAACCAGAAGCGAAGAAGATCAGAATGTCAGGCTCCTTCCGTCGGCCATATTTGATCTCGTGATAGGGAATCTCCTCGAATTGCAGAGGTGTCACTTTCTCCCACACGCTGAAGGCTTTGCGGATAGCTTCGTATGAGTTATACTCCCCCACTTTTGGTGTGTAGTTTTGGATGCTGGAAGAAGTCAAGACATATACCTCAAATCAAGACAAATACTTCACTCCAACATATCCTACGCAAGATAAAACTGGCTGCAGTAGGACGATAAAGTTGAATGAAGCTTTACTTTGATGTTTGTGCAAAGTATATTGGAACTCTTTAGCTTGTTTATATTACATCTTGCTCTCCTTTGAAACATACATGTATACCAGGACTACTCAAATCACGATCCTCAAGGGCTGGGCATTGCTGATTTTCCAGTCTTCCTTTACCTGTGAACCAGGTGTGAAGGCTCTTTAGCCTTTCAGAGTCAGTAATTACTAAGCTACCTGTCTAGGAAAACTGAAAACAAGGTCTGGATTTGAAATTGAGGACCAGATTTGAAGAGCCCTGATGTATACTGTGGAAAGCAAACTTTGGGTTCAGAATGCAGGGTCAGCAGTTTATAGGACGACCCAAGAGCATCATGAGGGGGATAATGGCCTTACAGAAATGCAAGAAATCTTCTGAGAATGCGACTTGAACTGGCAACTTTCCAACCACAGGCACAGAGGCCTAGCCCCCAAAGCCACACACTAGCTGCCAGTTATGAAGTAAAATCAAAAACATCATAGAGTGTGCAGTACAGGTTTCTGACAGCGGCACATATTTTTGTGGGTGTTTTTTACCTAAATGTTAACAGGTCTTTGTTCCACTTGTGGCCAGTGAGCGCATAGCGCTTCCGCCGCACATTGGTTTTGATCTGACCCCCAAACTTGTCTGGAACTCCACAGCGAGGTTTCTTCATGGCCCTGCCCACGGAGAGAAATTAGCATCAATTACAAGTGAAGCCAGTGGGCAACTAGCTCGTAGAACTTTCCATAGGTACCACGGTCAGTGGACTGCATCAGAATCCGAACCTTTATTGCCACACAACCAAGACATAGCAGACAGATAATTAATATCAGACACAAAATACACGACAGAGTAAATGCAAGGTATGTGATAAAAACGGTAGTTTGTGCAAATTCAAGTAGGCAATGCAAAATGTTGACTCAAGCACAACACACACAGCTGGATAAATCGATACAACGGTGTAGGAGAGTTCTATATTGGGGGATGCAACTTAAAAGTGACATGCTGCTCTCCAGCTATTGAGCTACTGAAATGCTGCACAGGGTTCAACAGTAGGATATGTGATACATGAACAACATGCTCTCAATCGTTCGCATCAAGTCAAGTTACACGTGACATATTAGACGAACAGGGTGGGCTGTTTCCTGAAAAGGCTTCCATAACAGAGCTATCAGGTTACTGCCAACCCGCCCCACCACTGCACCCCCTGTTGCTTTTGTAACCCCACCCGTGACGAGTTTAGGTGCAGTGGGCCAGGAACAATTTAGTTGACCGTTTTCAGGTGACAGACTGCAGTGCAACCCGACCCAACAGTGGGGGAGGCAACGCACTTCTGCGTGGATGGATCCATCTCGCCGGTGACGGTCAGGCCATAGAAGCGTTGCATCTCCCTGATGGCGTTGGACAGGATCTGCCCCGAGCGCATCGTGGACATCTGCCGGCTGGCCTGAGGTAGGTACCCGTACATCCGTAACCACGCCTGGGAAGAAACAGGAGGAGGAACAGCTCAGTATCAGCACAAGCAGATGCCATTAGTCCATTAGTCCATTAGTCCAGCCAGACGGGCTGTTGATGTACAGTACTGTGCAAAAGTCTTAGGCAGTCAAAAGAAATGTTGAAAGCTCATTATCTGGATAGTATATTTGTATATTTGATCAGAACAAAAACACATTTTGACGTTAGAATATAGGCAAATTAAGAGTAAGACAATGAAAACTAACAGGGATTTTTTCTGTTTTTAGCCACCACCAGCGTATTTAATTAATGAACTAAATATGCTTTAACAGTCAGTGAGATATTGATTAGCTGAACAAGGTGCGCTAGTGGCTGAGTCAAAAAATACATGGGTGATTTGAATGGTTGCTCTAAATACTGTGGTGATTATAGGAGAGGTGTGAAATGGTTACACTAACACACTTCTACAGACATAATATCATAGTTTTACACAAACATGAAACAGAGTCAGAAGTCAGCAGATCACATGACAGATGGAGAGTGGAACAGATCCGTGGCATTATTGACAGGTTACCAATAACTCCACAACAACTTTAGAAACCCATGTTACTGGCAAAGTCACAGTCCGTGAAGCGTGAGAAATGTCGGTGTTTTGTTTGTATACATGGACTGAGGAAAAATATGTTCACTTTTTTTTACCCCACTTAACTAGTAGTTAGTTTAAAACTATTATAATAACCAGCAAATCTCCTTATACATTCGATGGCACATGATTGAATGGATTCCTAAAGTAGAAACAAATGGCAATATATTTATTAATGTAATAAAAAAATACATCTCACACATTTCCCATCTTTCTTAGAAGTACATTAACAGCTCTCAGGATTTTGGATATAGTTCTTTGCGTTTAAATGGATTCTATAAGAATAAATCAACCCACATTGCTTCCATGTGTCTCTGTAAAGCTTCTTGCAGCAGGTGTTCGCCACAAGCAGACAGAGGGAGACAGTGGGACATGTTTACTGGATGGGAATCATGAGTAGGCCCTACCTGCCAGCTTGCGACCTTCCATAAGGTGCCGGGACCTACTCTGCCACATGCCACTCAAAACCTCCCAACCCCAAAGGCCTCCTTGTGAGCAAGGGCCGAGACCTATCTGCGGCACAAAGCCCCTGTATTCCCGCCGTAACAGCGCGTTACTGTCGCCAAGGCCGTTAACCACTGACCACAGGTCTAGTAAGAGCATGCTTGAACCCCCCCTACTGTGCTTCCCATACACCAAAAAGGCAAAACAAGGATAATATTTTTAAGAGTGTCAAAACACAATTCCTCATCTCTTCTCCCCACTCAATCACTTATAAAGTTTCCTTACTCCCATTCTGGCCAACAATGGCCCCTCTTTTTCCAATCTACTGCCCTGTGAATGTCTGAATGCCCCATCTGTTTGTGACACACCTACACCTTGAGATAAGCAGCCCTGTTCATTGACGAGGGGGTGGGGGGGGAGAGAGAGATGTGTGTGTGATGAAAAATCAATGAAGAATACCAGCTGGGGCTCTGGCGCACTCATCAACTCCACTTCTACAAAAGGGCGCCTGGCATCAACTACATGAAAGTATTTATTGCAGGGCACTGGAGCAAGTGTAACACTCTGAATCAAAGGATGTGTCAGGGCTTCTACGCCAACAACCATTTCCAGGACGGCAACTCCATGCATTCTTCAAGGCGCTCATGCAGTAGGAAGATCTAAAGAGACACATGTTTTGCTCATGTGCTTCCTTACCAGGTGCTTCTCAATGACAGCCTCGAGTTACAGCGCCAGCACTAAAGATCCACGGACAACAGAATTGACAAAAACCAGTAAAGATGCACCCTAGTGTGACCAGGGGGTAAGAACGGCCAAGATGTTAGCGGCTGTATGATGGTTTAACTTGCAGAGACTGGAAACTTGCCATTTTCGACCAAATGTGTTTTTGGTTCAGGGAGAAACCATAGTGAAAGATTCAGGGGAAGTTTTCATTTTAAAACAGTAGGGCTTCCAGACAGTGGAATTCTATCTCATACCTGCCCTGTGTCTGCATTCTCCGAGCAGAACCTCCTACTGTACTCTGCCAAAGAGCATCTGCAGATTAATGTTTATAACTGAATTGTGGTAGATTGGATAAGAGTCTAAGCTGCTACACAGCAGATCCAGAATGAACACCGCAACCCTGTTCCGCAAAGAACAAATAATGATCTTGAACGAAAGGTCAGTTTAGCAAGTCCTTCCACCAAGAAGAGACATTTGAATCCATCTGAGCCCACAAACCACTCTTTCATTGATCTATCGTTTCCTTTCCTAACTGAATTCCTACCACATGCAGTATGTTCTACAGCTCTCTCTAAATCCATTATATCTGTTAGCAAATGTATTGTGTGGCTCAGCTGGTTAGAAGGCTGTATTTGTGATTATAAAGTTGTTCGTTCAAAACCCCAGGCTGGCAGAGTGATCTTGCTACTGGACCCTTGAAGAAAGTCCTTAATCCTTAAGGGACTGCCTGACCCCTGCATTTTCAAAAAAATGTACATTGCATTAGATAATATAAAAATAGTATCTGATACATATGTATCTTGTATGTACTACAATGTATACCCCACCATTTTTGCGCTTGTCCACTCCGTGAAGACATTCTTGGATGCTGCTTGCCAGCCACTTTCGGAAACGAGTGACATTTCCTTAGGCATCACACTTCATTCCCTTTACAGAGAAATAGCCGCTCTGCCCCCACATTCCCGAGCAATGGGACAATGCTGGGGGAAACGGAATGAGAGGATCGGAAGCGCCAGGAATCCTACAGACGAGCAGCATGCTGGAATGCGAGGGCTGAGATGGGATAAAGGCTGGGTTTCAGGAAGAGGTGCAGTCGGCACTCTGTGCCTGGCAGACTCGGCCCGCCCTGCTCTGCATTCCTCCCTTCATCAAACTCCTTCTCCATCTCTTTCTTTTTGCCCTGCTCTCTTTCTTGCTCTCTGTCTGATACAGCCTGTTTAACAAGAGCATTCATTGTTCCTCCTGAATGGCTAGGGAGCCTCGCAGGCCTTAGTGTCTCCGCTCCTTTTGTCGGTGAAACAGCTGTAATGCTCAGCAGGCACAGGCAGAACAGCTGAGCCATGGTGGCGCCGCCCCCCCCCCCCCCCCCGCCCCGGCTCTATGCTCCAGGCTGGCCACCCGGGAGGGAGCAGACAACACCGTCATTATGGCTCGTGGGACAGACAGTCAAGTGGAGCTGTGGACCTGGGGGCCGGGCTGAGCCGGCTTTGGGATGGGGGGCCCAGGGAAATGGGTCAAAGATATCAGACTGAGAAGGGGAACGACGGACATATGGGAAGTGAAAAATCACACAGTGACTGGCTGAATATAGGTGGTGAGAGAGCAGATATTAGGGTGCATATAAATAAGGTCATGGTTTCAAAAAGGGAGCCATATGTACAATAGAAGGAGGTCGCTGGTCAAAAGGATAAACACGGTCCCACGGTAACTCTAACACCGACCTTGATAAATCCATACTCAAACATCTCCTGCTACTGCCATTATCTCATTGTCAATATTGATTATTCTGATGATAATGCTACGTTTCGCTTGCCTCTGGAAGCCTCTCGGCCATCAGAAACCAGAATCCTGTAGCATATATGCAATAGTGCAGCAGGAATGCTGGTTTCATGTTGCCAATATGTTCTTGAGGAATTGCAGAAGATTCCACAGTACGTCAGGCAGCATTCGCAGTCCTGCGCGGGTGTGGGTTGGTGTATTTGTATCTGTAATTTCAGCCACGTTCAACCAGGCCTTTATTTGGCAGTGGGGTGGGAAAATCAACCTGTTTTGTTCCCATATTACAGGTTCGGATTCAAATGCATAACATCATCATCTTTCTGACAACAAAGATCCACCAACGATCAGTCTTTCTATTCCAGTTACAGGAGGCTTACTGTCTATTCTAGAAACATGTAATTTTTTCTATTTTAGCCGAGTTTAGCAAAACAATATACAGAATATAGTTATAAATTTACTCTGTCTGTTTTATTTCCAGTTTAAGACGAAACATGGAATTAATTACAAAATCGGGTATCATGTCTGACAGATGTGCAAATGTGGAGGCAGGAAGAAGCCAAATCAATATAAAAATGGCCACAGGAAGGCAAATACCGACCATGCCACATGAGACGGGTTCCTCTCGGCCTAAAGACAGTCTGGTTGGTGGCATTTTCACCACCTCCTGGATTTTAGCCTTACGGGTGTCTGATACAAATTAACACCATGCCATTCTTACAAAGACAAACTATCTTTTCCAACAAGCAACATGCCTTTTCAAAGACAGACTAAAAGCTGATTTTTAAAAAAATCCTTGGATAAAAACTATAAAGATAACAGCAAATACACACTGTCTTCAGGTATAACATACTATGTATGTCTTTCCCTGTTAATTCCCTGTTAATAGATCAAGCACATATTGCTGTGTGACATCTGGTTTCTGTGTATTAGGGGTTAGTAGTTTTCAGACATAGGCCTAGAGGCATTTAGCTACCTGTCTCAAATGGACACAACTCTGACCAATCACAGATATAAGGTTATATGGAAGGCAGAAGCTGGTTGTAGAGACGCTTCAATGGCAGTCAGATCATAAGCCTCATGTTTTTCTCAGGTGCTTCCATCCGTGGAGCGTCATAATAAAGCACATGGCTCATTTAACCTTAGTTTGACCTTTTTTAGCATAAGCCAAACCTTATATCCCACCAAAATTCAACAAAACAGTGTAATTACTATGTCTGTCTGTCTGTCTGTCTGCATGTCTGTGGATTACTAGTGAATGCAAGGCGTGGTTGGAGAATAGAGCAGATGCCTCAACAGGCAGATAAATGGAAATACAGGGGACAATACTCTCTGTCTGGGGTGGTCGCCCACAAGCCTTTCTGTCAACATTCAACAATAGCTGTTGATGTAGAGACCGCTCATTCAATAAGTGTCAGCAAAGCCAAACTGTCCCTCCCACTGCTTCACCACCAATGTTGTTGCCTAAGCCTGCAGACCGTTTTATGACAGGTGTGTCAGAAAGCCAGCACAAAGACAGTGGTGTAGGCAAGAATAATGATGAGAAAAGGGAGAGAAGAGGGGAGGAAGGAAGTGATGGGTGGGCTTTCAAGGAGGGATAGTGACTATACTTACTGAAACAGCATGAGGAGGCTGATATGGAAGGTAATGAAAAGGCACTAAGAATCCAATGAAAGCAGGAGCAAATGGACATGAACAACCCACCAAACATTTCCGCCCGGATAAACCGTGTCGGAGCTAACAGGCACAAGGTAACAGCGGCGCGCTTTCTACCAATTCCTCGTTGCTCCAGAGAAACTCTATAGGGAGTTTCATGTCCACATATGGTCTCCAACGCAGGCATGTCAAGGAAGTCGGTGAACTAAAGCGATACGTGTGCCGGGGAAGGGGACCGGCCGCCGGAGATGCGCCACACAGCTCAAGCGCGCTGCTTAAGGTCAGAAATCAGAAGATCATAAAGTCAGAAAGAGAAATCAAAAGAACCACGTGACAATATTGTAAATAATGAAGAACACACATATTTACGAGCCGCTGCGACCACAAAACCTACCAAGCCAAGTCATACGATGATGAACCACTTGTAATTCGCTAGATAGACGCCAATGGTAATATTTCATAGGAGGCCAATTAACTTTAGTAACCCATCCACTCATTAGTACGTGCTTAAGTAAACGGAGGAGTCAACCACTGTCGACAGTAAATCAGAATGAAATTAATATATTTTTCAGCGTATCCATTACTATCATCTGTCACTCTTGGAAATTGCAATTGAACATTTGTATTAGTATCACTCTAAAACTGGATAAAGTTTCAGTTTAGACTACTTAAAAACGGACTTAATGTACCAAACATTGAATTTCTGGAATTTTAAAGCGTAAGAGAATGAATGCAATGGAATGCAATGTTTGCGATGTTATAGACCTATCAGGAATAAAAAATGAACCTCACCTCGGGGCTGAAGGAGTCATCTTCCCCAGCATGCGTCCTGCTGCTCAGTAAAATCAGGAATGAGAGAAGCGCGCTCCACTTGATGAGTAACATAGTCCAACATTTCATCGGCGATATCATCGTCTTCTCCAGGCGCTGTCACCTTGCTTAGCAGAGTAACCTTGTCAATCCACCCTTGACAAGGACAGGTGCTTACGCCGACGCAATGTCTGCTATTTAATTCACCTTAGAAATTTAAGTCCTTTGTTTCTTGGTGCAGCAAAAGAAAAAATAGACTGAGTCGAGGCAATAAGCACACATCGACCGCATCAAAAACCGTGGAAGCTGACAAAAATCCGTACTGTCATTCTCAAGGACGAGGTCCATTTACCAAGTGGTAAACAAATTTTGCTATTACTATACAGGTCATTTCTATTTATTGTCACGAAAATGTCCAGAAGTTAAGTTCCAGCGCTTGCAGGCTCTTGTAAGATATGTTTCGTGCCCTCCCGGTCACACAAACAGACTGACAGCGCAGATTTAAAGCTAACTGCTCATTTTTACTCATGCGTCCGAATTAAACACTATATATTTCATTCCGCAATTCCTAATAGGCGACACTGTGCATTCAAAATAAACTCGTGTGTCTTAAATGTGCTCAGTTCACTGTTATTTCCTGCATATTCTTGATTTTAAGTTAATTGCGCTAGTTTCACTAAACCAGAGAAGAAGTTCCGAAACAAACACGCTTGAGAATAGCACGGACAAAAATATATATAACTTTTTAAATATACTTGCAAATCAGCAAACACAAAGGTGGTACGATCCAAATTTCTTTCAGTTCATACGGATAATGCCCTGTCGACATGCAGACTACTTCTTGTGCCCTCCTTCTTTCTTCAGCTTAATAAAACGCTGCTGTTGGACGCCCCCTTTCAGATCTGTCTTTGGGATGGGTGGGCTGGATGAGATTAGAAGATAACCACGCGTCTTTAAGCTTCACTTCAGTCGTTTCATAGCAATCCGACAAGAGTATGAATTATTCATTTAACGGGGTCGGTGAATATTTTGTGATTCATTTGGTGAAACAAACTAAAAACGACAGAAGCAGAAGCCGGAATGTGAGAGCAGTTAGCTTGTGCTAGATGTTTTGATAGTGTCCCAGCGTATGTCCTGTGCAGTGCTGACTCTACCAATAATTATAATTTACTTGATTAATTGTGCGTGATTTATAGTATATTGTACCACTGAAATGGTACATTTACAATTTATAAAGCTCTGTTAAAGGCTATTCGCCTCGTAAATAACACCTTGATATGCCATTACAGGTCCACTTCTCTGTCTTCTAGTATCGGAGATTGCAAATATCCGTCTTTAGCATGTTAAATATCATTATCAGAAGCATTGGTAAGCAGAATGTCCTTCAGTCTGGATGCCTTATCTGGAAGTGGCACATGATGACAGATGTGTCTACTGTTTGTTGGGATTGGCTGGGCAATTGCTTCAGGACGAAATACTACAGTCCATAGAGCACCCTTCTCAATAAAATAAACTTAGCCACAAACAATCAGGTTGGTGGGGGGGCTTGTTCACAGTTGAAGGATCTTTCTGATCAGATGCAGAAATCCCGACTAACAAAACAAAGCTCACATAAGTTATGACGGAGTCTGGGGTTTGGCTGTGCAGATATAAATAGATATTGCAACGAATATTCAAAGTTAAGTTACCATCTGAAATTATTTATTCTGGGGTTTGTTCATAATAGCTTAATTATCCATTAGATAGGGTTGAGGGGGCGGGGGGAGTGAATTTAAAAATGTTCTGTTGTCTGCTGTATTTGCAGCATAATGTTCTGAAGAATAAGCATTTCTTCCCTAAGCTTTTCTAGGGAAGTCTATAAATGTTTCCCCCTTAGTTGCCCCCGTCTCGTAATTAAAACTTGCTGTCAGGTTTGACTCTAATATTGTGCATTCATACGGTTTGTGTGGGGTATGTTCAATTAGAGCCATGGACTCAGGAAAAATCTGGAGAAAACATCATCTTTTCGATGAAAGTTTCATTTGTGATGCTAATTTTGCTGCCATTCACTCGGCATTTACGATACGGTATGTTCGTGTCTCCTCTTCCTTCCCTGTCTAATAAAGACACTTTGACAAATGCCAAGGTGGTTTTGGCACCCACTGAAACTGGGGCTGGTAAAGTCGTTTTTGAGGAGAATGTAGTAAAACAGAAAGCTTTTGTACAACAGGCGAACTTGATGTTTAAGTGTACACTAAAAAATGTGAAGACGTAGAATAAAAATAAAATTAAATTTGTCAAATGCTAAGAAAGGTGATGGCGGCCTCTGCTGGCGAAAAGTAAATATTCAACAGAGCAAAGTCGTTCCGTTGTTAGCGAATACGGGTCTGGATCTAGGCGGAACTTTTCCCACATAGCTTAGAATGGACGGTAAGCGCCCCAACAAAACAAAGACAAAATGACGACGTGCTGCAGAAAGCAGAATTAATCCGGTCGGCAAGTTTCATCGTACACCCCCCCACCCCCCTCTCACACTTTAACCGTCCATATGAAAACCAATAAACACACACACACAAACACACACACACACACACACACAATACTGTATTTGTTTCTTGAAGTGTCCAAATCAACACGCGGTATTTTACTTGATTAATATGAAATAAGTTCACACTTCCCGTGTAATTCCTTACCCTTCATAGTTAAAAAGGTGACCCTGTCCGTGTAACAAATGATAGGTGTGATGGATTCACATTCATACATTTTTACAGCGGGAATACAAGCACAGTAGCACACACGTACGTCGCAAAGGAAAACTTGTCTAGTCTGAATATTTGTGCCAATCAAAATAGTAAGAGTATTGAGAAATTATTATTATTATTATTATTGGGAATGCAGCTGACAGAAAACTGCGCTCGGCTTTCTTCCAGTATTGGAATTAACAGACAATTTAGCTCAGGGATCTCAAACTCCAGTCTTAGAGGGCCAGAGCCCTGGACAATTTTTGGTTTACCCTCATTTAACACACCTTATTCAACTCTTTGTGCTAATTACCACATAGCTCTGGAGCTGAATCATTCATGGTGAAACAGGGAAAGGTCTAAACTACACGGGGCTCCGGCCCTCCAGGACTGGAGTTCGAGACCCCTGATTTAGCTGTTTGAGAATGTGGTTTGACAAATTGGCTCAGCCAATCGCATTACTCCATATAAAGTTGAACCGCCCATAATAATTTGCTATTGGCGCTCACATACACATCTTCTGCCTCTTATATTCCCTATTACTTGTCAAATGGACATAAATCACCGTATAGGCCCTTTTCGATTATAAGACAACCCCCACTTTTTGGCAACTATTTTTAGAAAAAAAATGCTTTCGGTATACCAAATCTTACCTTTATAAAGAAAAATAATGTAATTTTTTATGACAAGAACATATAATAATTTTACCAGCAATCGGATTAGGGCCTACAATAAGTGTATTAACTAGCGAACATTCCAAAACATAAATGTGCTATTTGGGGGGGGGGTTAGACTACATAATGAATATGCGCAAGGCTTGTGGCGTTTGTAATATTCATTATACAAACGCCACAAGCCTTGAGGGCGCAGAATGTTTTCGATGCAGCAGACCAACGCGAAGAGGACAAAAAACATATTGCGGAAAAAGGCTGAGCCATATTAATAAATGATATGACACCTCTTCTGAAATGAATGTTACTATCTTTAATAACCGCCACTATCAGTTTAATACTAGCAGCGGCACAGCCAGGGAAGCCGGCGATTTACAGACACTCGGGGATACACGCTAAAGACGCGCAATGCAGGGCTGCCCGCTCTCACGCATCTTTCAGACTCTCACACTCACGCAAGAAATCTTACAGCAAATTATATTACGCTAAGTCAAAACACTCATTACAAAATATCGTATTGTAACAAATGTAATGTTTATAAATATGGTACAAAAGAGAAGGAATTACATACAACTAAATATAAAAGCAGCACGGTAAAGTTTATATTGCACATTAGCTAATTTTGTTGTTAATACAAGATACATATGAAATATTTGTATTATTGCAGAAGTACTATTTAACTGTTTTTACAGGCTGATAAGCACAAGCCTCTAAGAGTCTGTATGAGCTGTTAATGTCACAAATATACAATATCTTCACCCAATTAATAAAGCTACTACATTAATAAAAATCTAGCGGGTTCATAAATATACATATATAACCTGTATGCATAATTGAATGCTATTAATTCATATACAGTAATTATTATGTTGACAATTTCAGAGATTGACGGACACGGGCTCAATTGAGTGGAATGAAAACAAAAATGAGATTGTCTGTTCCTGTAATCTTGTCCTTTTCATTGTTATTTAACCGGTACGGGCAAAACTCCTCCGATCACAATGCAAGGAAAACGTCAGTTTTGTTTTCAGAACCTGTGAAACTCCTCATACGTGCAAGATGTAAGCAGGCTTTTAAGAAATGGCTGCAGGGAAGTATGATGTAAGAGGTCTAGGTGGTGTAAACATCTCATGAACTTACAGTCGTTTTAAAAGTATGGTCCCAAGGGTAAAAAAAACAAAACATGTTGTTTATTGGTTACAGGTGTCCCTCAGAATCTCAGACAGAGACAGAAAAATCGCCTACATTGGTCTTGTGGGCTGTAGTCTGTCCTTTTTATTCATACTCTAATCCTATTCTACAGACATAGATAAAGAGAGTGCCATGTGAAATGCTACCCCTAAAATCTTCCTCTCCGCCTTGTACATCTGAACCCCAATACCTCATTCTTCTAACAGGAGGGTGGCAGTGGACGTCCCTATGGCAGTGCATCTCAGCGTGCTTCTGATGTTCACTCTTCTCAACATGCACTTTCTGCCAAATGAGTTAGTGGCAAACCTGTCAAACTCCAGTCCGTGTCTGTTCATGGTTGTCTTGTTGCACTATTCCCTCCCAGTCACCATCAGCTGGATGGCCACTGAAGGCTTTCACTTGTGCCTGCTGCTGGTATGTGTCTTCAAACACCAACATCAAGAGATGCTTGCTCACGCTGTCCCTTATGGGCTGGAGTAGGGCCTTCAGTGAATTTTATCTTATAATGAACCTCTTCTCCATTTCATTCTATCCTGTGGTCTTAGTTATATCTCTAAAGCATTATTGTCAATTTCTAGACCTTAATTGGGTCTTTTATCATTGCTAACTTTGCACGAGATATGACCTACTGTTAATTAAATTAAGATAGGTTTCATGGACATTTTTCTGAAACAAAGACGCAAAAAACATTAAGTCCTCACATACCCTGCATTTTTCCTCGGTCTGGTTTATTTACTGGAGTTTCCAACTTGTTGGTCAAACACAGGTTCTATTTAAAAAGGCTGCATAGATTTTAGTGATTGAAGCCAATCGGTTTCCATGGCACATTTGTTTAGGTCTTGTGAGAGGTTCTCTGTTGTGCCCCTTCCGGGCATCATTGAGAAAGAGGCGATTCTAGCATGTGAGGCTTCCCTCTACGAATAATACAATGGCTCTCTACGCGTAGGCTTCCTGTGAGCTATTCAAATAAAATATTTTTGTGAAATAATTAGAATTTTTTGATACTGAGTCGTCAAATCTTCAGCCCTAGGGAGCATACAATAGCAAACAAATTCACAAGTGTCTGGGAACGTTAGGACACTCCTAGTGCCTCTTGGTTGAAACAGTAGTCGGCACCTTACCATCAGTAACTGGTTATGCCAGTTCAAGAGGTATTGACTGTAAGCACATAACTCCTGTACTAACTGATAGGTTTCTCACATCACCCTGGAGGATTTTTTTTCAGGATGTTCCATGCAGAACTGCTTCAATTCAATCATAGAGTGTAGGTTCTAACATACAGTTTAACTAAGTTTAAGTCTTACCATAACATCTTGGTGTGTTTTAAATTTGCACTTTAGCCAGACCTAACGTTCTGGCGTGACATATTGATGAGGCTGAATGCCAGAGATACTCTTCTTTCTCGATTTTATTTTACATAATCAAGTCATTTATTTGGCTGCTCTGTTTTCCTTGATTTCCATTGCATTAGGTATTATAAGCAATCTAGAGATAATTTAAAGTACATGGAAGGATGTGCGGAGGTTATATGCAAATACTGTGCCATTTTGTATAAGGGACTTGAGCATCTGTGGATTTTCCCCTGCGGATATGGAGGACCGACTATATGTTGGAGTAGTGTGTCAGTTGAATGAAGGTGCTATCTGACAGACAAAGTGGTGAAGCTGGTTACCAAGGTGGGGTTCTTGGGTTTAGTGTCTATGTTCAACCTGGGTATTCTAGTGGTGGTTATCTACTTACCGTGGAGTGGAATTGTCCATAATGAGAAGGGGTTGGAGGAACATCTTCGATGTGCTGGGCGTCACGTTTCTTCGTGGTCTTACCCAGAACTTGCCATTCTCCTGCATCAGGACACAACTTGATCCCTAGCTGTGCTCTACAAGTCCTTCATCCTAAAGACATGGCGCGGTCAGTGTTCGTATTTGTAATCTGCATACTATAAGTTTGCTAGGCCTTCTCCTACATAAGGGTAACGAATGCGGACAGCACAGTTTTACTGATGCATGTGATGCACAGCACCATCATCTAAAGAGGCGTCAGAAGACCTCATGTCAGAAGAGTGCAGGAAAAGTTCTGGAGCTTAGAGAAGTTAATAATACCACCGTGAAACATGTCAGAACTGATCTCTCCGTTATATGAAAAAACGTGCACCAAGGAGAAATTTAAGGTTATAGTGTCAGATACAGACTTCAAAATTTTGCCAAAGACATTTCAGTAAAGATAACAAAAACAACCCCACAGCTACACCGAAGGATCTGCCATTCCTGCCTGCGTATCTTAATTACTTACAGTAACCCTGAAGTCAAAATCTGAAAATATAAAAAAAAAAAGATTATTAAGACTCTTGACAAGTCATGCTGTGGCAGCTACTGTAGCATGAGAACGAGTCTACAAATACAGCGCCAGAGGAAGATGCCAAACTGGTGCTCGATGAGATGACTTCCTTCTTTTACATTTTCATTTATTTATTTAGCAGATGATTTCATCCAAAGCGAAGTACAATTAAGAGAGCAAGGTCAGCCATTCCCTGGAGCAAGTGAGAGTTACGCCATATATTCAGCCGTATTTTCTTCCCCTACTCCAAAAGCCTTTTATATCAGTCTTCAATGATGTCCATAGTCAAAGAAAATCATGACAGTGTACGGTTTAAAATAAAACTTTATTTAAAGTTCTAGAATAAATTATGCAAAAACAGCTGTTTGGTCAATAAAGATATAATGCTCTATTGGTGGATGTGACTTTCTCCCACAACTTATTAACCCTTACAGTGAACACCAGACCATGGGTATATGCTCGGTAACCAACACAAGCATTACAAACCGTTGCTTGTTTCCAGAGGAACAAAAACTGTTCAATGAATGAAAAAAAAATCCCCACTTGTTTGCAAACACTAAACATTATAAATTTTTGAATGTCAGTGAAGACAAAAAAAAGGGGTCTTTTGGCAGAGGTGCCCGGCACCGTAAAATGCAAACCGAGAATGGGTGTCCAGCCCCTCTAGGGCTCAAGAAGTTGATTGCTCACAGTGGCTGAAACTGACCAGTGCCATTCATGTCACTGCATGCAGTGAGCTTGCTTGACCTTCATGAAAGCAGTACTGTAAGTTTTTTCTTTTTGGCTAAAAGCTAATTGCATTATACCACCATGGCTGATGATTCCTCCTGGACAGATGGGCATGGACATAAACAACTGCTTTGAGCAGAGTCAGAACACCATCTACGCCATTCCACAAGCTTCCCAAAAATGAGAAGAACCCCCCCCCACCTTCCCAAAGCTTCCCACTGCTTGCGAAAGCTAGCACCAAATATTATATTCTTTTGACAGTCATACTTAGGGAGATTAAAAAGTTTGACATAGCAAAAATGGAAAAATATATTTTTAAGAGGTATACACTGGTGTTACAGCATCGAAGAACATTTCAAAAGAAGTGTTAGGTCTAGTACTGAAGCGCAACAAAATCCACAACACAGTGACCCCTGGTGGCAACTGGTGCATTAGACAGTAGTATAGGCCACGCATACATACTGTTTGTGGTTCTCCACAGTTGAGCACCGACCAGCGGCACCCAGCACTGACTTGTCGCTGAAACAAACCCTGTAGGTGAAGCTGTGAGAAGCCAGCTATTGCTGAACATGGTGATCTGACTGTTCCTTAGATATAACGGTGTGAGAGACAAGCGTGCAAAGGCATGAAGTCTTGAAACGTTCAAAGACCTTTGGAGAAGTCGGCATGATATGACCGAGTGGAGGAAACATTTCCCAGTCCGCAGGCACTGCCACAGGTATGACGAATGGAGAGCTACAAAGGTTACTGGATCCCCAAGGTGAGTGTATAGTGTGCTTGGCCACAAGTCCACGCCTAGTCCACCTTCTCCATCTCCGTGAGCACACAGAAGCAGGTGAACTGCGTGAAGTATGTGAGGGAACCTGTCAGGAAACAGGGGTCAGGGAACATAGCCAGCATCCGGTTGACACACCCACCAAAGTCCAAACTCCCCATGTAAAACATGCTACATTGCCTGGTTTCTTGATTTTCATTGATGATACTTTATTGATCCCAGTGGGGAAATTCTCTTTTCGCCTACCCCATCTTGCTCTCCATAGGTAAGAGCAAGTTTGGCAGGAAACACTAAATTATATATCTATGAAAACATTTTGATTTTTTGAAAGTCAGTGAAGATACGGAGCTGGGGGTTAAGGGCCTTGCTCAAGGACCCACAGATGTGCTGAGGCTGGGCTTGAACCAGCGACCTTCTGATCACAGGCACAGAGACTCAGCCCACATGCTGTCCCCATTATCTCAGCAAAACAAATCGCACATAACTTAACTATTCTGCCATAACTCTTTTACAGAGAACTTTTGTAGACTTTTGTGTTTCACAGTTTCCATACAGACAATCCAGAGATTCGAAAGAGCGACCCTGAGTAAAGCTAGAAGATGCTGGAAATGGGTCGGAAACTGGAAGGTGGAAGGAGGTCTACTCACGGAGCAGATTTGTGATGAAGGGCGGTCTTTTGGACTCAGGTAAATAGATGCCAAGGATGTACACGGGCACCCCGGAGAGGGCAATCGCGATTCCGATGAGAGAGTTAATGGTGTCACTGTAGAGAGGTACGGCCACCAAAAACACAGTACAGAGGCAGAACACAATGGGGTAGAACAGAGACAACTGCAGAAACACGGGCACAGAGGGTGAACACACACAGACACAAGAGGAGGATAAGTTTTTGAGGAGAGAACAAATGGAAAGTTTATTAAATGCAAAAAAGCAAGGCTTAAAATGGATTTGTTTTTATCCTCATTTCAACCTCACCTTGAGAGGTCTTGGCCTATCGGGTTCCTTCCAGCGCAGGTAAATCTGCCCAGCAATGGACAGACCCACGAAGAACCAATAGCTGAAGCTATAGTAGTTGATTAACTGGAAGACATCTTCCACGGCCAAGTAGATCAACGCCATGGCACACTGCACAGAAGGTTGAAGGTTGCAGTTCACCAATCTTACCAGCGGGGGGCAACCAAATATTGAAACATTTTCCTCTGTATTGAAATTAATAAGTTGTTTTTTGAGTGGTCACGTTTTTTTCAGTTCCTGCCTCCAAATCTGTGTGTACAATTTCTCATGTTCACTGAGTATTCTGGATGAGTGGTTATGGAATATGTTTGAGAATTGTGAATGTACATTTTCACAATGAATGGCAAATTTCATCATGTAACAGGGGAGTGCCATGTTTTTCTCAGTATCACATGTTGTTTGTCAGCTTACAGCTAGAACAGTTTCCTAAACAATAACATACATAAATAGTCTTGTTTACTTTTGTTTCAGTTTTCATTACATAAGTTAAAATGTACAGCCACGAAGATTTTCTATTATCGTCGAAGAAATGTATTTAACCCACATGAGAGAAATTAATGTACCTGTTCCCCCATAGATAAAGTATGACAGCATGCAGGCCTTACGTTAAAGAGGAGAGCAGGAATGGGTGTGTATCTCTCCACGTGAATCATTGAGAGGGCGTGCGGGAGGTGGCCTTCACGAGAACCCACGAAGAAAAGTCTGTCAGCGAAGAGATGGAGGGCCGTTGGAGGAATCAGAGAGATGGTGATGCACTCTTCGGACAGAGTGCTGTTTGTTAATAGCCTCAAACCTCCTTACATGAACCCAAGGCCAAACAGAAAGGGCACCAACCCCAACCTCATGTGACAAAAATACGACATATAGAGAACAGGCCAACCCCCCCTTCACAAAAGTACGAAGGGTTATGATTTCAGCTGGAAAACCCTGGTCACAGCAGATATTGTAAAGTGCTTCCAGATGGCAATGAATGTAAAAAAATGAAAATTATCAAGAACAGATCGTATTAGAGCTGCAATTAATGAGTCTTT
This sequence comes from Mormyrus iriodes, assembly GCA_011763525.2. Classification (NCBI taxonomy): domain Eukaryota; kingdom Metazoa; phylum Chordata; class Actinopteri; order Osteoglossiformes; family Mormyridae; genus Mormyrus; species Mormyrus iriodes. The sequence continues at coordinate 23,359,898 of JAAGVU020000019.1, forward strand.
GCCGTATAAACCAACGCCCCTGAACATTAACAATGAAGGTTTTGGCGTTGGCCTGAAGAATGTATAAGGTGAAAAGTGAACAGAACAGGATACAGTTTGGTGAGCCCCGTCTCCCTCACAAGAAGCTACACTGTGAGACAACATGTTTGTGGCAAACACCTGAGGAAATACAGGAAGTAAGTGTCTGTACAAGCTCGCAGACACGCCTGGAAATGGGAGGAGTAAGTGGAGATGGTAAAGAGATGATGGGACACTTGACAGTGAAGGGTGGGGTGACAAAACAACAACACTGAATCAACAGCGAGGACTTTGACTTGCATTTTTGTTGAATGCTAACCTGGAGGCTGCGATGATAGAAGCGTTGAGGCCCCCATAGCAGGACAGAGCCACAGCTATGGGTATGGTCCAACTCATCACGCCCAACGTGTGGTCAGCAAAAGTCTGCAGATAGACATGGTATTAACATTTACACACAGATTCCACTCACTTCTAAATATTCATGCATACTAACTTGTAAATACACAGGAGAAATTGCACAAAAAATAACACTGAAGGTGTTTTAAGATGATCTTAAAAGCAATCTATACCTAATGATAAAAGATCAGGCACCGTTCATATTCACGTAATGGGAGGCTAACCACATAAAAACAGTTTTCTACTATTTGTTGTCTGTGCCATTCAGTTCATACCAGAGGCATAAAAAACAGGTACCATAATTAATGTGTATGTAGCAGACACTGTTGTCCAAAGTGATGTATCAGTATGGAAAATTTAGTCAAAGAGCAGAACCAGCTAAGCACCCCTGGAGGAGTTGAAATTAAAAACCTTGTTCAGGGGCCTAACTATAATGTTTGTGATTATTTTCATGATTTGAACCCATGACCTTCCATACACGGGCAAACATCCCTATCCCACTGAACAACCCTCATATAAAAGGTAGAACTCATCCACCTGTGACATCACACCTACCACAGCAACAGCATCACTCGCAAGAATAGCCCCCATGTCCAGGACAGCGTAGTAAGCCACGTTGGTGAGGATGTAGATGACCGTGACAACCGGCATGGAAATGGCGATTGACAAAGGCAGGTTTCTGTAAAGACACATCAGATTCAGTTCCATCAAGATCAGGAACTTCTCAAATCAAACTGGAAACCATTCCTGGAACCAACAAATTCAATGTCCTTAAATGTCCCTTTTTAAATGTAATATTCCTGTAGTATGCTAGTGACAGACACTGTTATTTGATTCTTTGTTGAGTGTTTTTGGAGCAACCGTGCTAGGAAAGGCGCCATATAGAAATAATGTAGTCTTGGCATTTTCTTTGGCTTCGGCATATCCTCAGTTTTCCCGAGGAAGGGCACATGTGAACCTTACTGCTCTTCACCAAGAAACACCCTGTTTTTTCTCCAAATGGACAGAGGAAACAAATAAAAAAAAAAAAATAAAAAAAAAAAATAAATAAAAAAAAATAAAATAAAAAAATAATAATAATAATAATAATAATTATTATTATTATTATACCTCTCCACCAACTTAACTGTATGTGCAATGCCACACAATGGGTAAGTGACGGTTCAGTGAAGACCAGGCATAACTAGAAGACTGACAATGAATGAGAGAAGGACACATCTCTGATGACACACAGACTGGCCTTAATACAGTCATTTTTCCATCCCTTTTAAGGGAAGGAGTCCCCTACAATTCTGGAAATCCTGGGCAATATGACTGCTGTGTCATATGAGGGTCATAGATTCCTGCAGTGTTATGCACTATAAACAATTAATTAATTTTTAATTATTAAATTATTAATCTTGTCAACTGTAAATGCTTCTATAATTTCGGCATTGAAACCTTTTGTTGATGAAAGGCATTTCCTAATCACCAATTGCCGGTTCTGCTCAGTTGACGTCATCACGCTCAAGCTGTTTTTCTCCACTGTGAGTCATTACGCTTCAAGAAATTGTGTTCCTTTTCGACTGGAGGAACATCCAGAGGGCAAACAACAGTCACATCAGTGCTACCCATGAAGTTGCCTAATGATTTATCACAGGCAATTAGGAGTCTCTGCCTCAGCTCAGGATGACAGTGCTTACTCCCAAAGAACTTGAAGAACTGGTAATGGGCAATCTGCAACTCATTTAAAGTTATTTAAAAGACCACTGAGTTCCGTAACCCATCAAAATGAAAGAAGAAACACCTAAGGAAGGCAGCAATGATTGAAGCAGGCGTGTCATTAGGCCTAGTTTTGGGGGACTTTTGCCCCCCTAAAATGTTTTTTCACTACCCCAAATAAATGTGTATTTATTGGCTTAACTCATGAACAGTCTACCATTGTCCCCCCTAGTAAAAATTCAGCCCCCTATCTATTCATCTCGAGCTATGCCATTGGGCTGAGTATTGCATTCTGGAAAGAGTAACACAATATCAACCTCTCCGGGTTTTTTATCTCCTCGGTGACAAAGTTGAGTGTGTCCCAGCCGGAGTAAGAGAAAAGTGCAGAGTAGAGGGCCAGGGCGATGTCACCGGGCTTCCAAGAGGAGCCTTGAAAGGAATCCTCAAAATTCATGGTGTGCCCTATGTGCAAACACAGTGACATGCATGAGGATGTCAGGAGAAAAACGTTACATTAGTACAAAAAAACATAAAACGATAAGTAACAGCTCACTGCTAAATATGAGCAAAAGTGCAAACGGATGTGGGAGTAGTAACAATGGTGGAAAAGAGGAACAAACACATCAAAGTAACTGGGGACTCTGGACAATGAATCGCTCACCCTGACAGAGTTTCACGATGCCCGTGATGATGATGACTATCAGGGCTACAACCTTGGCATAGGTGAAGATGTCCTGGATACGAGTGCCCCACTTGACATAAGCAGAGTTTATGAACGTCAAAAAGCCTGTGAGATTGAGAGGGAGAACACAGTGAATATCCAAGGGCGGTGCTTTCACCATATAACTTCCCAAATTTCCACCACCACACCCAAATGAAACATATCAAAAATACATTCATCTGGCAAAAAGCACTTACGATATATACTTCTTAATAAAACCCAGGTTACAAATGTAAACACTTCTGTGAACCACATAATTGAGTGTAGTATAGTACACAATATAGGTTAACCTCCAGGATAGTAAATTGCAAGAAAACAAATGGATAATTGCTTAGTTCTTAGAAACTCACATTAGCTTTGTTAGTATTAAAATCACTGGATGAATTTAATAACAGTGCAATCAGACTTTGAGCCCAGCTTAGATTTTTTTTTAGATTTGCTGTAAACTGCTACTTGCCAACGCCTCCAAGTTCCTGATTCCAGACATACTCACAGATGCAAGCGGCAGCGATGAGACGGGAGGCAGAATACGGCGGCTCACAGCTGGGAAAGAGTGGCTGGACGAGGTAGTTGGCAAACGTGATGGCGATGATGGCCTGGCTGGTGGGCTCAATGATTAACAGCGACGTCCACAGGCGGATGAAGGCGATGAAGCCGCCGAAAGACTCCAGGATGTAGGCATAGCTGGCACCCGACTTGGTGATGGTGGTGCCAAGTTCAGCGTAGCAAAGTGCTCCGACCACTGAGAATATTCCTCCGATGGCCCAGAGGACCAGTGACAGCCCGAAGGAAGCACTGTAAATGAGCACACCCTTGGGGGAGACAAAGATGCCGGAGCCAATCATGTTGCCCACGATTAGGCTGATGCCATTGAGAAGCGAGATCTCCTTCTTCAACTGCATCCCCTCTTTCACCGGCTCCGCTGTGCTGACTGGGAGCAACGATGGACTCCCATTGGATGTTTCACCTGATTTAGGATATTTGCCCATCTCCACAGATCAGCTACGCTCCCTGTATGAAACAATATAGAAATGAAACAAAGCAATAGCAAACTCAAAGCACTGCTGGCCGAACCAGTAACAAATCACATTACACATCAACGTCAGGTCAGGTTACATTATTGGTAAACAAAGTATAGCACTTTATATTCATAAGCATGAACATTTTGCCTGAACATGACATTATTGACTGGTATGTACTCAACAGCATGAATGTGGAAAGACAGCTGGCTATAGTTTTTCGCAGCAAATTATTTGCATTCCTGAATGGGTTAACCAGTATTTGTTGAAAATCGATGTCTGAAGCTACTTAAAAAGCAGTCATATGGCATGTCAGACGTACACTTGCAATGAATGGAAATAGACCCTGAAAATGTAATTATTGCAGGAAGAGGGAGAGCACTCTTTCTCAACTGATTTTCGGTTCATGGAGTTAGACTGATTAGTAACTCAATGTTTAAGTCTAACAGGATGTTTCGTATAATGCAACAGCTTGATAAGCTTGTTTGACAAGATTTAAAAAAAAAAAAACAAAAAAAAAAAAAACTGTGAATGAAGATAATGTGGTAGTAGATGAGCTTTTATAGGAGATAATTCACCCCAGTCAACTGTAACAACATCTCCCCAAATTTGATTGCATTCAAGAGAACTGCACAGTCATGACTCCATCCTCTGCGCCCCCTATAGAACAGGCACATGGCAATAGGCAGCAATCCCAGCCTGTCACTCATAGAATAAACACACTTTTTACCACAAAAGTCCCTGCACACTTAATTATTCTCAGCAATAATGTGCTTGTTCACACATTAACAGATTAAATCATCTTGGTTAATCTAGCTCATGCCTCTGTTTAGCTGTTGCACTCTCAGATGTTCTTTTGTGATTTGTCTGCTGGCCTATCAAGTTTGTATGTGATCATTTCCCTGAGGAACCCCCAATCCACAGAGGAGTTATCTAGCTTGCACAAACATGTTTACTTAGAAAGTAAATTGGGAAAAAGGATCTACCGTGACTTCATCAGGCCCAAAGGCAGTTATCTAGGGTATCACTAGGGTATCAAGAAATGCCATCCATGCGTTTATCTAATTTCATATTTACTCTAATCAAGCAATTAATTAATTATCAATTAATTAAAATAACATTTACCTGTGTTGCTGTTACACCACCAATGAATTTCCTTTAATCACACTGGGACATCGGCACAGCACACTTTCATTTAGGCATCGCCCTCATCTACGAAAAACAGCAGCAACATTCTTGAGGTATGTATAATACTCGTATAACCTGCACATCACTGCAGTTACGAAAGTCAATACTCACGTAAACCACAGAATAATGAAAGGGGTTAAGATATAAGCGTAGTTATAAAAGTTTCTAAATGAGCTACTAAAAGACACTGTTATCCGTCCTAAGTGTAAGCGTATTTCTATATCCAGCCAACGTAGAACTCGCCACTGCTAATTACGGGTCTGAAAAACATCGTATTCACCCTATTTCTTTCAATGATACTATGCGACCACTTCGTGCGAATTTCCGGAACACTTCCAGTAAAACATCTCCAAAGGTTTGCCTATTGCTTATTTGGCAAAATAATAAATTTTATGACCGAAATTCAAAGCATAGAACTATGTATCGCAGCGGGACCACGTAAAGCACCGTATATACAGATTCCCTACCTACAGTAAAGAGATGTTTACAGCAATTTTCCCCCTTTTTCAGTCCATTGAAAACTTTTCCAGCGCAAGCCTTAGAGATGACACGGCAGCAGTCACCGATATATTACCTTCTCCGAGCAGAGAACCCAAATTCTAATAATAACGACAAAGCGTTTCTCTGTATATTTACCGTTTGCGGACACATCCCAGTGTCAGTGTACGATGCGCGTAAACGATCGGGCTTAAGCAAAATCCTTTACACGAACGTGGTAATAAACCAATAACAAAATACATTTCTGCTACATGGATATATATATATAGATATATAGATTATATGCTCCTTCCAGGAAAGTGTCGCCGCTTAAAAACGCCTTTTTCTGCCCTGTCAATCTGGCCAGTTTAAATAGTAAATACCTGGCGTCCGCCGTCTGCGCCTTTGTGCCACAGTCACTCGCGCTTCCCCCGCCGACACTGTCTCGCGCTGACACGCTTCCCATCAGCTCGTGCTCCACTCGCCGTACATTTACGCACTTTGCGTCCATGTGAAGGTCACGTGACGGCCAGCGCATGCATCCTGTTTCAGTTGTTTACCATATTCCGAAGGGGGATGTTCCACACGGCTGGTTTCGTAAATACAAACGAGGGTTATTCCAGAAAGCGGATTTCGCAGGTATCCCCAACATGTTGACCCAGAATTAGCGTGAATTCGGAAATTTTCGTTCAAGACACCGATATCAGACAGCGTGATTACATATTAGACACTTCCTTTTCCTGAGCATCTTCGCGAACATTAGCGCTTATCACTAAAAGTTTCAACAGTCTGCTCCAGTCTCGTACTTCACACACCGTGGAGGTGCATTCACATATGAATGATATGCTGAACACAAAGCAACTTCATTTCGGGCAGTATGCGCAGTGTGAGTAGCTCTCAAAAAGCTGCTGCATATTTTTGTCCTTTTCCCCCCAAATATAAACCTCTGAGGTCAATTAATATTCCAGCAGTTTGCAGGTGTATCATTGATTACAAGGTATACAACTTGTAATTGTAAGGCAGTTGGATGGTCTCTTTCTTTGAGACAGAGAATACCCATGACTTTGCAGTCACACTTCAGTCTGACCCACAGCAGGACTACAGCCAGGGTTTAGATGTAGGCATATTCAAGGCCTGATTACACTGATTGTAGGGCCTCAAATTCACCCCAGAGAGAGCATTATTGTGTCACGTGTGGTACTGCACAATATTACCGCAATCAGATAAGAGTCCCATCTTGATCCACCACACATTAAGCCACAGGAAGAACAACCCCTCCAATCTGCAGATCAGTGATGGCAGTTTCCAGGAACAGTTTGTCTCAGGAACTCTGATAATTTGATACGGGTGACATTTTAATTATAGTTCTATTCATGATATTTTTATTGCCCACAAATAAAAATGACGCATACTTTACTTTCAATTTCTTTGTCATTTCATCCATATTTTGACAACCACAAATCTGGTTGATTGGACTGAATCTGGAGATAACACAATTTTATTTATTTATGGGTCATTCCATTTTAATTTAAAGAATTCCAGAAAAGTCTTTGTATCACCTTTTTTATTCTGATTAAAATTGGCATGTGAGTTGCACATACATTACAGACCTCAGAATTTATTTTTTTTTAATATATATTTTGTTTTTATTCCATTTGAGATGTAGTGCCTTTTCTACACTACAGGTAGGAAAAAATGATAATTCAGTGTTTTCTTATGCCCTGTAAATGTTTTACTATTACAACTATGTGGTTCACCAGTAGTTTGTTGGGATGTGCAGAAAGAATGGGTTACTTTTTTATAATGTGCTTAAATTCAACTTCTGCATGAGTCTAAATTTATGTTTTCAACATCAAGGTTTATCTCGCAAGCTACATTTTTTTACTATGTTTGGTTATAAAAAATAAGTGAATGACTTGGGCTAACAAATCTACATTTTATAATGAAATATGCATGTGAACTACAGCCCCTCCTCAGCTTATGATGGGGTTACATTCCGATCAATCTATCATAAATTGAAAATATGTCGAATATGATTTGATAAATCACACAGAAATAAACACTATGCAATACATTGTTAAACACTGTCTGAGACGCTTACGCTACAGAAACTGGAAGCATGACTGCATGGATGCTGGCATTGCCTGGCATCAGTACAAAGTATCGTACGGCATATCGCTAGCCCATGAACAGTGCAAAAAACAAAGCTTGATGACTACTAAATGTGCATTGCTGTCGCACCATCGTACAGCAAGGGGCATCTGTACTTGTAGATCAAACAGTAACCTGATACATGGTTCCCTTCATGAAATGAGCATCCCAAAAGCATTTTTTTTATACAAAATGCTATATTCGAGTCACAAAAAGGCTTTTGGTGGGAGGGATAAAACTGGAACTTGCAAAAAATTACTGACACAACATACCAGTCTCACTCTCATTTAATCCACTTCTTTCATAAAAATTGCATAAAGTGTAGCCTGAAGTGTGTAAAGTGTTTTGGGGACTTAATAAAGAAGATGATAAGAGAAGGTGGGACCAAATAACAGGTAAATGTTCTATATGCTAGTAGCGCAAATGCATTTCATTATAAAAATGTACGTTACTCCAGGCCCTTCACTGTGTTTGTTTGTGAGATGAACATTGACCTTGAAAATAGAAAGTTAGACTTATTAAAAGGTTTATTTTGACCATATGATTAAAAAAAGATTTCTGAGCTTTCCAGCAAGCTATAGCAGAGCTATAAAGCTGCAATAGTTAAAAATGTACAGCTCCTGAAAGAACACTCTTAATTACCATTTTTTCCTTTGCTAGCAGTGGTGTAGAAAAGGCACTAATTCCCAAGGAGAAATTTTTGAAAAACTAAAAAAAATTTCTGAAATATAGAAGGAACGGGTAATTCACATTCCAAATTTCATCAAAATCAAATGACGTGAAACAAAGGCCATTTGGGGAATAAAAGTGATATGGGCCTTCTCCAGATGGGGCTCATGTAACTCCTTAACAGGCAACTAGGGAGAGAACGCTTTCATTAATCCCGAGTCCGGTGATAAGTAAAAATTCAGAGACATTTGGAATAATTTCATAGTATGCTCAGCATTGTTGTCAAGATGGATGGACCCTCACCATCTTGGGACAGGTCAGTCAAACTTTGTTAGAAGACAGTAAACAAGTGCATATATTCAGATATTGACATGCCTGATAATCAAATTATACCTCTGCAGTCCTCACTGTATCTCACCTCATCTGATAGGCTGTTAAAGTTTCCTGGTCTTTCCTTTAATGAGTACTTTAATTAATTTAAAGCATTCAACACTATCAGGCAGAATCAGAGGCGTATTCAATCACCTATAAAAGCATGACACTTTACTGTAGCAGGAGGATCCCCAAGACACTGATGACATCACTCACTGGGAAAAGAACAATGATTAAATTTAAAGTCATTGTCCATTGTGTCAAAAGTCCTGGGGGATGAGTATTTCCACCCCAATCAATTCCAAAATGGAAAGTATTCTTTGTGAATCTAAAAAACCTACCATTTGAAAGAACTTGTCTTCAGTTGGACTATAGTATAGTATAGTATAGGATGCCCTCAATAATAGGGTGAAGTACTAATAAGCAATATTAGTCTCTTGAATTACGTTTTTATATTTCATTCTTACTTGCTGCCATACTCTTTTTGCCTCAGTTGGACTGCACCTCCATTAATTATATTCTGATCTAAAAATAAATGGCACAATGTACTTGTATTGAACCGTTCTTGTGAAATTATTAATTTTTTTTGTACTAACCATTGTTTTAGATCACACAGGTATGATCCATTTTTTATAATACTAGAGTATAATCATCTATGAATGTCTTGATTCCAGCAGATTTTTTTTCAACGCCATCTCTTCTCTGCCTCAGTGTCGCCCTTTTAAAAAAGAACTCATAATTTGCATATGCAAAAGCTAATATTTGCTGTTCCAATAGCATATATTGTGAAGCTATACAGTTTTGGCAATGGTTGCCTCAATTACTCGGTGTGACAGAAAAAGTATTTGTTAAATTTCCATCTATCCATTTTCTGCAACCACTAGTTCTATTCAGGGTCGCAGGGAGTCTGGAGCCTATGGGTACAAGGCAGGGAACAACCCAGGATGGGGCACCAACCCATCGCAGGGCACACGCACACATCATTCACTCACACATGAACACCTACAGGCAGTCTGATAACTCCAGTTACCCTGGATTGTGGGGGGAAACCAGAGTACCCGGAGGAAACCGTGATGACAGGGAGAATAGGCAAACTCCACATATGTGGTAGAGACTTGAACCCCCTCGGTCCCAGAGGTGCGAGGCAGCCACCCAGTAGCTGTTAAAATTCTGTTGTTGGGGTAACACATTTACAATAATGAGTTAAGAATGCCTCTCCTGGAGCCGACACCTTATCGTGGTGGAGGGGTTTGCGTGTTCCAATGATCCCAGGAGCTAAGTTGCCTGGG
>JAAGVU020000019.1:23394190-23412779 GCA_011763525.2 Mormyrus iriodes
TTGAGGGCTGAAATGGCTGTGTAGGAATTGCAGTACATCTGGGAATGGGGCAGGAAAAGACCTGGGCCTTTTTCCCCAAGCAAGTATCATAGTGGCGAAAAACTTCCCTGCTGGGTAGTGGAGCTGGGGGTGGAGCCAGAATGAGATGAATGCAATGCAAGTAGGGATTGTTGGCACTGAAGGAGCTCCTCACCTTCTCAGCAATCAGCCATGTGCACTGAGGGTGGGGGTCTGGTTATTAAAGGGTCCTGGCTGCAGCTAGCGAACGGCATATTCATGTGTCCTCTGCTCGTGTGTCCCCGTGTACGGCTGTGGTCAAATCATTAGATCATTGTATCTAAAGGCTGGTGGCAGAGGGGAAATTTATTGGATACTGCTGTGTATTAAATCATTTTCCGGGCCTGTTGACTAAAAGTAATTAAGATACTGCAATAAATATAAGCAGTATGTCCGAGAGCTACTGGTGTTTCATCGTAGGTTTAACTCGTTGATGCTCGGTTCCCCCGAGAAGCGAAGCGAGGCTTTGAAGGATAGCGAGCTTATTAAAAATGGTGTAATTGAGGGTTTTGTGGGGTCCTCTGGTTTTCTTTGATTCTCTCCTCCTTGAGCATAGCCAGATTAAAAAAGATGCTTATTTTAATCTGTTAATTAGCCGCAGATGCAGAAAAGCTCGTGAGTGATATAGATTCAAGCCCCGTGTCTTTGTCTAGCTAGGCTTGAGCTGTGTCTGGAAAAACAGCAGAATGGGAGGTATGCAGATCCCCATGTTGTCCTCCATGTTGCCTCGCTGGTGTGTTGGAATGTCTTCTTAGCCAGACAAATCTGCCTGCATGATGTAAGTTCATGAAAAAAACGGACGCTTTCATTTTACTACTGTCCGCTAGAATTGTCCTTGTATATGGGAAAAACATGAGGTGTCTGGTTGGTTTAATTTAACTGCATGTAACCGTATAGGGCTTAGTCTTTGTCTCCGTACCCACATTTTTTAGATTAGAACAGAGTTGACGTTTGGCTATTTGTCTATCCGCCCCCATCGCTACTCACTTTTCGAGTTTGTCTTTTGCATGGCCTCTCTGCTCCATACCTGGGAGCGGGTAATGGATCGCCTGTTGCTACAAATACATCAGACTGAGGCCTTTTTTTTAATCCATAGGCTTGGCCCTCTGGAGACACTCATCCCGCGGCCAGTCCATTAGCAGCATGATTCTGATGCTTTAATGCTCAATTACTTTTGCAGCGCTGTGATCGTCAACTACTCGTAATGTTTGGGTAATGGTTTCTAATCTCTGTCAGCTGTAGAAAGAAGACCTGTTCCTCCAGTTACGGAGTCTCCAATAAAATCAGGCAGAATCTCCCACGGTCCAGTCCGGGGGGGCTCTCAGGCAGGATGTGGGCGGATGGGGGATCTATATTCCCTTAAAAAAAAAAGGCACTAGCTAGCGAATTCCTGGGGCCGCCATGATGAAGGCCACCCTGAGCCTGCAGCTCTGTCGAGAAGCAGGGAGCCTGAGAGTGTCGTAAAGGTGTCAGAGCCCTGCTTGGGACCGCCTTTGGTATGAGATTCACAGAATGGAGAGTTTATCTTCAGCTGGAAGCTTGTAGCTTTTGGGGGTGGGTGCTGTGACCTGTGTGTGGACTTCATTCCAGCGGATGCAGCAGATGGGGTTGAGGCCTGAACAACAGGGTAATCTGCCAGCCGGACGGGATTTGTGTGTTGATGTTCTCCATCGTGTGGGACCATGCCATGGAAATGGGACGCCTTCATGGTTCACTGCAGGCATCCAAGATCTAAGGGACCGTTTGTTTCCGTTCTTCAGGGTTGTGGGTAGGGGTTTGTCAGCTATCCCTTTCTTATAATGATCAACATCTGCCCAACTGATCTGCAGTTTTACAACTATATCATCCTACTGAGCAGTGATATCCTGTATGTACTTCAGTAGAGGGGCCATTAAACACTGTCAGCCCTCAATTTGTTTATCCACACCAAATAAGTATACAGTAATTGTTTATGGAGAGCAACTTGTACTAATGACTTTTCAGATGTCTAGTGGGACTGTGGTTAAAGACGTTTAAATATAGTCCAGGAACTCATTCCACATGCTTTATGGTAGCACAGAAGCCTGTTTGATGGCCTCTTGATTTTTAATTTTTTCCTCCTCGTAAGAATTTTGGTTTGACCTGTAACATGGCAGACATGGAGAAAGTGGAGTTCAGTCAAGATATAATTACAGTCCCCTGCGCCCCTTTTGACAGCTCTTAGCTCTTGACCATCTGCGTCTTGGTTGCCAAAGAATTCCAGTCCTGCTGCTGCTGATGTCCTCAGCATAACTGGGATAAACACTGAGAGATGATGGGCTGTGTCACACTGTGTGCGGATGGCTTCCAGAATTCATTGGAAAAGTAACGGCATGCTGAGGGTGACCTCACCATAGCCTCAGTGACAGACGCTGCTGGTGTGTCCTTGACGACCACCCAACTCTCCAGTTTGTCGACACGGCAACCGAACCGGGGCTGTTCCCACTGCCGGGAGGCACCGGTGGAGAGCATCCAAGGAAACCCAGGTGGAAAGTTTCCAGCGTCGTAACGGATAGTTAATCTTTCCTCGTATACACTTATTCCCTCATGTAAAAGCCGGATTGCTTTGCGTGCTCTTGGGTCATCTTGAAAGAACTCATGTGCAGAGAGACTAAACTTCACCAGATGGGGCGCTAAATGTGCATTTTCACCCGACAAGGTCACGCTGTGAAATGTTACCCCCTCCGCTCTGTTTCCGGCCTCATATCCGTTGAATAAATAATGATTGGTGATAGTGTAACACCGTGCTGTGCTCCCAGCAAGATGGACTTGCCTTTCGGCGTATGGCACGCCCCCACCCAAGGATTGGAATGCTTCTTGCAAGGTCACGGCGCCACACTTACGATGTTTTCCCCGTCACTTTATTACGAGATTAATGGGCCATTTGGAATCAAGGCGGCCGTTGCAGCAGTTTTATTGCCCTTGCCAATGCCGTTTTCTCTTTTTTTTTTTTTTTGTTTCCTTGCAACTCAAGTAATTGGCCTGGTAATTAGAGGCTCTGCACACAAAGGCTGTTTGTCTTTGGGCAAAGTGAATCAAAACGCTGTCTTGATGCAGGCCCGCTTAGCCATGCTGTGGGCTGTTGGTGTGTTTCCGAGACCCGCCTGCGGTTTCTCGCAGGTCCTCTTCGCTCATAAGAGTCCGACGGTACTTGCGTTTGGATCTCTGTGTGGGGTCCTCTTGACATCTGTGTTTGTGTGTGGTCGAGGAAAGTTTATAATATGTATAGCTTGGAAAATGGACAGCTGCAAGTGGAACGAGGCTTCAAAACATGGCAGGAGGGACTGTTGTGCAATGTCAGTCAACATTTGGTTTAACCCCATGTAACCAAGTAAAGTAACCAGAAGGAAGTGGGTTAAATGTATCACTGCCTGTCAGTGTGTGACCTTCCCTTGTTTCTCCCTTGTATTCTGTAATGGGTTGGGGGGGTCAACTTTGCCAGTCAACTTTGGACTTTGGACATAGGTTTTTTTTTTTTTTTTTTTTTTCCCCCTTACTTGGAAACTTTTGCTTTCTTTCCCTTTTCCCTGTTTCATGCACCATTCTGTATAAATGATGTTGTAGTGGGAGTGGTAATAATGGTAATATGAGAGTGTGAGTGTATCTGGGCCAGAGAGGTTTAGCTGTCGTGAGAACTGCGGGGGGGGGACTTTTGAGGACATCCCCTCAAGGCAAAGCATTTTATAATTATCTTTAAAAAAACAAACTACCTCGAGTAGTTTAAGCATGTTTCTGTAGCTTGTGAAGAATGTAAGATGGGACTCAATGGGAAGTTTGTCTCCCTGGGCTGGAATAAAAAGTCATGGGTGCAGCTCTCTGTAAAGTCACCTCCTATATCAGCCAGCAAGGTTTGCAGACCGCTGGAGGAACATCCATTGCTTCCTGTTACTGTCAGTGAAGTTATGGGCCCAAGTGCAGAATCTGGGATTTTGGCATTGCCAAAAGAGTGAGTCAGCCCTAACTTGATCCCTACGCCATGGAAACGGCAGACGTCCCGGAGTGATGTTTTGCCCTGTTTACAGCCTTCTGTGGGATTCTTCTTCTTCCTCCTGCGTGCATGCAGATGCTGTGGATCGTGTGAGTTCCCTTGGCGTGCTTCATGTGGTTTGAAATCAGGGAGACCCCCACCCCCCATTTTGGTTACCTTGGTGGCCTCTGCCGCAATCGGTTTGCTCTGGCCTATGATCAGCCTGGTATGAGACGTTGCATCCAGAAGGGTTTAGATCACAGGGCGGAAACTTTTAGCTGGTGGTAGTTTGTGATTGTGATTTGGGATTGAGTTTGAGCTAGTTTCTACTTACCACTCTTCTGTGGATGGTCTTGATTGTTTTTTTGCACAAATGTCCTTGCTGGTTTGGGTTTAAACTATAGTTAAAAATCAAATCCATCCCATCCATTCCACCCACAGAGAAGTAACAGAAACACAGGAATATAAGAGAGACCACCAAGTTTTTCCTGTTTTAAGGCCTTTGGCCCTGTGTTTCCCAATCCGGTTCTCAGGAATCCCCAGACACCCAACTTTTTTGTGGGAGCTGGGAGGGAGCAAAAATGTGAACTGTCTGGGGGACCCTGAGGACCAGATTGGGAAAGACTGCTTTAGACTGACAGATGTCCATGTGTGAACGTGGAGTAGGCCAGACAAGTGTTCTCTCTATGGAAAATGCCGGGTCACATGTCAGGCTCACATCTGCTTCTTGCCCATGACCCGGAGAGCCTTTCTGGTCCCGTTGCCTGCTAATCAAAAGACCCCGATGTGGCACACAACAGGAGAACAGCGGTCCGCTGGCGCCGTCGAACCCACTCCGGGGAGCCGCCTTTCCGAGTCGCTAGCTGGGTGATTTATGTGCGAGAATGAGTCCATCTGGTGTCTCTTAAACCTTGGGGGATGGAAACTAGGCCACCTTTTTGTTATCATTCCACGGCTGCCTCTATTTTGCGGAGAAGTCGTTTCATCATTGAGCTCATGAATTACTGACCTTCATAACAGCTTTCATTCATGTAATAGTTCTGTAGTGAGACATTGAAAGGAGACATTTTGCTGTTTCAAGCTGTCATACAGTTTGTGCTCAAGAAATGTAGCGTTGGAGGGGGGGTGTGGGTAGAAGGTCAGAGTATTGCTTTGGTCACATGGTCACATGTCTCACTGATTTGCCAGCAGAAAAAAAGAGCAGGCAGCTTGATCCACCAGAGCACTCGAGCTATTCCTATGGGCCACACATAAATGTCTCCGTACCTCAATGCCTCTGTTTTGTAGCATGTTGAGCGTCATCTGGGGCTGGTGTTGAGCTTGTTGAGCACATAGCACATGTTCACTCGAGCCTTCCGTGCTGAGTGGGACGTGCCGTTTTAAACATTTATACCGATGAGGTGCGACGCTGTGATTTAGCGGTTTAGGTCTGCTGGAAGATGGATGGAATATGTCAGTTTGTCAAATCACTTTTTTTTTTTTTTCTTCTTCTTCCAGACAATCAGCCTGATTTTGAAGCTGGGTTTTAGCATTACATTTCCGAATGAAGGGAATTATAATGAAAACCTTTTTTGTCTTTTTTTTTTTTGTAGTAAATACAGATCTCCGGGTCGTTGTCGAGTGAAAGCGAGAGATGGGTTGGGATGAGCATTAGACCAAAGAAGCCGATGAAACTGAAAGGGTCTCCTAGTCTTATGTGAAGGGAGAGAAACCTTAGGGACGTGCTAACCGGAAAGCTCGCCCGGTAAGTGTTTCCCAACGTCCCCTGCCTGGAATGGCACCTGTCCCAGTGCTCCTGAGAGGTGATTGCTGGCTGATCATCCACCCTACTTTCCATTTCCCCGTTTGCATCATGGCAGTGTAGCAATATGTCAGAGGGTAGCGTGAATCCGTGTCACTGTTTATGGGCAGTAGTGGATTGTTGTCATGTAATGCTAAGTGTGCTGTGACATTAATTGCGCAACTTATGTGAACAATATGTGAGTTTTCGATCTTCAGCCATTGTTATAACCCATTTTAGTTCTCGCGTCTGAGTGTAGGGGAGAGGCATCTCCATGGCCTGACCGAACGTTTGGGTCAGGAAGGGCTGTCGCTCCTTTTTGACTTTAGCTGAGGTTTGAGGCAGCTTGATCCAAATCTTTGCACTCTCTAACAGTCATTTTTCAAACTGTTTGCTCCTTTCTGGTTTGTTTCCCCTTCTGAGGACATCTCTTACAATTTCAGACACCCGTGTGACCTGTTCTCCCTGAAAATTGTATGTTGTATTAAAGATGTCTGACTTCTGGGAAAGCTCATTTGACTTCATGGGATTGGAATGACTTTTTAAAAAATGTCCTTTATCTTTGTGGGTGGAGAGTGTTTTTCCCCTCTTTTCTGGCTATAGTTCTTTCTGTCGTCCTCTCATATTTCTATTTTATTATATATTTAGTCTGTTATTACTGTGTCCACATTTTTACACATGAATGCTACTACATAAAAGCTGGATAAGAGGTCTATGGTGTCTTGTAGTCATTCTGCATGCTCGAGTCCTCATGTAGGTCCCAGGGAAACGCAAACACCCTCTCATGTGGGAAGCCTTGTTTGCATAGTGGCATTTTTTTTCCAAGGGTCTATTGTGAGGTCATACCGTAAATCAGACGGCCCGTACCAAGGAAGTGGGGCTGAGGGCCCTGGTCTACCTCCTGAGTAGTAAATAACCGGGGTGTGTGTGTTATCCCCACGTTCTCTCTTTGGAGACCTCAGCTCTGCCATCTGCTCCGGTCGTGGAGCTCTTTGTTTGCCTCTTCCTGCACTGCCTGCCTCTCACTGTTGGCGCAGCCCCACCCGCATCTCTTCCCATGCGGTCACCACTTATTTCACTGCTTTCCAGAGTTCGCCTCCTCTGTGACCTGTTACTGAATGAATGTGACCCGTGTCTCAGTCCATATTATTTCGCATGTGGTTCTGTACATCAGATGCACACAGTTTTCTTTTGCACTTCTTTGTTGTCCACATGGACTCATTTTACAGGCCTCTGTCACATTTCCACCTCCTTTTAGGCTCTATCCACTCCTTCCCAGGTTGTTATAGTGACCCTAGGGTTTGGCACTTGGACAATTTTCCCACATCAGCCTCAGATGCAGCTGTCGGTTTTGGCTTTTCTGTCTGTCACATGGAGTTACTGGACAAGTGGGTTACTTGCCAGGAAGGTCTGTCCTGCCCAAGTACACGGTTTGCAGACATCTCCTGTTCCTCTGTGACAATTCATGGCCCAACTCTCTGGCATGGGCCCTCGCCGTTGATCCGTAGCACTCAAGGGGCCGCTGGAGGTCTTTTAATCAGTTGCATGCTATTGCGCAGTTAATTAATTGTCTCTGTTGTGGATTCTGCTTATGTTCATTTAGTTCTCTGTCAGATTCTAACAAAATGCAGCATGTGAAATTTATCACAGTGAAATTGATCAGTCAGATAATGTCTCTTAGTCCAGTGGTGTTTTTCAAGGTTTTTTTTTTTTTTTTTTAATTTTTTATATTTTAATTTGAAAATATACTTTTTTTCCCTGCTGACAAGACTAGCAAACCAATGGATTTTGATTTGCTCGTTTTGAACACTGCGTGTTAGGTTGCACAGCGGCTGTAAATAATTTGAAAGGAAAGAAACAGCGGTTGTATCGTGAAGAAACGCACTAAACCGGATGTTTTAAAATTAGATTTGCCACGGGAAAAAGATGAAGTATGTTTGTGAATGTAGTTCGCTCTGGGTCTGCCAAGAAAACAGAAGAGAACTTCTACGACTAATTGTGAATTTAAAAAAAGATACAGAATCGAGGAGGCTGTCAGAAATGTGTGGTTAAAACAAGCCTTAACAAATTTATGAAAGGCTGCCAGTTTTCGTTTTGGACACAGTGGGTTAAGAGGCCAAAGGATTGAAACAGGCCATACAGGGCTAAATTAGACCCCTGTGTTTTCACAATTAGCTGTAGAGTTGGACTGCTGGGTTGATTTTATGTGAGCTCTGTCACAAAGGCACGCCACCGTGAAAGAGCACCGAGCCTAGGGAAACGCCATCTCCGCCTTGTGCTATGTGTGCATATGGCTTCTGGAAAATACTGCATGTCAAATGCGAAGAAGCTACGCTGATGGGCCTGTTGCATGCTTGTGGCTGTCCCCGTGCAAGTTCCGTGCCGAACAGGTGCCTCTGCCTCATTCGAGCGTATCGGAACTGGCAGGGCCTGAGCGCTAGGCTGTCACTCCCTGTCACGGTGGCTCAGTGTGTGAGCACATGCTGGGTGCCGGCTAGCTGTTCAGCCCCCTACTGTATTCACAAAACTGGGACTTTATGTGCTGGAGGTGAGGCACTATTAATGACTTAAAATGATCAGTTACTAGTTACCACTTATTCCCCCTGCCCTCCAACCAGCTCCTCCCGGCATCTCCAGACCTGCCTCTCCAGTCTCTTCCGCTGTTCCTCGCACGCTCTCGCCTCCCTGCCCATTTCCACAGCTCCTTCATCCTCCTCTCCTCTGCTGCCCCTGCTGATGTATTTTTTTTTTTTCCTGCAGCGTGAATCTCTGCTCTGCGCTTGAGCTATAGCCTGTTACCGCTGTGCACCTGTTGTTTTACAGGCTGCAGTCTAAGGACTTCATCATGTTTTTCTGCTTCATGAATAATGGCTCTTAACATCCAGATGGATAGGAGGGAGTATCCGATAGCCTGCTGGCCATTTCAGACACTGGACCTCTTCCTTCCACAAAGGGGGTTGTTTTTGTTGGAAAGAGAAATGGGTCTTAACTGTTGAAATCCCTTTACTACTGTGTGAGTGTATGAGCAGGGGAGGCTGATGTGTGTTTTAATGAGGTCCTGTGTTATGAAGTTTTAGTGTTTCAAGTTTTACCTAGAGCGTGGCATTCTGGTTTGTTGATACAGAGGAACAGGGGCTGGGTTTTCTTTTTGGGCACTCACCACTCTGATCTCTCCAGCTGCAGTCAGTTTATACTCCTTGCAGCTGTTATAGTAATGATACTTTCATTTGCCGTTTGTACAAATATATTGTAATTCGTTTGGTTTTCATACATCCCTTCCTATTCACAAATGAGATGCATACTGTAGACAAGAGTGAAGCTTGGAGTCTGAGGGCAGGGTCACCAAGCATCTAACCATTCTAGAGCAGTTTTTGGGGTTAAGAGCTTTGCTCATAAGCTTCCTTGACCTTCCAGATACGGGCACAGACTCCCAACCCTCATAACCACACATTATGATTTACAGTTTCCTTCCTAAGCTGTTTTTTTTTTTTTTTTTTTTTTTTTTTTTTTTTTTTTTTTTTGGGTGGGGGGGGGGGGTGTTCTCACTCTCTTGCAAAGGCCCCCAGCTGTGTGTCCCCACAGGGCACAATGATCTCCTGTCCCAACCCCCCCTGTCTGATTCATTTGGCCGAGGGAGAATTTGCACCTGTGGGACAGCCCCATGTGACTATATGATGCAGATGTAGAGCCTAGAGCAGAGACCGTGACCTTTTAAGCAGCTCTGTCTCGTGAGGGCAGGTGGACAGGATGTTATGTCTATTTGTCTCAGGAATCTTACTGAGAAATACCGCAGATTGGTTTCTCTCTGTCAAGCGTACCAGACATGCGGTGGACTGTCTCTCGGTCTATGCCAAGCGTACCGGACCTGCGGCGGACTGTGTACATCGAGCGCTTTGGACCTGTGGTGGACACACTCACTCACTCACTCACTCTCTGGAGGATGGTTTCTCTGCACTGAGAATATGCATTTTAATATGCAGATATTAGAGGGTTAATTTGTAAATTATCCAATAAAATTCCACAAACCATTTCATCTTGGCTCTTTTACAGGTACGTACAGTCATGTGAAAAAGGAAAAAGAGTACACCCTCTTTCAGTTTTATGGTTTTCTATATCAGGACATAATTTTAGAACCTGGTAAACACCAGATTTTATTTTTTATTAAGTCTTACCTCAGGTGTAAAACAACACATAACAGATTAAACTGTCATTATTTAATAAAAATGAAGCCAAAATAGGGGAGCCATGTGTGAAAAGTACACTCCATGATTCAATAGCTTATAGAATCACTGTTAGCAGCAATATCTTGAAGTAATTTGTTTTCTGTATGACTATCAGTCTCTCACATCATTCTGGAGGAATTTTGGGCCGCTGATCTTTACGATATTGCTACAGTTCATTGAGGTTTGAGGACCTTCATTTATGCACAGCTCTCTTAAGGTCCAGCAACAACATTTCAATCAGGTTGAGGTCTGGACTGGGCCATTGTAACACCTTGATTTTCTTTTTCAGCCATTCTGTTGTAGATTTGCTGGTGTACTTAGGATCATTGTCCTGTTGCATGACCCAATCTCGGCCAAGCTTTAGCTGTCAGACAGATGGCTTCACATTTTGCCTCTACGATACTTTGGTATGCAGAGGAGTTCATGGCCGACTCGGCGACTGTAAAGGTCCTGTGGCTGCAAAACTAGCCCAGATCACACCCCCTCCACCACCGTGCTTGACAGTTGGTATGAGGTGTTTGTGCTGATATGCTGTGCTTGGTTTGCGTGGCGCTGTGTGTTATGGTGAAATGTCTCCACTTTGGTCTCGTCTGTCCAAAGGACATTGTTCCAGAAGTCTTGTGGTTTGTGCAGGTGCAACTTTGTACTGTCATGACTTGTGAAGAATCTCTCACTGTAGAATGATGGACTTCAAATTGTTGGCCTCATAACCCTTCCCAGATTGATGGGCAGCAACAGTTGCTTCTCTAAGATCATTGCTGCCGTCTCTCCTCCTTGGCACTGTGTTAACACACACCTGAACGCTCCAACCAGCAAACTGCCAGAACCTCTGCTTTTATAGAGGTGGTCACACATGCTGATGATCAATTAATCAAGTGCATTTGATTAGCAGCACCTGGCTGCTACTTACCCCCTATTCCTATGGAAGCAGTAAGGGTGTACTTAATTTTTCCACACCCCTTTTGCATTTTGGCTTAGTTGTTATATAAATAATGACACAGTGTAATGTCATGTGCTGTTGTTCATCTGAGGTTGTATTTATCTAATTGTAAGACCTGCTAAGGACCACATGATTTTTTTTAATGTCCTGATACATAAATCCTTAGATTTGAAAGAGGGTGTACGTTATTTTTCACATGACTTTTTCCACATGTAGTGGTCTTTGAATGAAAAATATTCGTCCCAGGTGGCTGTTGGCAATAGTTTTAGATGCATCATGCTGATAGGCAAACGGAAGCCACCTCAAAATTGTAGACCAAGTTTATTTGTAAGGTGAACATGAATGTGTTCTGCCTTTCTTTTTCTTTTGCCTGACTCTTTTCTCCCATGGCCAGTCTGACGTGGTCCGGTGTAGGGGGTCTTTTTTTGGAATGCCATCCTATTAATTATTTAGAGTTAAAAGGCGGTCTTTGGATCAGACAGTTAATTTTGAACTGATTCCTGACACAATGCCTGGCAGAAGC
This sequence comes from Mormyrus iriodes, assembly GCA_011763525.2. NCBI lineage: Eukaryota > Metazoa > Chordata > Actinopteri > Osteoglossiformes > Mormyridae > Mormyrus > Mormyrus iriodes. The sequence continues at coordinate 23,405,699 of JAAGVU020000019.1, forward strand.
CGCGAACAACATGAATACCCAGCATAATTGTCGCTGCTGCTGGAAGGAGTTGTCTCCAAGCTGTCGCCCTTGTTTACCCACATCAAACCTTGCCTGCCTGTGGTGAGTGATGTCATGCACATCTGGAGACGACATCTTTGGGTCCTCGCCCCTCACTTTTTCGGCAGTCCCTCCCACTCCCTTCCTAGTTCCATAGTTCCATGTACTACTGCAGGGGAACATTGGAGGATGATCCATGATCCCCGAGGGCCTTGGGAACCAGTGAGGAAGAGGTGGGAGATTCCAAGTAGCCTTGGGGAGGGGGGGGTGTCATGGTTTCTGCTGCATTGAAATTGAAGAAGCAGTCGGGCTGTCTCTGATTATAGTGGTCTCCCGGTGGACTGTACCTGACTTATTATGCTCGAGTTCTCTCGTCATGTGAGGAGCCACTTCTACTTCATGGGGTGGGGGGGGCAGCTCAGAGGAACACACCAAAAATGTGCCAAAAAACTGCAGCCATGGGGAACTCTGTTACTCTTCCCATGTTCCAGTGCTGGCAGCAAAGTAAAGCTGTCCCGGTGAACGCCCAGATGCTCTAAATCTCCCTCTATAGTGGAAACTGGCACAAGCTTTGTAATTTTACTGTTTTAACGCATTAGCAGCCCACGCATGCTAACTCTAACGCAAATTACACCCGTGGACCCCCGCTTCCCTAGTAACCAGAACTCTTTTCCGTTACGACCAGTAGCTGGGGATATGGTGTGTATTAAGGTTTAATACCATTGTTTATGCAGTTTTGTGCTTTGATCTATGAATAATGAAATTGCAGAAACGTAGACAGTGAGGGAATAGATCATAGTGAGTTTGTTTGCCTGAGGTTTTAAAAATCAATTGCGTTTTTGTGAATATGTAGCAGCCAGCAGTTTGAAGAGCTTTCATGTGTACTTTGTGCAAGTGACAGGAAACGCAGATTCGGGTCCAGCAGAGGCCGTCTTTTCCAATTCTTTTTATTCAGCTGAATGTACTACTTGTATTTATGTCCTAAAAAGCCTGCCCTCACTCATTGGTTTGTGAACAAATCATTTTGATGGAAATAACAGGTGAGTATTGCCACTGGTGAATGCTAATCTAGTCTACACCTCCAGTATTGGAATTCAGAGCAGCCATGTCATTACTCTGCCTGGCTGCTTCTTGACTTGTCTAGTCCTTTAGTGCTCTGTCCTTACTCTGCTACTCTCCTTAGCTAGTAGCTATCAGTTTTTTGCTTTAAATTGACGGTTTTTCTACCACTGTTCCTTGCTCTGAAACCAAAATGATCTGTATGTTTGATGTGGGTGTGTTCATCTGGATTGTAGCATTATGAGCAGCACTCAAATCCCTCCTTTCCTGTCCTATATCTGTAAGGACGCCACAGTGATATATGGGCTTTGAGCTGAGATGGGATAAACTGCTCCTATGGGGACTCTTCTGTGTGGGCCTTATATGTTTCCAGGGTCTTTGGGCCCTGGCAGAACCTCTCATCCAGAACTTGTACCTGGGTTTCACTGACCATGAAGTGAACATCTTCCCCATTCATCACGACCTTGTCCTAATGACTCAATGCAGAAAGGTCCATTCAGCCAAGTGAGCATTTTGAAGGGTCACTGAAGAAATATGCCTGTTTATACACTTGCTTTTCAGGACTTGGAATGGTGTTTTGTACGCCTCTATCCCTCATACATTTTCCTCTTCATTTATCTACAGTTTTCCCAGTCAAGGGACCAGCCACTTGTCTTTGCGTGGGCTGAAGGTTCTGTTGCGCCCGACTTGCCGTTGGTTGCCTGTTGTCTTTTTGGTACTGTGTGGTAAAATTCATGCCTGCGTTGAAGTGGAAAGGAAGTGTAGATGGAGGTGTCTCCGGTTGTCCCCCTTAGGGGTCCGTGGCAACTAGCATTGTGGTGAGGTGGGAGTTGTGGGGGGTGGGGTGGGGGCTCAGTGGTTAGGCATGAAAAATGGCTTTAGGCGAAAGTTCCAGGTAGCATACACTCATTGATTTATAGATATTTTCCTTACTGGCAGTGTGATTTTGCAGAATTATCCATCCCACCCCATCATTTGGTTTTGAAAGTAGACCTTGCGTCAGAGTGGACTGCTGCCTCTACCTTCCTGATCTACTTAACTCATCTGTTGATTTGTTGGTTGTTCTAATTTTACCTGTTGTGTCTGATCCTTGGTTAAACTATACTTAAAGGGAGAAACCTTACAGGATTTATAATGCGTAAAATTTGCAAGTGGAAAAAGCTACAAAAACTTGGTGGATAGGTGTGAGAGGAAAGGCATTCGCTTTAGATCTATAATTATGTAACAGGTGTTTTATAAATTCAATCCTTCCAAGTTTTCTCGCTTAGGGCTCCTATGTCGTTACCAATTGGGTTGTAAATTTGGCCTGAGACTTTCAGATTTTTACTAGTGGTCTGCCATTCTTTGCTGAGTCACCCTGATTCTCAGTCAACAGGCAGATGAAATATAGATTTGGGTGCCTGTGTTTGCAATGCTAACACTGTCTTGAATGATATGGTCTTTGTAGACATCTTACCCAAAATGTTAGTATAACAGTTTCGTTGAGGAGAGCTGAAAAACTCATCTTAGAAGTGCTTACAGGGCATTACATGTCTACCTGCTGAGTGCTTGAATGCCTGCTGCTGAGTGATAAGTGACATGAAGAACCTTGACCTGACCATCTCATTGTCATCCCCCAATTCCAGCAATCACCTCTACATGCTTTTGTAACTCCCTCTTCTTTCCTTTCAAGACATTAAGCAGCAGAGGTAAAGGCAGGTCTTTACCTGTTACATGTGGAATTATCTGGACATAATCCTTTCCCCTAAAATCTTCCTCATTCCGGGACCTGTTCTTGCTTTGGGTTGCTCTATCTTTTACTTTTTTTTTTTTTTTTTTTTTTGCTCTCCTTTGCCTGGTTTTCCAGTGAAGGGAAAAAGCCACAGGCCTAATGACTCTTAAGTGAAAGTGATTAATTGTCATTGTTGATATACCACTGCACACAACAATGAAATGTGTCCTCTGCATTTAACCCATATGTGACACAGCAGTGGGTAGCTATTTCAGCACCTGGGGAGCAGTACCTTGTTCAGGGTACCTCAGTGATACCTTGCTGGTCAGGGATTCAAACTAGCAACCTTTAATCAGAGGTGTGCTTCCCAAGCCATTATGCCACCCCTGCTCCTCTTGTGGTTATTGATGAGCTATGGGGGGCCACAGTACTGCTATGAACGGTCAGTGACTCAGTCGAAGTGGACTCTTCAGCAAAGTTTAAATGGGATGATTCTCAGTCTGGCACTACGGCAGCATGCCTCCCCAGCTCACAGTGCCGGGGTGGAACCCGAATCTCAAAGACCCTCAAGGCATAAGAGGAGCTGGATATGATGTCAGCAGCTATTGATGCTTTAATGGGAATTCACATGTCGCTCTCTGTTACCATGAAACACTAGCTGTCTTCTGCCCCTCAGCAGAAGATTCTCTTCTCATAGATGCTGAAAACCTCAGGAAAAAAAAAAATGAAAAAATTTTCCTCACTTCTCCAAAACTCCCTGCATTTGTGTGTATCTGATACCCTGGTTTGGCATTTTGCTGTTCTTCCATTTATAGCTGAATCACATTTGTATGAACAAGGGGCTATTGAGGCTTTTACGTTGTTGTTGTTGTTGTTGTTGTTGTTGTTGTTTACATAGTTCATACTTCCCTACCCAAGCTTGTAGGAAAACGGAGCCCCTTTTGTCCTGGGCCTTCAGGCTTAGGCACCCCAATGTTTAGACCTGGACTACAGTTTTGATAGAAGGTGCCCCCAGTGGGGTAGTTCACAGCATCTATATCATAAAAATAAAGCTTTGTTCCAAGAAGAATGAGCAAATAAGTCATTTCTGTATAACTCTCCTCCTGTTCGCTTTGACTGGGACCAGGGAAAGTGTGACTGGGCCCCAATTTCCACGTCAGAGTAGTGGGGCAGAGGTCTTCAGCTTGATCCTGTTCCTTATGGAGTCTCACCTTGTGTTCACCCTTAATGTTCACCCCGGGAGCCAAAAACACCAGGCATCTGTAATCCTGTGCATCCACTTTAGCCCATGAGAGAGACGCGTCTGGAATCAGAAAGAGGATTGCTGCTCACCCAAGCAGTAAATACAGGCTGGTAATTTCCCATGAGTCTTCAGTACTGCAAGATTTAAATCAGGCACTGAGAAACGGGTCAATATCTTCGTTCTGGGTGGAGGCTTATTGCCTTTTTGTTTCCTGTCTTGAATGCTTGTGCCTGTGTGTGTTTAGGGTTTAAATTTCTCTCGTAATCCATAACACTGACGCAGTCTTCATTGTTTCTTTAGTTTCTTTGTGGTGATTTAATATTCTGTCCTGGGTGCTTCAGGTTTCTCTTCCTCAGCTTTTCTCGACCATTTTATGTCTCCTCATTTCGTGAAGGATGATGTCTGATTGCGAGGAGATAGAGTTGTATACTGTGTCTGGACCCCCCCAACAGCCCAGCAGTGTCTGCACATTCGTAGTGGATATGTTGCCATGGTTGCTGTTGGGTTACCATGGCATTTCCTGGGGTCTGCAGTGACCCGTCTGTGCACCGGTATGCACATCTGCATCCATTGCAGCTTGGTACCGTGTCTCCGTCTTGAATGAAGTGGACATACATGATTGCTAAAATTGCAGAAATGAAATGTAACCACATCAGTGTTAGTATGCCCTTTTTCAAGCTAAAGTTCTAATCCCAGAACTTCTGAAGTCTGAATGGCATTTCCTTCGCCGCCTTTGTAATGACGTTCTGCAAATACCATTTAAATGCTGCAGCCAAACTCTCCACAGTCTGAATCAGGTTTATTTGCTTTTTTCTGTTTCAGCAGCCACCCCTCAACCACATGACCAAGCCTGGTTGGGCAGAGCTGCTTGAGACCTGAAACGTGTTGCTGGGTTTTAGAGCTTGCCTGCTTTTGCGAGGGCAGGACACAGATTTTTCTTTTTAACCAATTTATCCTCCGGGGTGGGGGTACCTGAAGGGGTGATTGGCCCACAGAGTGCCCTATCCCCTGTCAATAACCAGTTTAAATTGTATATCTTTGGCTAATGATAGGATTGGCTCCTTTGTATGAATTGTTCCCCCCCCCCCTTTAAAAATTTCTAGAATTGCCCCTGGTGTTCCTGGCTTGGCGCGTTAATTTAGCATGTTAATAGTACTTGTGCATAGTAGGTTTGCTAGTGAGACACTCAGTCTCGCTCATGGGGTCCGTCTGTCCCACAATTCCGTGTGGCACTGCCCTTGAAAGTATTTGTCCGGTGCAGTTAGTCCCTGGGTCCATAAGTATCTTATTTAAGCATTCATCCTGGCGTCGCCTCCCTCGGTCCCAGGAATATGGAAATAGGGGGCCTGTTTGTCCTGGGATGACACCATAGGGTGTGCCTGAGCGGCACTTTGGCAGATAGTTCTAATTACACATAAACAACTTTCTGGTAGAACACTGACAGCATTAGCTCCAATAGGGATTAGACTGGTGATGAAACAGAAATAAAATAATTGTTCCAAATAAAGTCCAAAAGTCATGTGTATCGGCCCTTTTGGCTTTTCATTTTTTGCATTTTCTTTTTAGCTGCATGCAGTTGAAATTCTGCCTCTGCTCATGTTGTAGCGTTTAGTCTCATCCAAGTTCCTGTGTGTTTTTTTTATCGCTTTTTCGGCAAAGATTATCGTTTTGGGTCGATTTTAGTAGATCAATTATACATTACATTTCATGCTGGGACCTGAAGTTGTTCGCCTTAATTAGTGTGATCCTGCCCATGAAATTGTATTCTGTTCATGGTCATATTAATTATTCCAAGCTCTTTGTCTCTTGTATCTTCTAAAAGTCATACTGGCTCCTGTAGTTTTGTTTAACTTGTACTGTCCTGCCCCCTCCCATGTGTTTTGCAGGAAATCCCTGTGCAGAGGATTATGTACTCCTAATACAGTTTCCTTCCTCCTCTGGAAGCATCGGTGCGGCAATGAACCACACCCCCAGCCCCCACATGACTGAAGCGGCCAAATCGGGGGCCGGCATCCTCTCCGGCCTGGGCCTGGGCCTGGGCTCGGGCTCAGACAGGATGATGTCCCCAGACAGCATGGCCAACACACCGAGCCCTGTGGGCGGCACGCCCAACTCCAGCCCCCCGCTGCTGCTGTCTCCTGTGGGCTGTGTGGGTGACGGGGGGGACTGGGAGGGCCGGGAGGAGCTGCGGCTGCGGGAGCTGGAGGAGGTGCGGGCACGGGCGGCGCAGATGGAGAAGACCATGCGTTGGTGGAGCGACTGCACCGCTAACTGGCGGGAGAAGTGGAGCAAGGTGCGGGCGGAGCGCAACCGGGCGCGCGACGAGGTGCGGCAACTGCGGCAGCGGCTGGACGCGCTCACCAAGGAGCTGACGGGCGTGCGGCGGGAGCGCCAGGAGCTGGCCGCTGAGAACGAGCAGCTGCGTCGCGGCACCCGGCGCTGCGAGGGTGCCAGCGAGCCGCCCATCGACCCCGGCTCCCCGCCGCCTCCCCCCCCGCAGGGTAAGGAGCAGGAGGCCGACGGTCCTGGATGCCTGGAGCAGGAGCCCGTGCGAGATGTGGGAGCAGAGAAACCGGACAAGAGCAAGGTAGCCAATGATCTGTTTTGAATGGGTGAGTTACAGGGGAAGGAGCCAATCAGCCGTCATCCGGGGCCAGTGCCCCTGTGGCCCTGAACCGGAACTGGAACATGTGCATGTCTGTCATGGTTATAGCTGCCCGTGAAGCTGCTCTCCTCAGGCATGATGGGAAGGATGCTTTAGAAACCTTGTTGGCATTGTGTGGTAAATGCTCTGATCTGTTTAAGGGAGCAGTGTCTCTGTACCCTAACAGCGCCATTTACTGGCAGACATCCACGGAATTCTTGTTGTTTCTTGCGTTTGGCCAGTATTGATCACGGGAATAAACTTTGATACAGATTTAAATATAAAGTAATGTAAAGATTCACGTGCCCCCCCGCCCCCCCCCCCCCCCTCCCTCTTCCCTCCCGCCCGTCCCTACTTATGCGCCTCCCTAGTCGTGTTCTCCCTC
>JAAGVU020000019.1:23413191-23468629 GCA_011763525.2 Mormyrus iriodes
TGTGGTTGGCCAGTATTTAGTACGAGAATAAACTTTGACACAGATTTAAAAAGAAAGTAATGTAAAGAATCACGCGCCCCCCCCCCCCCCCCCCATGTTTTGTCCCTGATTTGGCTCAACTGAATGCATGTGACGTTTGTGACGCTTTCCAGCTCTTGTATCGGAGTGAGGTTATATTAAGTTTCCCTGTAGGACCTTGTTTGCAAAGTGCTGCTGGAGATGTGTCTCCCTGGTTTTTCCAGGGAGGGAGGCCTGGGGTCATGTCAGCGTCTCGTAAAACGCACGATCCATTTCTGCTGTGGTGCAAGGCATCCGTGCCATGTTCGTTTTCCCGCTCCGCGATGGACAAGCGGAGGAAATGGGCGTCCCCCCCACACCCCCTGTCTCGATGTGTCCCCTGTCTTACTGATATATGAAATACCATCCCTGAATCGCTTCTACCTCCTAATGATCTCCCAAGGCAGAGTGGCAATCCCAGAGGGCCAGCGGTTCCTGTTTCTATGCCGACGGCCCGTTTTGTAGGTCAAGGTCATTGTTCTTTATCCCGGCTTCTATTTTTGAGCACCTGGAGCTGCAGGCTGTGGCAGGAATTCGTGGCTGGTTGTTTGTCTTCCCGCCGATAGCGCTGTGTGGAACCTGCCGCTCAGGTGTGTCTCCGCCGGTTGACCCACATTTTAAAAGCGCATGCATCTGGTATAGTTCATCACAAATGTAACTGTGTTTATCTGTCCCCCGCTACCCCCAGTGGCAGTGTAATCACTGTGCGATTGCTGAATATATCCTTAATTAGGATCTGTGTCTGCTTTCAGTCTGCTGTGACACCCATAACACATTCTCTCCTGTTGTCACTTTTTTCTTCTCCTTTTTTCTTGTCCTCGCAGTTATAATATGCAGCTTTATCCCCCCCCCCCTCTCTGGCTGCCATCTGAACTGTAACAGTTTATGTAATTAGTAACCGTATGTTAATGAGAGTCCTGCTGAAGTTGGCGTTTGAGAGCGGTTTTTCACGGGAGGGGATGCCCCCTTTTTGCCTCTTTTTTGTTGTTAGTTATTACATGCCATATTTGTCTGTTTTTGGTGACTCCTTTTGAGCTGAGATTCATTTTGGATGTCCTCAGAATGTGCATGGGAAAAATGCAAGAGGTTTTCAGTTGTGGTGCCAAATAAACTCGTTTCTCTTAGTCGGCTTTTGCACATAGTTATTTAACAGTCCTGTTTTTTTTCCCCTTTCCGAACACCAGGAATCAGTTTGTGTTCAGGGTGCAGATAGGTCTCCAGATCTGCTAGCTATGTAATCAGTATTAGTACGTACGTGAGCAGTTCCTTTTATCACAGATATTAAATGTTGTTTCTATATTTCTCTCCATCTGGAAGAGATGGCCGGGTTGCTTCACATCTCTAGTGCTCTGGACTTTTCTCACTCTGCTCTGTGTGTGTAGTTTGCATGTTCTCTCTCTCCTTTCCCATAGTCCAGTGTTTCCCAATCTGGTCTTCGGGGACCCACAGTTGGTCCACGTTTTTGCTCCCTCCAAGCTCTGAGTTGCTGGGAGGCGGGAGCTGGGAGGGAGCAAGAACATGGACTGTCTGTGGGCCGGATTGGGAAACGCTGCCATAGTCTAACAACATGTAATTTGGTGCCTAAGTTGCCCATTGTGTGCGTGCTGTGATAAAACAGCTTCCCGTCCTGCCTCTTCCTCTGCCTCATGCCCTGTGCTAATGGGCTCCGGGCTCAGAATGGCCTCTAATTTCATAAGTGGTTATGGGAAAGCAGTGAAACGAGCAGTTTATTTTGGTTGTGTTCAAGCAAACATTTGCACAGTACCCTGGCAATACATTTGGCAAAGTGTGTCATGGGAAGGCCCCCCCGGTTAGTGAATTTTAGTGCCAGGATTTCAAAATACTGGAATAATGTTGCTTTTGAAAATGGCTCTAAAAAGGTATGACAATATGGAAAAATTAGTGCTGAAGCCGTAATGCATGTACTGCAGTCTCACTGACATTGTAGCTTGACTGGTGTCAATATGACCCTGCACAGTGCTGCATGCATTACTGCGCGGTGTCTGGCTAGTGCCTTCAAACGCCTGTGTGCAACTACTGTGTTAAACACGCCCGCACACACAGACTTCACTAGGGAAAAAAATGGAATATTGGATAACTGGCCACCCTGGAGGAAAAGGGTCCTAGCATGCTGTACTTTTGCAACTGCTTCTGTGCCAACATACACAGGACAAATTTTATATATAATTAATACAAAATGAATACAATGCACATACTAGTATATTATAAAAATCTACTGGATAAACAGCTTTTAGAAGAGTAATTCAATTCGGAGGCCATGGTCAAATTAGATCCCGTTTCCTGCCCCGTCAATGATGCCGCTTTGAAACATAGACTTTGAGTGCTTCCACATGTCATGAGTTGTTCCATTTACATACGGAGACCTCTTGTGGTAGATATCCGTAAGTGCACTTAAGCTGGCGGCAATCGCGCTTCCTACGGCGGCTGTGCTTTGGGAATTTGTGTGGCTCTGTAGAGCAGCTTTGATATGCGATCACTGATTTCATATTGAGGCAGGAAATAACACTGTCTGTGGTGCTTTTCAGTTCTTTAATGTACAGTGCCTGACATAACACATTTACTCTGTGTGCTTTTTGATTTATATACCCTGTTTTGAAACTTTGTGGGTCCCGTTTGTCATTAAAGCGACGCATGTATATATTTTCTTTTTCTTCTGATACCTTTTATTACAAACTTTATGGTTGTGACCTACTGTTCTGCTTGACTTATACTGTGTTGTAATACACTTACAGGAAATCGAATGTTAAAGGTTTCTGTTGCTTAAAACGCTGGAAATGACAATCTGTAGTTAGGTTGGGAACGATAACAATAAGGACAGCAGAAGTAATTAAAATGTAATGTATACCTGTGGTACAAATGAGGCAAATAGCACATTGCAGGCGTACATGCTGTCAAGGAGCTAATTAGGTGTACGGCTGGCTCGGCTGAGCTTCCAGTGAACGCCCAGGTACACGTGTAAGCAGTGCTGGAGCAGGAGCTACTCAGCAACTTCCAAACAGTTTCATGTCAACGTGCTGCAAAAAAAAGAAAAAACACATTTTGCAGCTCTACTGTGGTACGAGGCATCTGTGTCATGTTCATTTTCCTGCTCTGACATGGACAAGCGCAGGCAACGTGTATGGCCCCTTAAAAAGACTAGAAAGTGCAGCATTAAGAACATAGTGGTATTGGGCTAGGTATAAGGATATGCTCAATGGACCCTATATGATTATGATGTCCATACAAAAATAGTCCATACCCCCCCCCCCCCGCCATGCTCCTTCAGGACATTGACCTGCTGGAGTGCCTCCTGCAGCCCACAGCCGACACCCCAGAGTCCTGGGAGGGGCGCAGCACCAGTAGCCTTCGCTCTGCGGCCAGCCGGCAGGACCGCGGCCGGCTGCTGTGGGATGACATCGCTGCCCTGGAGGAGGACAGCAGCAAGGTCACAGCGTTGCAGCTGCGCCTGGATGAGTCGCAGAAGGTGCTGCTGAAGGAGCGCGAGTAAGCGAGCCGGCCTGGAGGGGGAGCTAGAGGGGCTCTCCCAGCTACTCAGCTTGATTAATATATCGAGGTCCTATTTTTAACTGGGTCCTCTGAGTGTTTTAAGGAAAAGCACTTATTGAATTAAAGTGTGGCTGTTATAAAAGTCCCCCTGTGTCTGATTAGCAGGCTTCGTAGCCCAGAGGTAAAAAAAGGCACTTTCAAGATTTCATTATGCTGTATGTCTTTAGCAATGTTTGAATGTTCCTAGTTCTTAATTGACTATTTTTCCATAACCCTGTCCCTGATGACTATGAAAAAGTGAGCTTCCAGAAGCCCCCCCCCCCTCCACCAAGCCAATGGGTCTCTTGGAATAGCGGAGTTAAAATGAGGAAAAGTAAAGGTGACAGCCCCGCTGACCAGATGTGCAATGGTCATTTTGATGGCGCCGGTATTGGCCATCTGTGGTGCTGAAATGGAACTTTCGAGAATGAAGGTCGAATGAGGTAGCCTGCGCTTAGGGGACGCTGTGCTTGCTCCCCTGTCTCTGGTATTTTTGTCTACTCTGAAGCAGAGGGCTGGCAGTAAGTAGCAATAAGTATGGGCTTAGGGAGAGTTACTGAAGTGACATAAAGGTTCAGACAGGAGTCCTAAGGACCTTTTTATTTCTGAGGTAAGACGTTCTGGTGCTGCTCTCATTCCCAACATGCTTCAGCCTTCTGTCTCTCTTTGATACGGGGGAATAGATGTGAATGCGTGGGTGGAGGCTGCAGTGTGTCAGTCGGGTATATTGGGGTCATGACAATGGTGTATCTTCAGGGTATAGCATTTAAATTCCTCCGTTATGCGTGACGACATGCTGCACTCTTCCCCCAGGAGTTCAGTCTTTAGTCATGTGGACTCCTGCAGTACTACAGGGGGATCATTATAACTGAAGAGCCTCTGCTTGCCTACAGCGAATGTGAATCTGCCCTCCCCTCCCCAAGCAGACCTGTCCAGCCTGAACTGGGCCATGAGATGATCTGAGTCACACATACCTTTCTCTCGTTATGAATGAGGAACACCGCTGGATCTTGCTAACGAGATTCCAGGGAGACTACCTCTTATTGCCCCTGTTAAATTCTGAGGGGTGAAAATGCGAAGAGGTTGTTTACATGTTGCTGGAGGCACCTTGGGGATGTTACACATGTATCTTACCATTAACTCGGCACAGTTTTACCCTGCAGGTGTCTTTGGGTGGCGTTAGGGTGGCATTTCATCTAGTAAACGGCCGTATGGAGGATGACAAGGGTTCACCGAATGGAAGATCAACAAGAGCAGTACAGAATACAAAGATATATTCACAGGGTTTTTGAAGAACTCCTCTAGTAACTAAGGCAAAGGAGATGCTTGCCTGTTCTGGGCAAGTCCGAAGGCTATACGGCGCGTTCAGGCAGTGTTCGGAATCAGACGAGGCAGATTGTTGTCACGTATTTTCTAGAGTATGCCTTGTTAACGTGTGTGGTGTGTGTGGTGTGTGTGGTGTGTGTGTGTGTATTTTCAAGAAAACACCGAAGAAGCCAAACTCCTCTGAGGCCCCCATCCGGCAGCCAAGGCTGCTTCTGACTCAGTCTTGCCTTCTTACTCTGCAGGGACAAGAACTCTCTGACTAAGAACATTGAGAAGCTGGAAGTTGAGCTCAGCCAATGGAAGCTCAAGTACGAGGAGCTGAACAAAGCCAGGCAGGAGACCTTGAAACAGGTGGGGAGCCACCATCTCCAAAAAACCTGCCTGTTAGCGAGAGGCAGGGTGTTGCTATAACTCCTCACCCTAGGCAGTGTTTCTCAACCTGGTCCTCGGGGACTCCTAGTGGAGATCCCTGGTAGGAAGCTGTGAGCGGTTCACTGAGGACTGGGTTCAGAAACGTAGACCTAGGGTGTCTCAGACTAGAAACCTGTGACGCTGATATTCCACAGTGCGCAATGAAGTGAAACTGCCTACGTTCACAAATGGATACCTTATAGCGACCATGTGACAGACCAGTTAAGTAAACAGACCAAGAAAACGAGACCTGAAGGGAATCTGAACCGGCAGCCCTGTTTTTGTTTTTGAGAAGGCTTCCATCTGTCCAAGGTAACAGACTGGCCCTTTCACACGTAAACTGGGTCAAAAGTGGAGGTATGTCAGCATTGCAAGTCTGTTCTTTAATCAGTGCTGCTGGTATGTTAGCCACCGGCTCCCTGTGGCTTCAGAATCTGAGCCAGGCGTGATTCCTCGCTCGTTTCGCTGTCATTAAAGGCTGGCACGCGCCCATTTTGTGTAGATGTTGCCGAGTTGATTACAGCTTCAAAACAAATGACTCCCCCCCCCCCCCCCTCAAAGTAAGAACAGCTGTTGTGCTGGGGAGAGGTGCAATATATGTGGTCAGCCAGCAGGGGGAAGCAGTGCTTTAGCAGGAGGATGACAAGAGTAATACGGGAGGCAGAGGGACAGGACACAACTGATAGGTTTCCTTTAGAAATGGCCTTAGAATGGACAGGCAGTCGGGCTGTTCTAGATGCTTCACCAAAAATAGAAAGAGCCCCCTGTGTTTTAGCCCTTCAGGCCAATTTAATATCTGCAGCATGGGGGTACCTGGTCGACAAGCATGGCATCCAGGCCTAGACGATGGTCTAACTAAGCAGAATGCAAATGATGAAAATTAGCGTGAAAAATATCAAAATGTGCGTTGTGTGAAAATACATATGAGAGTCACGTGGAATGACCCCAAATTTAGCTCTCCCCCACTTCTGTAGTGTTCACACAAAGTATGTAGAGCGGGGTGGGTTTGAGCGAGGAGTCTCCTGAGAGGGACGGGAGAGAGTAAGTGTGGTAACATCCAGCTAACTTCCCATTTCTGGGTCAAAGGTCGCCGTACCATGCAGAGACGAAGTTCTTCAGGTAGTGAAGCCATTAAGTGCCGGTCAGATTCCTCTGTCCTTGTGTCACGTGCAGTAAATTGTGTTTTATGGCTGTGTTCAGCCTATAATGGGGTGTGTGGGACGTTGTGACCCTTCCACCCCCCTTTCCTCCCCACCCCAGTTAAATCTCCTTAAGGAGGTGCACCAGGACGAGCTGGGCCGCATGTCAGAGGACCTGGAAGATGAGCTTGGGGCCCGCAGCAGCATGGACAAGAAGCTGGCAGAGCTGAGGAGCGAGGTGAGCGGCCTGCGGCTCTGTAATCGACCCCCCACCCGGCACCGAAAGCTAGAGCCGGACCACACGTCTGCTTAAAAACGTGCGGGTGACCAGGCCCACTGGTTACTGGTGTCCGCCCACCGTAAGGTGGAAGACTGCCAGGGTCTTTGATAAGGAGAACTGTGCATGTTTTTTTAAAGCATATATTTAATAAAAGTGATCTTATGGGTTATCTGACATGTGGAAACACCCCCCCCCCCCCCCCACTGTCAGACCTGGATGGCCTGCCAAACGCCACTCATGCTTATTAAATTCATACTAACATTTCCCATGATCCACGTAAGTCACCTCCTGACCTCTTATCGCTTAAGAACGTTGTCTTTTTATTTCAATTCCATTAGGCATGTTTGTTCCAGTCAGTGCAAAAAATCACTGTTCAAGATCTTGTAACAAAGACATCCTATTTAGCTAATCTAAACCTAGATTTCGCCATGCATATAGTCCTTGCTGCCTGCCTGGGATTAAAACCTCCACTGACTGACTGACAGGACCTTTGCAGAGGTGTGTGTGACTGAGAGAGATTGCATCCCCCGAACTCGTGACCTCGGCCACACCTCGTCGCTAGTGCCTATTGATGGCGGATCATTGAGAAGCGCTGGTATGCATCGCTTGGCGCAGCGCCATCTTAAATAGACTCGGTTTCTCCTTTCCTCCTCCTCCTCCTGCCAGCTCCGCCTGTCAGCTTCTTAATTACAATTTGCCTTTTGCCACAGAGCATTTGTCATTGCGGGATGATAGAGACGTCAGCAGCCGAGGCACGCGGGAGTGAGTTATCCTTGGGTCCGACGGCACCGTGGCACCCTCTGTGGTGTGAGGTGTGGCATCGCGCACGTTGGTCGCGTGGGATGACCTGACACTTCGGCAGGCTCGGGGCCTTCATAGCCCAGCGACCAATCAACTTCTGCTCTTTATGCGAGTGACTCATCACCACCGTGTGAGGCCCAGCTACACCTCGTGCCCCCCCCCCTCCGGCATTTATCCAGCATTATTCCGAGGGTTTGGTCATTTATGAGGATTGTGTTCTGCCGATGACCGCTCCCCGCTTGGTTGTTAGATAGCGGAGGTGGGGGGTTGAGGTGTGTTTCCTATAAACTGTGGTGGCTGTCCTACTGCGATATGTTAAGCAGAAGCTTTGGGCTCCAGTGCGGCCTAACTGATGGAATACTCAACTATCCCACCCCCCCCACCCCCCCAAAGAGAAATATGAGGTGCCGCTGCTCAGAGGAAGTATAACTAATGACGTATGGGGGGGGGCAGTTTAAAAGCTGCCATCAATGGGAAAACTCCAGCTGGGGGGTAGCGGTTTGAGGTTCCTGCTTCCTGGCTCTCTGGCTCCTAGTGGATTACGACCCCTGCCGATTCTGTGTCCAGAGAAGTGGCTGGGTGGGGGGTCAGCTTCAGGGGTGCAGGCGCGGGGATGGATCTCAGAGTTTTGACAGACCTTTTTCCGTATAATGGCTTTCCGCCACAGAGCCTGCATTGATGCCTATAGGCGCAAACTCCTGCAGTGGCAGAGAAACTGTTCTGTCCGTCACCGAGTTGAGGCACTTAGCCCCGGGCTTGTGTGGGAGTCTCGGTGAAATCGAAGCAGTGGGGGGAATGAGGAACCATCCCCACAGCTAGTTTCCATACTGGTCTGCTGTGTCTCTGGAAAATGTCTGTACTGCTCTGAGGGTGTCTGGATCCTTAACTGTTCCTAGTCTGTCACTGTTGTGTTGGTTTGTCTGTCTGTAGGTGTTTTATGATTTGTTTCTTTCATGTTTTCAGATGAAGAATTCCCAGCTTTCTGAGTCTGTGTTTCTGATATGCTGCGGCTGGATTGGGTCCATGTATTTTCGTAAGACTGGCCCCATCAGCACCTTCAAAATCATTTATCCATTAAATACACGTATGCAAATTAAATGTACTGCCGGACAATGAATGCACTTTTCGCAGCTGGTTTCTTCTGTCCAACAATGATTCCTGAGTTGTAAAATACAACTGATTTTTTAAAAACACTGTGGTATTCAGGATATGCGTCTCTGGTTCTGAAGTTTACAGTAGGGATGCACTGGTATCTGGTATTGGGCCGATACCACACTCATGTGCTGGTTGGTACTCGTACTCGCCAAAATATCCCGATACCTACAACCGATACCATGCGGTAGATGTAGTTACGTTAAGTCAGCACACGGAGGTACTGTTGAAGCAATTACTGCCAAAAAAAGTGCAATACTAGTAACCTAATAAAACGGTTAAGACACCAGACTTTGCTAAGGCTAGCAGCAGCCGTGGATCACTGCAACCAACTTTAAAAGGGACTCTACAGAAGCAACAGTTACTGAATACAGAATATATTGTACAAAGTTATGTCACACTTTTCTGAATGTTACAGCTTCAGTGTTTGTTTTTCAATTATTTTCTGTTTTTTGGAGCTTAAAGTTTTTGAAATTGGTAAGACAGAGGAGTAAATTTAATAACTGATGAAAAACACTTCTAAATGACCAATCTCATTGTTATTGTAACTATTATTAAAAACAGATCTAAATGGGTATCAGTACTCAGTATCAGTAAGTACTGAGAAATAAGTACTCGGTACTTATACTCAGTCTCAAAAAACTGGTATCAGTGCATCCCTAGTTTACAGGTTCACAGTTTTGACATTATCTCAGCACAAACAAGTGAAGTGTTAAATATTACTGGCTCATTGATTCAGTGTTTGTTCTGTGCCACATGTAGACATGAAATCACTACTGAATAAATATAAATCATGTTTATTTCCCTCTACATGGTTCAGTGAATAGCACTGATACCTCACACATCTCATTTATTTAGCTGACAATTTTATTCAAAGCGACATGCAGTCCCTGGAGCAATTGGGGTTTAAAGGCTCCAACAGTAAAATCAGTCTGCTGACCATGGAATTTGAACCATCCAACCATTAACACAGCATCCAAATTCGCTGAGCCACACACCACGTCTGGGTTTGTATATAGACTTAAGATGTGCCTGATGTTTGTGTCATTTTTCATATTTTTTTTTCCCCACAGTCCATGTTCTACATGTAAATGTTTAACAGGGGAAACATTAAAGGAGTGAGTAAGCCATGTGAAGATCGGGCCGCCTCGGGGTGCCCCCTACCCTGTGTCCTATAGCTGGGTTTGACTTAGTGTAGTGTTTCTGGAAAATGGATGGGTTACTTTGTGTTAATATGCAGGGTTAAAGTGAAGCATATTTCATAATGAATGAACTATCCATACAATTTAACCAGAAACCAGACATTCACAGCTTGGCAAACAAACCTCTGTTGTAATAATGGTTTTGAGCCAAATTTGTTGATTTAATTAAAGTGAGAGACTTTGAGTAAATAGTGAGTCTCGCTTTGTGGTTTCTGAGAATTACTTCTCCAAAACTGTTTGCTTTCTACAAGGTTTTGTCCGCCTGCAATATGCCGCAGGCAGGTAGTCGCCATCAGATTAGGGGCTGTGAAGATCGTCTTTGGCAACCAAGATGTCATTGACTGCAAGCCAGTCTGCATAAGGAGCCAGTCTGCATAAGGAGAGAAAAACCACAAAATTCAGATTTTTTTTTTCCCCCTCAAGGACGGAACATAAATGTTTTCCTAGTTTTTATGGATTCGCCTTTGCACCCTGTTAATTACCATTTTATGAGAGAACCTATGAAAATGTCGACTTTCAATATGGACTACTCCCTTGAAGTGCTAATCTTTTTTATTTAAAATTTTTTTACACGTCAGAAATCAGATATGAACTGATATTTGTCCCTTTTCTTTCGTACGCACCACTAATCTGCTGTCCTGCTCCCTTTTCTGCCAGCGTCTCATTCAGTCCCTCCCCGTAACTCCGTACCTCTGGCGCCACCTATCCCGCATCCTTCTGTATTGCATCCTCTCATCAGCATGTCATCGATTACCTATAATTGTGAATTTTCCTAAATAATTAAATACTGAGGCAAATTATCAAAAGGCAAGAACAGCGGTCAGCTGTCCCAGTTTGTTCTGAGTACCGAGGAGTGAAATGCATGTTTTTAAGAGGTGCCAAAAAGCCTTGTTGAATTTGCGTCGTACTTCTAGAGACCAAGGAGACGTTGACATGCTTCTTTTTTTAAATTGTTCCTTGTGCCTTTACTAGTTAAATACAGAGTTTTTATGATTTGTGTGTACCCCCCCCCCCCCCAGATGGAGCGACTGCAGGCAGAGAACGCAGCGGAATGGGGGCGGCGTGAGCGCCTGGAGACAGAGAAGCTGGCACTGGAGCGCGACAACAAGAAGCTGCGTGCGCAGATGGAGGACCTGGAGGAGCAGCTGGCCCGCAAACGCAGGCAGGCCGCCTGTGCGCTGGACTCTGACCTCAAGAGCATCCAGAGCGAGCTCTTCGAGAGGAACAAGGTGAATCCCTGCGGAGCCTCCTGGGGGCGTGGCCTGGTGATGGGGGGAGGGAAGTGGGAGTGAGGACACTCTCGATTACTGTGGCTCGGAGGCCTAAGACCGTCCCTGTCTCCATGCAGGGGCATGAGTAGGGCTAATGAAAGCTTTGTCACGGACAGCATTCCGATATTCACGTATACTGTGGTATTTTGGCCATGCTGTGGGGTTCTGGATTGCTTTCGGAAATGCTCAAAATATCGTCTACCGCAATAAAAATTTGACACAAACTTAGGCTAAACTTCTTTTATTGGGGGGGGTCTATTCTTAATGAAAATGAATAAGAACACGCTGTGTGTAAACAATTAGTGTGCATTTATTTGTAGGGGGAGAAGCTAATGTCTCCCCAAAACAGCCCTGACAGCATCATTTAATGAGCATTTTAGTCCATAACCACATGGTGAATAAGGCCGCAATCTTTCTGCACTGTAGGATCGGTTGACTTGCAGTCACCTCTGTGTGCTCCCATTCTCTCTCTCTCTCTCTCTCTCTCTCTCTCTCTCTCTCACACACATTATGTGAACGGCTGGCTTTCCTGTATGAGGGACGTAATGGGGAACTTAACTGTGTAAAAAGGGCCTTTTATGGGGTCCATTAGCCATCGCCGCCCTTTTGGACAGTTTGTTTTGTTGGCTTCCCAGGTTTTATGGGCTGACTTCTTAAATTAGCTCCGGGTGAGGCTGCGTCGTGGTGGTGTGGGGTGGGGGGGGGGGGGGGGGGTGGGGGGGGGTGGGGAGGGGGGGGGGGGGGTTGTGGGCTGAGCTGGAGAGAGGGGTCAGCCAGAGGGCCAGACAAAGAGAGGGAAGTCCAGGTTCAGCCAAATCGTTGGGCCTGCGGTGGACTGGGGAGGGCAAAGTCAGCCAAAGGTCAGGGAGAGATGGGCCAGAGGGGAAGGGCAGGCTTCCCCATGGAGAGAGGGCATGACTGGCAACAGACGGACTGACGGCCCTCACTGCGAGCAGATCTTTCTACCCCACTGGACGCCTCTCGGGGTCTCTGTGGCGACAGTGATGGCTGGGGGTTCGTTAATTGCCGCCAATGCTCGTCCGGTCGCGAAAGGTGAATAGGCAGACCGGTGCGTCGGCTTCGGAAAACTGATTAGGCACCATGGCCGATGCCGAAAATAGTCTGAAAATAAAAACAAATAGAATATCGATGAAGAAGCCCCATTGGGATGGAGGGTCGGTGTTTGTTTACCGCAAGCCCTGCTTGTTCTTTTGGAGTTTGGTGGAATGTGGTGGGTGGGGTGCATTTGGTGCCCCGGACATTCTCTTAAGGGCATCACCGTGAAATGTCCGTTAAGCGGGTGCCATTGGTGGGGGCCTGGGTGTCTCCTAAATGAAGCGGGGACACAGGTGGTAGGGGCAGTGAGGGCAGAGGTAGGTGCCCTGACCACAGCACCTCTAAGGCTTATTGATCTGTGAGTGAGAGGTGATGAAGATGCCCCAGATGTCCTGGCACAGAACGTAATTGTGACTGATACCGAATTGGTCTTCCCTGCAGTGCCAATTTAGA
Organism: Mormyrus iriodes; assembly: GCA_011763525.2. Lineage (NCBI taxonomy): Eukaryota > Metazoa > Chordata > Actinopteri > Osteoglossiformes > Mormyridae > Mormyrus > Mormyrus iriodes. Next base: position 23,425,886 of record JAAGVU020000019.1, read on the forward strand.
GGAATGGGAGCATAAATCTGGAAGTTAGAGTGTGTGTGTGTGTGTGTGTGTGTGTGTGTGTGTGTGTGTGTGTGTGTGTGAGAGCATGCACTGGCAAAATACAAAAGTCGCTTTAAACTGTCTGCCTCTGAACTTGCACTCACTTCTGTTGTTCGTATCCTGACAGATCCATACTTAGTTAATCTTAGAGTCATTTGTCATGTCAGGCAAGCAGGAGTGAGACCTTTCTGGGCTTCTGTTCACACGGCTGCTAACCCGTTCGAGGGAATCGTGAACCGCAGATCCTAAAACTCCCCCACTGTGTAACCATCTATACAAATAGTGTGTTAGAGGCTATGCTGAGACTACCTTTATCAAAGGTCCACTGGCTGCTTGGACTTTTCTAGAAGGGTTGACTAAGGGCACCACCCTCAGAGCAGTATAATTTTGTCTGTGATACTCTGGCCCTGGAGAAATCCGCTGAGCAGGAGGGCTCTTTGTGAGGCATATGGCGGTTTTAACGTTGTCCTATAATTTACCACTGCATCATATTATGAATGTATTACTTTTTAATAGATTGTGTGCAGCAGCTATAAGATGGATAGCGTTGTGTCCCATGAGAAGACCTGCTCAAAACACCACACACCAGTTGGGGAGTTCTTCCAGCAGATACCTCCTATTTCTTGGAAGGAGGATTCATGACTTGGCTCTATGACTTCCGTGTTCTCCAGAACAACGTTTCACAGCACAGTCCTTTGGGTACCCCAAACATTTTTCCTTTCTACCAGCTCCCAACACACCTGTACCAGGTATTCGGTGTTCTTCATTGGTTCAGGGAAGAAAACTCTGGACTGTTGTGGGGTCCCTGAGGACTGGGTTGAGAAACACTGCTCTAGAAACTTCCTGCTTACAGTCTTGTTTCTAGTTAGTTTGTAGTGTACTTGTCACTTAACTGGTAACTGCATACTGAAAGCAATTAAAACTCGTGCAAAACTACACGTTTTATGGTCTGATTAGTCTAAGTGAGAGGTGGGCGATATGGCCATAATGTCTTATCACTATTTTTGCTTAGAATCACAATCCATGATATTGATCACAATTTTGTTTTGCTTGTTAACAAACCAAACAAACTAGAATGTATGTATTAATGTTAATTAACAATTTGACCACTTACCCAGCTATTCTGTCCCTACAAGAAACACTGCTTGTAGCATTATTATAATAAACTTAATTATTAAGGTATGTAATATATTGTGCATATGAAAGGAAATTACTCATAGCGAAAGTGTTTTTTTATACTAAAGTTGCAAAATTTTGGAGAACAAATGAACATTTTATCACTTCTGCCAATCACTGTGCACTTCTGAACTCAGTTTACAACAAATACTAGCAAACTATAATAGATAAAGTTTTATGAATTACAGTAGATTGATCCATGTCGGATTTCGCAAATCCAAACCACTTCCACACAATCGATGTAAAACGTTTTTTGGGAGCTGATTCTTCCTCATGCCGCACACTGTTTTTTTTTTTGACAATGAAATTAACCAGTCTGCAGCCTTTGTCGTGTCGCATGACATGAGTGCAATATTCCTAGCAGTCCAGTGCAATATACAGTTTGTTTTTTATCTAAGGGGTTAGAAAAGATCAATTAAAATTTTAGTTCAAGATCTGTTTACTAAAATGGGATCCACTGAGACAGAAAATTGACAAAGAAGTGAGAGATACAGACAGCACTGAGAAGTTGTGCAGGCTGAATCTGCTTTCACATCGGTCTGTATGTCACAGTACTGCTGCAGCCTTCGACCACACCACACCACGCTTGCTCGTCTTTTCTGTCTTTATAATAAGTGTTAAGTAGTGCTGTGCTGTGATTCTTGCGATAACTCTGAAATGATCACATTTGCAACCAATCATGAGAGATTGTCGTCATATCGCCCGCCACTAGTCTAAGCTAAGCCTTTCTTTAGGGTTGTGCAAGTCAGGAATTGCTTTCGCTACTGATCATTGTGTCTTTTGCCGGAATGTCTCGCCATTGTCGTCATTGAACGTGTGCTTGATTTGGGTGCTAAATGAACAGAATGTAAAGCGTGATGTGCAGCCTCGCTTGTCGCTCTCTGCTTAAGCCGTCGTTTCTGGTGATTGGTTTTTCTCTTTAAATCTCCAGTCCATTTCCACTTCATCACTTCTGCGTTTAAAACCCACATCGCGCCCGCCGTTTACCCGAGGATGAGGGTTCATCTCGGGCTGGTGAAGGATTGTTCATCGAGGTGCTTAGTCAGCTGATGTCCTCCACGGATTTTCTGCTCTGTCTTTGAAACCTATCCTCTCGTTTTGCTAGTGAGATACAAAGGATGAGGATGATCAGTCACGATCCCGATAAAGCCGGAAACTCAAAAACATTAAGGAAACAATTAGCCCCAGACGTCGTTTTCCACTGTTATGCAAGATGGGAACCAAAAAAAATGGGGAAACTTTATGAAACTACTTTGTCTTAAAGGTTTAGTTCTGGGAGGCTGAGTCAGGGTGCCCCCACCCACCCGTCAGGGTGCCCCCACCCACCCCACCTTGTGATTAACAGTCAGATCAGAACTGTTTAATTTTTCAGTAAATAAATAGACAGACCTGGCAGTGATAGTGTATAGATTTGGGCTGTTTTTCCCCAGGCTTGTGCCTTGGAAGCAGCGTTTATAAATCTTTTCTGTAGACTGCAGAATATTCCATTTTGAATTTAAAGTATTTGTAGTAAATTTCCCTGTAACATAAGCCCTTTGATTTTTTGATGTGGTTATATAGATTACAGAGCTGTATCTGTCAGGAACGTATGAGCTGCAAATTCATTTTATAGCGTTAGCCTGTGGGAATGTCATATTAACCATAACTCATATCTTTTATTTATCTGTGGACTCAACTTATTAAAGTAGCACTTGGATCACTTGAAGGTCACTGGTTTAAGTCCCAGGTTGGGATTCTTGCTGTAGTACCCTTGAATGAGGTTTAAAATATTGGGTCTGTTAATGGGTGGAAGCTGATTTTATTAATAATAATAATAATCATTAGATACTTTATTGATTCCCGTGGGGAAATTCTCTTTACGCCTCCCCAGCCTGCTCTCTGTAGAAGAGAGCAAGCTGGCTGTGAAGGGCAACGACCCATAACAGCGGCCAGGGAGCTCGGGGTTAAGGGCCTTGCGGGTTTGAACCGGCAACCTTCCAATCACAGGCATGGAGGCTTAGCCCACTGAGCCACATGTTTCTCTCGTTAAAAACAACATATAAGAAACTAAATGTACATTAGACCTCTACTGTTGTCTTAATGGTTTCGTTTACGTGGAATATTTCAGCAGTGATTCTACAATACATGAAGGATGCCATATCTAAAGAATTTGTCATGGTTATTCTGCTCTGCAAAACGGGCTTGATTATAGCAGGAGCCCAGGGCCCTTCTGGAGGTTGGGTTGTTTGGGGTGGGCGGGGCAAGTGAAGCCCCATCCCCCACCCAGATGGCCTGGGGTGGGGCCAGTGGCAGGCACTGTAGGCAGAGGAAGGGGGCTAGCAATTCTGCAAGGTGTGCGTTTGCGAGCTCGAAGACCGTGAAGGCAGGGAAGCGTCGAGACAGAACAAGCCAGCTTCCTTGTAGAGGGATTCATCCCAAGGACAGGGCGTTTCTGCCAGCAAAGCTGCCCCTCCTCCCCCGCATGAAGACGGCACTGGTTCACCCGGTGGCTTAAAAATAGACCCGTACCGTGCCTCTCAGACCCAAAAATAAAAGATGTAAGGTCATTGTCACTGTTCGGGGATATGGCTTTGAACGTAACACCGTTTTGTAATAAAACTGTTTTTGTTATTCGGGCTAATGGCCTTGACACTGAATGTGATTTTATTGCCACACCATCTGTTTGTTCCGGGTGAGCTGTGCATCTCGTTAATTCTCCTTTGCTGCTGTTCGTGCTGTTGCCGTTTTTATGCAGTTATTGACCATTGTTTTGATTTGCTTGCCTGTTGGAAGGCGATCCCAAGGGCTTTTTACCCGCCTCTGCAGATTACATACCTAAAAACTGTGAATTTCCTGCAAACTGGTATGCTACTATATGCAGGTGTGTTTGCTCGTGCATACGCATGGGAAGCGTCCTGATAAATTATGAGCTGTTCTTTTCCCAGTTGTTTAAAAGCACTGGCTGACTCACTATTCACTGTGGTTCAGGCGGGGGCATCGCTATCGCAATAGACAGGTTTGTAACCGTGCGTCATTTTGTTTAGTTACTCTAATTGCATTTTTTTCCCAGGAATTTCTTCAGCGGGCGCGTGTGCCAGCAGATGTTCTGGACATTCTGACTGGCAGCCTCACATTGCTGCATGGACTCATTAAAAGTACAATATGGAAACTGAGGGTGATGTCACAGGTTGGCTGGATGCAGGAGTAAAGGATACACTGGTCTAAACCGTTCTTTCTCAACCCGGCCCTTGGGGACCTTCAGACGATCCATGTTTTGTACCCTCTCAGCATCCTGCCAAGCAGTCCACAAGGCAGCAAAAACGCGGACTGTCTGGGGGGTCCCCGAGGACCGGGTTGAGAAACACTGGTTTAGACAAACGGCTACCCCATATCGCATACAAACATTTGGAAACCAGAAGCTGTCCGGGCAGTAGCCTGCGTTCGACCTAGTTGAACGGCGAGTAGCATGCTGGTTAAGGACTCCCTACAGTGCTTACCCTGGACCTGCTGTTGTACCCTATAACACAGTTGCTCAACTGGAATGACTCAGATGCAGGTTCTGTGAATATAAAGGAGCATAGTTTGGATGAGTGCAAGCTAAGTAGCCAACTGGGCTGGAGGGTGTGAAATGCATCACAGTGGTTAAGTGCCTGGAAAGGCATCTGTAGTTAGGGCAGTGGACCATCAGGTTCCTCCAGTGGGATCTCAGAGGAGACGCTTTTTAGTCCTTCATCAAGGTGACTTTAACCGATTGAAGTCTTGCTCTAAAAGAGCCAAAAATCGTTAAGTATTCTAACCAGCGTGCAATAATTACTAATCAGAGCCAGTTCTGCTGGGCTTTGAGTAATCCCGTCTGAATCCCACACAGCCTCGCAGTTTGGGAGTGAGGGCATTATTGGGGCACATCCCGTCGTTGAAATGAAATGATTCTTTTATTTTCCATGTATATGAGTGCAGGTACATTGCAGTGGTTCTTTTTGAATATCTGCTCATGCTCTCCTTTGAGACATGCACTCATTCATACAGGTGAGAGTGAACCTTGGGGTTTGAGCGCAGGGTCAGCCATTTATCTGGCGTCCCAGGAGCAATCAGGGGTTAAGGGTCTTGCTTGAGGGCCTGACAGCAGCATCGGTCTGCCAGCCCCGGGACTGAAATCGGCAACCTTCCAATCAATGGCGTGACGTCCTAACCTGCTGAGCCACACACTGTGGAAAATGTGCTCACAGGCAGAGAAGGGGAGATGAGGTTAGATCTCCAAAGCGGAGGTCAGGGAGAAGTCCCCCGAAGCATGCCCCTGCTCCAGGCAGCCCCCCCTACCGGTGTCCTGCTCAAGGGCAGCTGCTTCATTGCTGACATGCCGAGTGAGATGAGTCAAGGAAAGCAGGAACTTGGGAGGTAGAATGAAAGTGGGATGGAAAGAGATGAAGAGGAGACCATGTAACAAGAGGATGAATACATCTGGGGGTGTGCCCGAAGGAGATGAAATAAAGGAGGGAAAATATGTTTAGGGCGGTGTTTCCCAGTCTGGTCCTCATTTTTGCGATCTTCCAGTTCCATGCCAGGCTGTCCACATTTTGGCTCCTTCCCAGCAAATTACCAGGAGCTGGGAGGGAGCAAAAACCATGGATTGTCTGGGGGTGCCCAAGAACTGTATTGGGAAACACTGAATTAGGGTATTGGGGAGCCTAAGTAATGATTGGAGCTGGACTAGAAGAAGGTAACTGTATATTGACAGACGAGATCTCCAATGGCTTAGTCGCCAGTTTTGGAGATCTCAGGTTTGAAACCAGCTACTGTTGTGTGTCCTGATCTGTCAGCAGTCTATGCCAACTACTCCACAGGCTGTGCTTTTTATGTAAGCTCCTGTAGTTCAACTAGCAGAGCATTGCACTACCAATGCAAAGGTTTTGGGATAAAGCGCCAGATAAATGAATAAATGTAAATAGGGGGCAGGATTTGTCCTATATTATTTCTTCAGATTGAAAGTCGCAGAACGGAAGAGCAACCTTCAAAGTGCTGGTGACACCACACAGAGCAAAAGATGAAGAAGATCGGAAGACATAAGGAAAGTCAAGCTTCAGCTAAATGTAAGGAAAGCAAAGTTTTCCGGACCTGCAGGTAACTTTAGTGTTGATGGTGAAAGCGCAGAGGAAATAGACAGCTTTGCCTCTGTGGAACAAAAACAAAGGATCCGACAGTCAAATATGACGCATAGTTACAATAAAAGCCCTAGGGGGGGAAAAATCTTCAAAAATACTGGCACATCTTGGAGGACAAAGATCAGAATTGTGCAGAATATGGTAGGAGGGGTAATGACACATTTGAACTTGGTGCTGAAGTAGACTTTTAAGAACATGAAACACAAACAAACAATTCAAGTGTCAGCTTTGACTTGAAGCATAAATGACCAGACTAAAGTTCTTATTTTGGGCGTATTATGTGAAGACCCAGGGCAATGGTGAAGCCCGTAATTCTTGGAAAACTTGAAGATAAAATAGGATGAGGATGGCCTGCAGTTATATGGATAGGCTCTTCACAATAATGAACATTATTCATTATTATTCATTAGCCTGAAGTCGGGCAGAACTTTCAAGAGGAATGTATGATCGCCAAGGGTCAGCGTTGACTTGACAGCTGATAATAGGTGGGGGAGGGGAGTGGGGCTGAGCCGCTTTAGCGATGAATATGCAGCCTGGTAAAGTCTGCAAGGGGATTAACTCCAGCCTCCTTTGGGGGCAAACCAATAGCTCTGAAAGCTTATCTTTAATTAGTGCAGGTGAGCCGTCCTTTGACACAACCAGCAAAGGTCACAGGCTCTGTGTCTGTCTGTGTGTCTGTCTGTCTTAGGGAAAGAGGGGGGAATGAATGGGGAGCAAAAGATACATTTTATGTTGGCTGCAAAAAATGGGACAATGGGATCTTTTGAATGCCTAAGGCTAGATTCTCTATGTGTTGTATCACTGGTGTCACCCAGTGGGGGTTAGTAAAAAAAACACAATAATTCCACTCAATGTGTAATTCTAGGCCTCATTTCTCCTATTGCTACCAGTATGAGTTGCATTTTACTTATTTTATATTGGGATGCATATTATTTTTGCCACTCCAGTAAAGCTTGTTTATATGGCAGCACGGTTGAATGTTATGTCATGTCAGCATCTGCAGGGGGCTGTATGGTGTCAGCAGGCCTGCTCTGTCCTGGTAGGCCTGCTTTCTGAACGTTGTGTCCTTTTTAAACTTCGCCATGCTAGTCCTGTCAGGGGTCCATCGTCACATGGAACCTGATTTCGTCCTTGTGTCTCGCTGGATACCCACCCTGTCTGTGTCACGTGTGTACAAAGCAATGTAAGGGTGAGTCCTGTGTCTTTTGGAATTAGACCTGGGTTGTCATTAATGGGGGTATGTGGAGTTTGGGGATAGGGTTAGTGGTGCATGCTGGGAGTATTTTCAGGGTGGGGTTCGATTTAATTCCAAACGATGCTTTAAAACCTGTGGATGGTGGGATCATCATGTTCTGCCAGTAACTAGTACTGTTGGTTATTAACATGGTGTGATTATTCCCCCACTATGGGTTATGAACCATCAATGGTGTGGTTTATGGCGTTATGCTGGGATCTGAGGCGATTCTAAGGTCTTTTAAGGTGGGGGATCTTAAGATGGGTCATATTTAATTTCTTACAGAGGGGCTAGCCTTATCATTTAGCCAATGATATGTTTTGAATTGGTGAGTGATGGAATGGCCACTCCGGGGCCAATCAAATTTCAGCCGGGGCCAGTGGCCTCGCCCTTGTACACGCCCCTGGCTGGGATTATGTTTCTGTCTTGGCCTGTTTCAGGATACTGGGATTAGGCTGAAGGTGTGTCCATTACTGTGTGATGTATAATGGATGGAAGCATCCTGACAGGCATGAATGGCAGGAGCCTTGTAGACGAAGATTCTGGCCGCTGTCCACTATATCAGTGTTTCCCAATCCAGTCCTCGGGGACCCACAGCCGGTCTACATTTTTGCTCCCTCCCAGCTCCCAGTAGGGGTGAAAAACGTGGACTGTCTGTGTGTCCCCAAGGACCGGATTGGGAAACACTGCACTAGAATATTCAGGGTTGAGAATCATGCCTCGTGGTGCCCAAGAACACTGGGGACCTTGAGATTAAAGTGTAGGGAGGTAGGTTCTAAGATGAGGACTCTTTGGGAGGATTGAAAATGAGAATCCCCCTCCGGCTATGGGTGTGAGTCGTGAATCACGCAGTGAGCACCTGTCAACTCGAATGCTCGCGTGGAGGACTGGGCTGACAGCTTAGCCATTACTGTCCTCATCGCTCCGTAATCAGCCCCAATCCCCCATTGATTGTGGCCCTCTCTTCCCCTCTCACTTGTTATGCTGTCTCATTAAAGCTGATCTCATCCTTGCCGATAACAGTGGGCCTGCGAAATGGCCTTTCACATGAGACATCCTGGTTATCTATCCTGTTTATCCAGCCGATGATGCTGTGGCCTGTGTTTTTATAACGGAGCAGAATGGGTGAACAGGGGTAGAGTGGGCACTCATGCGGGGAGTTTGGTATAGCACACTGGCCCTTTACTGCCATTAGTCTCCTGTTTGGTGGATGAGGAAGGATTAGGCTCTGTTAGCGCTACAAAAGTAATAAGTACAGGTGAGCCAAAGACTGCTGTCCAGGGATGGAACAAGTAGCGTGGCGTTACCTTTGTGCTGCGTTCATGTGCAGAGATGGGTGACTAGGCAAAAAACATTTACTGGAGATGGAACAGGCCGGTCCTTACAGGTGGAGCAGTAAATTGGGCTGATCCATACATCCTCAATCCGCGCCTCTTTGAGGGTGGTGGTCAGTCCTGGCGTCTTAGCGTTTCTGTACGACCATCTTGATTGTTGATGACTCCCTGTGTGAATCTGATTTCTTCTCTCCCCTCCATCTCACTGAATCTTGGGTTGATTCATTATGGATGAAGAGTGGGGGGGGACTAATGTAGGTTTTGTTGACCCATAGTGAATGGTCACCATTAGGAACAGCCCCCTTGGTCACACCTCTGTAATAGGGTGATGGAGTAGTGGTGGTGGTCTGGGAACATTTACCAGTTACTGTAGTTATAAGAAACCCATTTGAGAGCCAGAGTCCCATGTTAATCTGGTGTTTCACCTGCGTGTTAATATGCGTGCTGGGTCATTCATGTTTACGTGCTTGAGTTTGTGTTCTGTACAGCTGGGACCAATGTTTTAAAGTGCAATAATGATGTCTACTCAATATTGTGAGAATTAGTTCCTTTTGAGAAGAGAAACTTGGTTGACTCGAGATATTAGAAGGGCCAAGTACTGTATAGACCTTCATTGCAGTTATTTAAAAATTGATCAAACTAAAGAGACTTTAAATTTAATGCTTCTATGTACAATAGTAGATGATCTCCATCCTCTTTAATTAAACGCATCTAGTTACATTTTGTGACAAATCTTTAATTTCTGCATTTGTCCAGAAAACTGAGCTATATTTGAATATCACATGTTATTCTTAATGCATGTACAATATTGTATGCATTTCTACCATGTAGAACTTAAAATTTAACTAAAACAATTTTGCTAAATGCAAATTACTTGTGTATAGTCTATATTTAATACTGCTGAAATTAGTAAACTAGTAAACTGGGGAGAGTCATTTTCATTAAGGGTTCCTCTCTTATTTTATTGCACTTTATTCTAGTTCCCATGTCCTGCAGTAATCACTCGCCCTCTAGAAATTTCTCTGCATTCCTGGCTACAGAGCATTTTGTGTGTTTCTGGTCTGTTCTGTCACTGACATTAGGCTCGGGTTATATTCAGCCAGCTGACATTATAAAGTTGACGTGCCTTATGTTTCACTACCCAAATGTTTTACATAAAAAAGAAGAAATATTAATAAATAACCTTTTTTGGGTCATTTGTCTTTAGAAGTCCCTTCTTCGGGGGTTGGAGTTTAAGCCCCTGAGTTTGTGTGATGGTTTTTAACCTTTTGTGCTGGCTATCATCTGGACTGCCAGCCTCATTTCCCATTTGCCTGCTGGGCAATGAGATCCACAGCTCACCTCTGCAAAAAGGTCAATGGGCAGAGTGATCCTGTCGTTTCTGACTCTGAATACCGCTCTGCATTCCATTCAGAGAATCCTTCCTTCTCTTCCATCTCCTGCCTTGCAGATTCTCATCGTTTTCTGCGATGTCCATAACACCTAGCTCTCATGTATTCTGAGGGGGGTACTTGTGGCATGCATTCGGCAGTGGAAGATCCCGACCCCCCCCCATTAATTAAAGTCATACTTCATTAAAATTCCATGCCATCGTATTGGTTTTACTTTGACAGTGTTTACAAGGGCCCCCCGCAAATGTGACCTTTGGATGGCCTTTTTCGGACGTAGCCCGAGGTAAATGCAGAGCCGTCGAACAGCGGGTGATGGGCATCCTCTGGCCCTTTCAGGCCCCCTTTCTAGGGGAAAGGCAGAGGAAGGCGCCGCATACCTGCACACAGTAAATCCTAAAGGGCTAAAATAGCTTCTTTTTTTTTTTCTTTTCTTTTTTTTAGGCTGTCTCACAGTAAGCCAAAGCCCATGGCCTGATTTAGCTTGGCCTAGAAACAGCCATGTGTACTAGACCTATGTGTCATGTGACCCTCCCCCTTCCATTTTTGTTTTTGCTCCGTCAGTGCATTATTGGCATGAAGAGGATTTCTTTTATTACTAGAGCAAAATATGACATGTTGCGAATGCATAAATGAAGTGGCTAATTACGGTAGCACCCGCCTTCGATATGAAAAATAAAATGCTAAATAAGAAGTAATAGTATAAACACACACACGCTTAAATGTGACTAACATCCCTCTCTTCCTCTCTCCATGTCTGTTAGCCGTTGACTATGACGATATCCAGCAATCCACTGCATCACCGTGATAACTGTGACTTCCTAGAACTTTGTCTGGGGCCGATGGGGGTTTATAAATACCAAGAATGCAAAGATCATACTTGTGGTCTTGGCAAGACCAGTCTTGCTTACCTGCCTCCCAAGAATGAACTTGGGGCGCAATGAATGATGGGATTTGATGCTGTTTGGCAAGGATACAACCAATGTATCCTTAATATTCTGGGCACGGCAAGAATGACATCGGGGATTCTTACCGTCCTCTGTTCTAGAGTATTGGAACTGGTCTTCAGCAGTGTCAGATGACCTAAAAACGGTTACATGAGAAAACGGGTCTCACACACACACACACACACACACACACACACACACACACACGGTCATGGCCTTTGTCTGACTTGCAGTGGAGGTGCATTATGGGATGATGGGAGGGGGTGCTTGTGTACTTTGAAACCCTTCACTTTGCCCTCATGAGGTGTTGTTAGCACAGTTATACTCTTGACATGTGACCCTCCTGCTACCCAGATGTCCCTTTTTCCCCTTTTGGCCTGAAGAACGAATAAAATGGGCAATCGTAAGGGATGCTGGTCCACTTCCTAAGTGTCTATTTTGGCCATCGCCGTGACTTCCTTTCTGTGATTGGCCCTGGACAGAAATGGTGTGGGTTGCTTTATGTGTATCTGTTTGGCAGTGATAAACGAAGGGGCGATTCAGGGCTGATGTGGGATGTTTGGATGGGTTGGGGGGGGGTGGGGGAGGGGTGGACACTGATGGATTGTTCCATTGCACAGTGTGGTGCTCAGCAAAATACTTGTTCCGTGTGGAACAGCACAGCCTCTGGTGGGCCTCCGTGGAGGAAACCCCTAAAAATCATCCTTTACCTACTCAAGAAAATCTCTTGGACAGTTGGGCAGTTTGCCGAGTCCCGGCTTGGCCCCGCAGAGTACCCCGCGGAGACTCTGCAGTGCGGCCGTATGTAGTCGTGCGGAGGTCAACGGACTGGGGCGTCCTGAGCATCGATGCTTCGTGACTTACAGGATATGACACGGTGGCACACCTACCGCAGTGACAGGAAGTTGCTATGGAACATGACCTGTCAGGGAGAGAAAGGTGCGTGCAGGCAGTGCGCGGCTCAGAATGGACGTTATCGCTACTGATGTTTTTAAGCTGGTGAGGTGCTGCATTGTAAAAACAGCATGATATGCTGTCTGTTTCAGTAAGATCCTTCATGTGGGTTGTGGGGCTTCTTTGCCCTGCTACGTGCTAACAATGCCAAATAGCCGAATCTTGTTGTTCCTGAAAGCCAGCCTAATTTATTGACTACAGGTGAAGTAATGGAGGTATGATGTACGGAAATAACACAAATCTGTCCTCATGGATAGAGCCTAATTTGGGGGGGGTAAAAGTCATTGTTGGGGCCCTACCTACAGCATAAAACGCTGTTGAAACCACCAGAAAAAAATTTGGGGCACCCTACAACTTGGGCTAAAGCATACGTTTGGCCTCGCCCGTGGATATAAACCATCCAAAAGATGTGATGTGAATGGTCACGCCCGCTTCGGCCCTCTATCTCTCGTTAGGAGCTGGCAGACATGCGGCACGTCCACTCCAAGCTGAAGAAGCAGTACCAGGAGAAGACGGCGGAGCTGGCCCACGCTAACCGGCGAGTGGAGCAGCATGAGGCCGAGGTGAAGAAGCTCCGACTGAGGGTGGAGGAGCTGAAGAAGGAGCTGGGCCAGGCAGAGGACGAGGTTGGCCATTAACAGGTCGTAGGTCGCTGGTGGGCATGGGTCAGCGGAGCAGCTGGGGGATGTGTGGGCGCACGGCCCATTGATCCCCTAATTGGCCGGCTCGCCTGCTGAAGGTGGGGGGGGCGCTGACCTGCATGTGCTGGCTCCAGAATCTTACTGGAGGTTTTGCAGCTAATGAACTGCATCTCGAACTGTCACTTTTGTGTGTGCTGGCTGGTTGATTTTGGGAGAGTGGCTCCAAAGACTGGGAATTCAGCCTCAGGCTGCTTGCAATCCTTTGACCTATTCAAGGTTCTCCAGAAAACAGAAAATGAATATTTAATCAATTCTTTGTTAGTGTTATAAAATATGCTGATTTACTGATCTTATTTTGTAGGCCCCCAAAGTTGATGTATTGCTTTGTCAGACAATCTTTATTTAGGAAAAAAAAAAATACTGGTAGCACAAGTGAAACGGATGCTCGACGGTTAACTCTGGTTATTGCCTCTTTGCGTCAGGGTAACTTTTAGCGGCTAGCTCACCCTCTGCTCACTCTTTCAGCTGGATGAAGCTCACAACCAGACACGCAAACTGCAGAGGTCTCTGGATGAGCAGGTGGAGCAGTCGGAGAACCTGCAGGTGCAGCTGGAGCATCTGCAGTCCAGGTCAGTCCACACGTTTCATACGCAGCCCCCTCCGTTTGTGGACCTTTAGGTCAGTGTGTGTTTTTAAACCCCTATGTCTATAACCTAGTGGCTAGTGGAAAAGTTCCATTCAAAAATAAACTCTAGTCTTTTAAAATGCCTTTTTCTTGTCTGTTTTTGAGGTATTTTCTTAGTCCTACTTTCTGATTTGAGATGGGAAGGTGTGTATGTAAAGTCTTATCTGCACCGGTCTGTTTAATCTGAAACTTCCTATTGATGTTAAGTTTGGCCTATTGATTGATGTACTTTTCTGAGGCCCATGGAACAAATAGATATACGTTAGATGGAAAGTGAATCCTGACGGTATTTAAAAAAGTTACAGATTTTTGTATCATCCTCTAGTCTTTTAATCTATTTGATGTATCACCAGCACATAAAGTATACATGCTTCAAATAGTCTCTTTTATGAACAAATGGGCAGACTGTACATTGCATTTTCAAATATAAATGTGGCTGCGAGGTAAGTTACAGTGAAACTCACTAATGAATTGCCTTTTTAAAGTGTAATAAGTTCCATGAAAAATCTAAATTCTCCCAGAGCAAAGTGTGCATAATGAAAGGCCAGGCGCAGGTCAGCTTGGCGTTTTTCTACCATTCTGGACTGAATCTGCATAACACCAGCCTTGTTGTGTGGAAGATAAACAATCCTATGTGCAAAAAAAGGTGTCTGTAAGACAATAAATGTATAAAAGGCCACAGTCAGCCCTGTCTCTAACGAAAACCCCATTTTCTTTGTATTGAAGTGAATATGCTTCTCAAGCAGATTTATTTGAATGTTTTTAATAAAGAATCAAACAATCGTCACATTTATTTTGCAATCTGTATTTCCTGCCGTACTGGAGTTTTAGAGATCCGAAAAACAGAAAATTAAACGAAACTGGAAGTATAAGGACCAGAGCAGGAACATATAATCCTTACGCAAACGTCATACACCGGTACGGTCTAACGGTAAGCCTGCTTTGGAGGCTCCTCTGTCGCCAGTGTAATGTGACAGGCAAGCTGGCATCTTTGATCTCGCTGCCACACGTCCCCCTACAGTCAGCATTACATGTTTAGTGCTGGCAGCCAATGGCAGGCTTCCTCTGCTCACGGCTGGCCACTGAGCAGCCTGTTACCATAGTAACAGAGCCAGTTCGTCCCACCCTTAAGCAGCGGAGGATGCTAGTGTAAGCCCTCCGGAACAATGCCACCCCTTCGCTTCCGGGCAGATCTGTTATAATTGAGTCCTGGGATTTTGGAAATAAGCTTTTTGGATGGCTTCTTTACAGTAAAGTAACTCATAAAATATTGAGTAATACAGGGAAATTGTTACGGTGGTGGAATTTAAGTAAATTTGACAATGCGGTAGTCAGAAGTTGAATCAGTGTTTTAGAAGAAGGCTTTTGATTAGAATTCTTTCTTTGATGCTCAGCAGTACTAAAAGCTGCGGCTCCTTGCTGCTATCTGTACAGCTTTGTGCTGGGTCACCAGTACCATGCTGATCCCGGGTCAGACTACAGTTTTGTGCTCGGGTGGGGGGGGCAGTACACAGCCTCCCATCTTCTCCCCTCTGCTGGCTCTCCATCTGGGATGTACGAGTCCAGGCTTGGCGATGCAGTTGTTACTGATGCTTGGGTGCCCCATTCTAACCACTCGCGCATGTTCTGATTGGCTGAATGAAGAATGCGGTGGCCGTCTGGGCCAATCCTGGTTCAGATCGCAGGGCTGCGCTGATCCCTGATGATGTGGCTGCTTCACTCTATAGCTCATTGCCTTTAATGGCTTCTCCCCAATCAAAAATCTTCCAAAGTGCCTGAGAGCCGACGGCAGGCTGCAGAGCTATGGATGGAGGGGCACATGACCCGGGTGCTGTCCGTTCCAGCTTTAATGTCCCCCCCCTTCCCCCATAATGCTATTGCCTGTTGTTACCCTTGTATTATGGAGCATGAACAAATAGCCATAGATTATCACAACAACCTGAAACCCGAGTGGTACACGGTAAGACGGATGTTGGTAATCACCTCAGCGTCGCCCTCTAGTCATGGGGCTTGACATAACGCTTGTTGTAGCTTCGTGAGAGTGAACAGGGGTATATAAGAAGGTGACCATCTCCTCCCCTTGTTTAGCAGTGCCCCCTCCCCTCCGACTTGTCCCCATTTTGTTGCTTGCTCCCCCTGTGGCGTTGCTGCCGCCCATGCTGTTATCTCCCCCCGTCAGCTGTACTGGCTTTCCGGTCGCCCGCCCCTTTATCATGACGGTGAGACCGAGGCACAGGCGCCACCCACATGGCCGTAGGAGAATCCCCCAGAGGGTCGGGCAGCCGGCACGTGGCGTGTGACATGCTCACCGTGTGCTGTGCGCTGTTCTGGTGTGCTTGTGGGCCGTATTGGGTCAGAGAGTACAGAGCAGAGCTGCCTACTGCTGGCTGCTTATTTGAACATTCAAAACCTGTTTTTTGTTTTTTTGTGTTTTTTTGCATATTTTTATCATTTACATTTATTTGTGATTATCACTTGGCTTTTTTTTCTTTCTTTCTTAAAAATCTTAAGTAAATTGCCAACAACCCATGACTGCTTGGTTCTGTGTAGTGACAGTCATAGTTAAGTGTTATTCCACAGGTGGACTCTGCACCAGAAATGAAGTTTAAAATGAAATGAAACGACCCTCTGTTTGCCGTTTGCACGAGTACGAGTGTGGGTACATTGGAATGCTTCTCTTCACATCCCATCTTGCATGAGCAACCCTGTGACAAATCTGTGAGTGCAGTCAAAAAACTAAAAATGTCAAAAGTCTTGTGTTTTCTTTAGTTAGTTAAAGTTAGGGCTGGGTAGCAGTTAAGGTTGTTATTGTTGGGGTTAGGGTTTTTCTAATAGGAATAAATGGACAGTCACCATAAAGATATGAATACAGACGTGTGTGTATGTGTTTTGCAGTTGCTTATGGGGAAGACGGGAAGAATGGTCCTGGGGGTGGACTTGTCTTTTTACTCCTTCGTAGACAGGGCTATGCTATTATTGCATCTGAAGATTTTACTACCCTCCTTATTGCAGGCATAAAAGAACCATGTGCTTTACAGTCTTCTCTCCAGTCTATAACTGTAAATTTGATTTCAAAATCAATAGACAGGGACCCTGGGAGGGTTGTGTGGGAATGGAGTCCCTTTGGTTCATCGCTGTGGGCTCCTGTGCTTCTCTTAGAGACTTTGATCTTCAGGTCTCCTTGTGTGTGTGCCGGAGAGGAACATGTGTGTACACACACACACACACACACACACACACACACACACACACACACACACCCCAACTCGTGCCTAGTGACCACGTTGAGCTTGGCAGCTGTACCTTGAAGATTAAACACCTCTGCTGGCCAATAATGTCATGTTGGCATCCTTATATCCTGGGCCTCCACAGTTGTCACTGTAAATTTCTACCCTCGCCACCACGTCAGGCCTCTGCGGGCTACTTAAAATCCCTCGGGGGTGTAATATTTACAGCTCGCTTTATAGAATGTATAACAAGAACAGTAAAAAAACCGGTGGATTGCATAGCATCTCTCAGGGGGCTGGAGGCTCCAGACTTGTGCAAATACCTACCGGCCCTGTTCTCCGTCTGCTGCGCGGGCATTGCTCTCTGCACAGCGTAGGAAAGCGAAACTAAACCCTCATCTGCTTTCTACGGTTTTATTCCCCTCCCCCCTCCACCCCTACGGCATAAGTGGCATTAACTCATTTCGGAATGACTGCTAACGTGCTTAAAGAGTCTGTGAGAAGTTGAACATTCAGTTGTTGCTGACTAGGTCAGATATTTGGCTTTTAAAATGCCAGGCCACACACATGAAGTGTGTAACGGGCGACGTTGCAGTGGGCACAGGGCTGAGAAGGGACTGCGGTACATTTTACAAGAGCCTGGAGATCCACAGAAGGATGTGCGCAGAAGCTGAAGACTGAGAAAGGTGAGGAGTGAGCAGGTCCTCACGGCCGGCTCTGCGCTGCTGACTGCCAGTAGCACAGGATGCAGTTAATCCATCTTCATTTGCTTGGGCAGGTGTAAACCTCGCTTCCCCCCCCCCAATTACTGGTTGGGAGGGGTTTCCATCAATGATGGAGCGGTCTGCAGGCAAGAATGGTACTGAGCACAACCTTCCACCTAACTGCAGAAATCCTACACTCATGTATCTTGTACATGAAGTACATGTAGTCTATCATATTCTATCTGCTGATATTTTTGGCTTGGATTTGTCTTGGTGACCATGCCAGGTTATTTGCCATTTTGTAGGAAGGGGTTACTGAGAAGAGCCAAAACAAAGGGGGCTACAGCAGCGTGTCCGGACGCAGTTTAGCAGACGAGTATCGCCACGACGAACCGAAAGACGTGATCTTTCTTTTCTGCTGCAGATTTACGGCCACTCACCTAAATGTGACCCAGCTGAGCGTTTAGGCCCAATCTAAAAGCTTTTAGAGAAAGTGGGTGGCTCTGGTCAGAATGCCATTACGTGCAATTTAGAACCATTAAAACTCTCGTCAGTTCGTCTCTGCTGGGGTTGCGGTCTGGTTCCTGTCAGTACCAGGAACGACAAGAATTTTCCAGATCCTGTAGAAGAGCTCCAGCAACAGGCGTATCATCAAGGAAGCGGGCCGTGTGGCTGCGAGCTTTACAGGGTCATGAAGATCTGCAAGCAGGCCCATCTTACCTATATGTTCTCGGAATGTTGAATTTATTATTAAAAACCCCATTAGCAACAGCAAAATAATCATGATGGTAATGATATTAATAATAATGATGATGATGATGATGATGATTCCTGATGTGATTTGAGGAAGAGTGTAGTTGAACAGGGATGTTTTCTAGAATGGTGTTTCTCAGTCCTTGCGGCCCCTAGCAGTCCACATTTTTGCTCCCTCCCATCTTCCAGCCAATAAAAGACACCAAATACCTGGCACAGGTGTGTTGACAGCTGGGAGGGAGCAAAAATATGGACTATCTGGGGGCCCCAAGAACTGAGTTGAGAAACACCATTCTAGAGGAACAGAGCTGGCTATCCGTCCTATGGCTGTCAGTATTTGCTCCATTTTTTCCACTAATCAGCAGTTAGCATGCATGCTCACACCACCTGATGACCTGCCCCCCTTTCAGTGTGGATTGGTATTAAATGAGGAAAGCCTGGCCGTTTTCTCTTTTTTTATAATTAATCTGCATTTATTCTGATGGCTGACAAATGTACTGAGCTGTGATTTTTGACAGCTGCTGCTGCTTGAACTCATATTTCCGGCAGATTAAGTTGTCGTCACCTACTGGAGTGAGACGGCAGAACGACACGGCCAGTGGGTGACTTGGGTGGAGAGCTTGCTGGTTTAAGGCATTAATTGCACTCACTTCCATTTTCTGCTTATCATTTAATTACCACACCAGCTGACAGACTGCCTGCCCATACATTTACACAAATGCATGCTTTAATTCTGATATACTGATGAATATTTACCTCTGGCTTAATTTCAGTGAGTCATAAATTACAGCAGCTTTTCACATTGAATTTTACTGGTGCTATACTTGACCCCATGGTAACCTTCCCTGTGTTCGTAAGCAGTCAGATATACAGAAAGACATCTGAAAGAGAGACTGAGAATTGCTGATTATATTATAGGTGAAAGATAGATTGCAATGCTTTATAAATGTGTCTTGCTTACTCGATTCTCCAAGACAGAAAGTATCATGGACTTGCCGTGTATCAAAAGGCCTATCATGTGCATTCTGACAATACAATCTTTTCTGTCATCAAATCATGGTTTATTGCTTTGCAGACCATTACACTGATGTTTTTTTTCTATAGCATTCTCTCTATGGCAATATTTTCAGCTGTATTTCTGTTACCCAAGATTTAGGTCAGCCTCTATTGTTTCCCTTAATTTAGGCTGAAGTTATGGCCCTGCATTTTTTGTGTACTATGCAGATTGTGGATCTTAGGCAGCTGTACCTTGAAGATTAATAAATAGTATATTGACTAATCCTACTTCTCTTGGCTGTATATATGTGCTTTTGTCCCGAATGACTTTCGTACCGTATACGAAATGCTCTAACAAGAACTACAGAGCAAATGTTCTAAACTGATTAAACCCAAATGCATAATATTTAAAGACATTTCAAGACAATGCAACTAGAATAAGAGCAGAGGGCCACCTTCCTAAGGCACCAGGAAATGGGCTTTCTGTGCTCTGACAGCGGTTGGTGCAGTATGTCCCCCTCCAGAAGGATGAGATTAGTGGGCCACTCGCATGAGGACTGGAACAGGGTAAAGAGCAGGCAGACAGATGGCCGACTATAAAGAAACACAGGGTGCAGACAGAGTTTCAGGATGAGGATTAAGTTATGGAGCCGTTCTGTCTCCCTGCCCCCAGCCACGGATGTCTGCTGGGATATCCTTGAGAGTGTGATATATTTCTGTCTGATTCATCTATCTCTCTCTCTCTCTCCTGTTTCTTTTCCTCAGACTACGGCGCCAGCAAAACCCAGGCTTATTTGGGAAGATGCGCTCATCTCGGTTCGGCTCGGAGAACCCAGAAGCGCCTGCTAGTGACCTCGATGACGAGGAGGAGGGAGAGCTGCAGATACAGATATCTTGAGTGTCAACGCTGAGACCCTACTGCAGCGTCGTCCGGTCTCGTCACATCGGAGAAGTACATGGACAAACACACAGTCAGCCAGCAACCAAGACTGCAGAGAGTGTGGAAAGTGGCATCCAGAAGGCGTGGCTCCGTGTGGATCTGAGCTGTAGGTTCGAGACAACAAATATGTCTGTCTGCTTGATGTTTTAGCTCACTGCCCGAGGATACCGATCCTGTGCACCCTCTCCTCATCCTCTCAGGAATGCCCCGCCTCGCTGACAAATGACCACGATCCCAAAATGTTGCTCTACTGTTGTGGAACCGAAATGTCAAGGACATTAGAAGAGGAGTGTGTTATGTATTGCTGGTATCTGCAAACAAACAGTGGGGGCCTCTCTGGAGTTCTCTCTATCCTCTCCTTCCAGTTGGGTTCCTCAACACCGATTTCGAATAAAACATCCATAAGAAGCAATAAGAACAGTTTACTTCCACCAGCTCCATTGAAAAACAGTATAATTAGGACCAAGCCATTTGTGATGGTTATATTTGAGAATTATTTATCTTTTTATATTGAATTGTATTACAGTGTTTTGTACTATGCTTTATACAGTACCAGTCAAAAGTCTGGACTCGCCTACTTTTTATGTTTTAGCTGTTATTCATCTTATAGTAAAAGGCTTCATGGCAATGAAGTAATACGTATCTAATATTGCAACGACCAAGAAGTGTTCAACATCTCCAATTTCTGACCCTTCAAAATAGCCCCCTTTTGCTTCAATGGCAGCATTATGGACACTTGGCATTTTTTCAGCCAGCTGAAAGGCTTCTGCAACAATCCCGAAGGAGTTTCCATAAGTTCAGGGCATACATTGGCTACCTTGCTCTTATTCTTTGCTCCAACTCATCCCACACCATTTCTTTAGAGTTTTTGTTGGGGTTTTGTAGGGTCCAGGTTATCAGTCACAGCACTCCATCCTTATCCTTGTTCACAAGATAAAACAGTACTTACATAACCCTAAGCACGCCTTGAGGTTATCTTGTCAAATAACAAATGATTTTCAGTAGGCATGTCCAGACTCTTGACTGAAACTGTACCTGTTGTATGTTACTAGCTGCATGTATGTGCTGCGCCATCCATGCCTCTGTGTGTTTCCCAGAGTCCTTCTCCTCTCTCTGTGTTTACAGAGAGGTCTTGTATCTTTGAATTCATTCATCAGAATTTAGGTACATTTAAATATGCTTTTCTTTTCTGAATTAAGATTCTGGAACGTCTGTTTGTGTGCACGCACATGCCCTATTTGGGGGCCATGGGTCACTGCTAGCACGTGAGAGCCGTTACCATGGAGATCACTATAAAAACCAAGGACAAGCAACCTTGAATAAGTAAATGCTTGGTGTTTTTGGAGGTGCTGGTCATAGTAGTTCCTTTTTTATATGCTTTTAGTTATGAAAAAATATACCAGTGTTATTTATGGGGTAATATTCAAAATTAAAAAAAAAAAAAAGTTTGACCTGAAGAGTCTCAGTTGATACTGAATGTTGTATTTGAGCATCCTGGTGATGCCTTCCTTTGTGGATAACATGTTTCTTTTACCGGTAGGTGTGAAAAACCTTTGTGCAGTAGTGGTCGGTCAGTAGCAGATCTTTTTCACAGAGTACCATCAAATTCACCTACCGGAGGCTGCCAAGCTGTACAGTTGTTCCTCCTGCCTTAATATTTTGATACATTTTACGTAGGAAAACAGTCTTACTGAGCTTTTCCAGCCTTTCAAAACACTTGAAGTCTTTGGGGCTTTAAACATTGAAACTCATCACGTAGTGAAAGATCTTTTCAGATCTGTAATGAAGGAATAGGAAAAACAAACCATTTCTATAATGAATGCTATGAAGCTGGTTATTTCTTGCTGGTATTCTTGCTGGTCTTTGGGCTTTTTGTCTTTGAGAACAGGCCACAGAGACAGAAATGAAGGGGACAGCCACCGTTCTTTTGCTGTGCGAAGTGCATTCTTCTGTCGTCATAATTTATGTGCCAATGTTAGCTTTTGTTTTCTCCGATACATCGGTGGGTGCTATGTCCCAGAATCAGTCTTTCCTTATGTATCTTACCCACCACCACAAAATAAGGAAAACCACTAATCGCTGTATCTGATCAGCTCGCAAAACAAATATTGCAAATGTGTGTTTTTAGAGTGTCATTCCAGTTAACGGAGTAGTATTCTTGGAATGTAGCTGTGATGTTGTTGTAACGATGTCTTGGCCCAAATGGAGTTTTGTGTGTTCTGCATCAGTGTTTCTGAACCCGGTTTTCAGGGACCCCCAGACAGTCCATATTTTTGCTCCCTTTCAGCTCCCAACATACCTTTACCAGGTATTTGGTGTTGATTGGTTGGGGGTTGGGAGAGAGCAAAAATACACCCTGCCCAGGGTC
Source organism: Mormyrus iriodes (assembly GCA_011763525.2). Lineage (NCBI taxonomy): Eukaryota > Metazoa > Chordata > Actinopteri > Osteoglossiformes > Mormyridae > Mormyrus > Mormyrus iriodes. Next base: position 23,448,410 of record JAAGVU020000019.1, read on the forward strand.
CCTTAAGACTGAGTTGAGAGACACTGTTCTACACTGTTGCATTATACCGTGTGCATGTTGTACAGTGTCGCACCCAAAAATGACGTCTTTGACTCTTTACCTGTAAGTGGTTACCTCCCAAAATGCACCAGTTTTAACCAAAAAAATAAAGGTTCTAATTTTTGAGGTGAATAAAGTTCTAAGGACAACCATGAGGTGGATGGAGGATTTGTGGAATCAGGTGAGGTACTGTTAATGGTGCAGAATGTAAAAATCTCTGATTTTCAGGTCCACCTGTCACTCGTCCCATTATAAGGGTTTATGGCACTTTCTGCCCTTGTTCTTAGATATCCATTATAACCTTTGATACACCTCAAGTAGAGGGTTCTTCATATAAGAATTTAGTTTTAGGCTGGTGTTTAAGTGAGAAATACGTGTACTGTTGTTTGTTCCTATTGGATTTTACGGTGGAATCTTTTTAAAGTGTGATTCAGATTTTTGTGCTGTGTTTACTACTTTAAATACTTGTGCTGTCAAACTGAATACCAGTGTCAGAAAAAACGCCCCCAGTCTTAACTGTCCCAGGTCCAGTAATGAAGACCATGCTCATGCATGTTGAAGAGACTACAACATTGTGATTTCTTTAGTATTAAATTTTCTAACAAATGTATAGCTGTTTGTTGATTGTGTTATTAGTGTTCCGTCTAAGCCTCCTTAATTAGTAATGCTATTGAATTCTTGGGGTGGGGGCCTTTTGATGAGGGAGATCTCTCTCTGTCCAGTTAGTGTGACCAATGCTGATGCTGAAGTTTACTGCGGCAATATAAATGTTGGAAATGACTCTCTGATGCATCTTAACTAATGTAGCGCACCCAAGGCTAATGTAGTGTGTTCCAATGCCCCGCCCGAGGGCATTAGCTAGAATGGCTTGGAACACAGGCCCTGAAAATTTCATCCCAGAACAGGTCCCAGCAAGCTTCTGGCTAGGTCCACACCAGTTGTGCACAGGCTATGCACTAACATAAAAACGCAAACCCTGAAGAGCTGTCCATTGTCACCCTTCATCAGATTTACTGTCCGTGCTTAAAATGCATCATCGGCAGTCCCGCGCTGCAGTATATTGTAGCCTCTGCAGCACTTAAGTGCACCTTAGACCTCGCTTTTCGAGATGCTGTCCTGTCCCTGTCCATCAGTGCAGAGTAACCACCTGCACTTTTTTCCCGTCCATCAAACTAAAGTCATTGCCGTGAACGACTCTGTCCAAAATTGCAACAATCTGAGCAGTTAAAACCTGTTAAGGAGATGATGGATGCGTAAATGATGACGAAATGGAACAAAAATGAATAAATCAATGGCAGAAATAATTGCTTTAATAATTCCGCCCGTCTACTATGTCCGTAACCCGTTGTCTTAATCTGATTTGAAGGCTTCCTTAGCTGTCATTTCAAAGGCAGCACCAGGGTGAATGGAGAGCTCTCATTCAGACTTGTGCTAAGTGCTGTAGACAAGCGACATGAGTGACCTGGTTACCTGAGTGCAGGCAGCAAATAATGAGGTTGCAGCTCCCAGAGGTGATGGCGGTGGCGGGGGGGCTGCCACCAGCTCACTGCCCAACCGCTTTATGGATCTTCTGGACAAAACGACATACCAGGGAAACTGGGCTATATTTCTGGAAGGGGTTTAACCATAAGTACTTTGAAACAATGTTGACTTTTAAAACTCTTTGTACCAGGCATGTGTTAGATCATTAAAATAATGGGTACAGAATAATACCCTGAAGTAAAAGTGGACCGAAGCTATGCCTCATAGGAGGCAGCACGGTTTGAGACTGGTGTGTAATTCTTCAAAGTCCTACTTTTTCTGGATTCCATAATAGAAACTTTCTCAGAAAAGAGTTTGCGGTCATATGGAGCTCCAAGGACTTACATTCAGGGTTAATCCTCTCATTGATTTTCTACTCTAGGAAACCTCTTGTTTCGTCAGCCGTGAGCAGACCTGCTGAAGGACTGTGTCACACCTTTGGAAAGAGAGAAGTTGTAATTTAGACCCAAATCACACCTGTGTGATAGCATGTGTTCAACATCACAGGGGAGCCAGACTAAGTGTTTCATGTTTAAATGTTGGCACAAATGAAGTGATCTTGGAGTGATGTTGACTTTTGTACTGAATATGGGAGATGAGAAACCCACACTAGGTCTGCTTGATTATTTTGGTCAGTATTGAGCTCACGATTATTTAACATGATCACTCGTAGACTTAGGAAAGATCATGCATTTATTGAACTTTTATGAAGACTTGTCTTTTTAACAGTGGATTTCCTTGAACTTGAATTATAATTCAACTGAAAAGCATAAAAAGGGGCTGCAAAAGGGTGCACTGGATTTACAACAGGAAAAATTGGGAGTATTGCTTGCGAATCAAAATGAGGTACGATTTATTTGTTAATTGCAAATGTTTTCTTTTGAAAATCGTTGGAAGCCAAAATCGTAATTGTTATTAAAATTCAATCAATCTCCCAGCCGTAGCCCACACTGTGTGCCCCTGCCTCAGCCGTGTCCCCGCACATGTCAGCATCGTGCCAAACCGCCTCTGCTTGCTCCAGCTCTCCATTCTTCTCCCATTTCCCTTGCTTGTCCCAGATGTTGCACATTAGCATTAGCGACAGTGAGCGTGTTCCTTCCGGCTAAATATGCTGTAAATTTGCACTGGAGAGTAGACTGCCCTCGTTGCACACTGCCACAGCAAAGACAGGAAATGAGGGGATTGGCTGGTCATAGATAGTAAGGTGACTCATCCCTCACTAGTGGAGAAACAAACTGCATATCCCCTCCTGTGCACTGGAACTTTGAGCTCTTATGGTGCTGCTCTACACCTCCGAGCCCCCTTCCCCATCCCAGTTCCTGACACTCATAAGATATAATGTTGTAAGGGCTGGCCCCAGCTAAAAGCTGATTGGCCCCTGGAGTGACCCCTCCCCTGTCACATTCCGATTCAAAACATATCATTGGCTAATGATAAGGTTGGCCCCTCCGTGTGAATTATGCTCCATCTAATGCCCCCACCATAAAAAAATCTTACAATTTCCTCCGGATAAGGTCTTCATTGAATTTATTTAATATTGCTGGGGGTTTGGGGGGGGTGGGGCTTGTGTCCAACAGCATTACAAAAATAAATCCCAGCACAATAGTCCTGCCATAAATCAATGAATTAATTAAGAAAATGTGTAGCAGAGTGCAAGTGGTACACGTCTGATAGATGCCTGCTTTAATGGGAAGATCCTCTACTCAGTACTTTGCATTGAAGGAGAGGTTACATGTACTATAGTCCATCAGGATTGTTCTACTGTCAGCGAAATGAATGCTCTTCATTGATTAAGCAATCGCTGTAGAAATACACTAAGCTCTTCTATAATGCTCAATGAGTAACAAGGGGCGAGTTTGCATTTGTGGCTAGATCGACTCCTCAGAATGTGTATTTGGTGTATAAATTGCCTGTAGGTTTATAACGCTGTGCACATCTAACCCAAGTAACAGAGACACGTCAGAAATGACCTCCCCTACAGCCCTGACAGCAGTGCAGTACATATAAAGCATGTAAGGTCCTTTCTGGAATCAAGAACACTTCAGCTCTGAAAGGTCAGAATGCACCGTAATAGGCTGCAACACAGGCTATTAGACTGAAACCAAGAGAGTGATTTCAATTTAGCGGTATAGGGTTAAGAGAGGGGGTGGTCAGAGGAAGGTTGGGTTTATGAAGGGCCCCCCCTGCTAGATGTCAAGTTCAAACTGTTCTAAGCTGGAGTGTGATAAATCATCGCCCCCCCCCCCCCCAAAAAAAAATAGGTCAAGGCTTTCTCTGCCGGGGAAGTTGTTATCCGGACTAGGTCGGCTTCAGAGGCAGGGCAGTACAGAGCACGAAATTGTTTTTATCAAGAGAATTTATCTCAGAATTTCTACAGTGTTTAAAAGAGTAGAATCAAGTAAAGTGAAAAATAATTTTAAAAATCTGTGTAACCAGAAAGGTTTAATATCATTGAAATAAAATTCCTGGTAGTCTTAAAAGACCCCCGCTGTTTGATGCAAGCCACTATGAAAGACAGTTTGCGGTCAACCTGTTTGATGGGCACAAAATAAATTTAAGTAACTTTAATCTCTGAATGTGAGATTGAAACATCCATAGTCGAGGTAATGCTCTCTTCTGAACCATCATGCCTCCCTGAGGCAGTTCTCTCTTGGTCTTGTGTTTTTAATAATGATGTTGATTTTCATATATGTGTGTAAAAGAAAATGACATCATACAAGCCTGTTACGAAATCTAGCTATCTGGTGTAAGATGATACATTTTTAAAGCTTGGTCATGTGACTGCTTTCATTCTTAATAAATTATTTTTGCTTATGGCTAATTTGTGCGCTTGGGAGGGGGGATTTAACCTGTGTGGGCACTGCAGTCAGTCTCTGTCAGCAAAGCAGCCTTACCTGTCGCTCAACTCTTTATCCAGAACTGCTGGAAATGGGAGGGGCACCTCCTGGTCATCTATCCATCCAGCCATCCATATTCTATGCTCACTTTTACTTTGCAGGGTCATGGGCATCCAGAGCCCTGGACAACCCAGGGCTGGGTGCCAACCCATCGCAGGGCACACACACATTCACATCTACAAACACATCCGCTTTGATAACTCCAATTCAGATTTTCATGTTTTTGTATGGGGGCCGGCACAGTGGTGCAGTGGTTAGCACTGTTGCCTCACACCTTTGGGACCAGGGTTCAAGTCTCTGCCTGGGTTCCATGGGTGTGGAGTTTGCATGGGGTTTCCTCTGAGTTCTCCAGTTTCCCCCCCTTGGTCCAAAAACATGCTGAGGCTGACTGGAGTTGCCAAATTGCCTGCTGGTGTGTGTGAATGGTGTATGAGTGTGCCCTGCGATGGATTGGCACCCCGTCGTGGGAGGCAGCCTCTGGGTTAGGCTCCAGACTCCCTGCTACCCCAACTGGGACAAGTGGTTACAGAAGATGGATGGATGGAAGGATGGATGTTTTTGTACTGTGCAGGAAACCTCATGACGACACAGGAAACTCATGTAAACTCCACACATGTTGAGAAAATGTGGATATGGACTTGCAAAAGCCTAGAGTGACATGGCGCCCAAGAGATTCCATTACGCAGTCATAATTCTCCTGTGTCGTTTTGTGACTGTGCCAGGCGAAAGTGCAAAGATGAAATGCAAACAAAGAAGAATGTCAACAGAGATGCAAACGGAAGAGGAGGGATGAGAGTTAGATTAAAAAACAAAACACCCAAGAGACTAGGAATTTAAAATCCATTCTTCACTCTTAGGTATCTCTAGCACGAACACTTATAAACACATTATGTGAGTCTTTTGAATTCACAAAAAGTGCGGTTTCTGTGCAATGAGAGACTGAGAGGGTCATTAAGATATTTAGAGTGACTTTTTTTCCAGAACGTGGATGAGAAGAAAACTGTGTGTTCTCCTTTTTAATGGGCCCTGTTCACATACAGTCACTTCATTCCTGTCTTTTTTACTCTTTATTCCGAAGCCCTTTTCCTGCCTGTTCTCTTCTTTTCATCCCGGACTCATTCATTCGCACCTTCCTTCTCCTCATTCTCATTCAGAGAGGAGGTATTCAGGTCTGCGGTGAAACACTTGCAGCGCTCCTCTTCTTTTAGGAAATAAAGAAGATGGGGGGGGTGTGGCGGGGGGGGCTACCTAAATGGTGCTGAACGTGTGAGTTTGCGGTGTTGTTAAAGTTCTCAGCTGACACCTTGGATGGGAGGTGAACACTCCTTCATGGGGTTGCCTCTGGCCCGGATTCTGTGCTCGGGATTGTTGCCTGAAGCCACTTTCCCAGGAACAGCGGGAAGACTGAGAATGGGGGCGCCTATGAAAGGATACACTGGGAAAGGCAAATAAGTCATCTGCCTGTGCGTTTGTACATAGCAGCAGAGGTGTTATGAATGAATGAGTCCAGGAGGCTAATGCTGCAGCCTAGGATTCTCACAAATGCACACGCACACACAGACAGTATATGCAGGGGAAGAACTATGGATGTGGGGGCTATATGCAGAAACAAGAGTGGAGCCCTGCTTGAGTCCATCTATTTACCTGAGTGTGAAAAGAATGCTTGGTAGCATGAAGTCCCAAAGTTGGAATAGTCCATTACAGCTTGGCTTGTGGGGGGACGACTTTGTCTATACAATGTTGGATGTGTGTGTGGTGGATGTATGTGGCGTGTGGCACAAAGGAGACGACACCCCCACAGAGCGATATCATTCACCAGCAGCATTCATTTGGGCTGCACAATGAAAGGCTCGCTGTGTTTTCGATGACTGAATGTCGTGCTCCATAATTGGTACATCCCTTGATGTCTAAACAGATTGTATTTAGGATCAACAGCTCCCCTGTCCTCAGCAGCTGTACACAATTACAGTATTTACCGCAAACCAGAGCCCTTGGATAATGACGGGTGCCAGAGCCTCTGTTATGGTGTCTGTTATCACCAAAACTGTTTTTCTTTTGTCTGCCCTTTTTTTCTGGAACATTCTATTGATAGATTTGATGATGGACAGAACTCTTCAGCTGAGTGATAAAGGGCTGGGGTTCAGGATCATAAGGTGTCTGGCTCTGAATCCACTTCGTAACCAATCAAGTGACACTATCAGTCTGTCACATGACTTTTAATAGTGAGCTCCTCCGAAGTATTATAACATGTAAACATTAGCCAGTAACTGTTGCAGTTGGTCTGTTTACAGGTTTGATTCAGAGGGATAGATTCTGGCAGTCTGTAATTGTATGTGTGCTTTTCTCTCTCTCCTGCATGGTTACAGTAATGTATTTGTCATTTGGGTGGCATGTGGCTTTGCCAGCAGTACTGTTTCCTTATTGCTCCAGGGCCGTGGGTTCTAATTTATTCCAAGTTCTATGCACGCATGCTTTCTGTCCCGATTTCTCCCGCAGTGTGAGTTAGCGGCATCTTGTCCGGCACGTACGCTGCCCGGCTCCTTGGACAAGATCCAGATCACTGTGCCCTCTGCTACTGGATTCAGCAAACACAGCCTTTCAGCACCTACAGAAGTCTGACTCACTACAACCTGATGGATTCAAAAGGGAGCTGTTCTGGATAAGCCTGGGTCTTTGGGAAAAAAGGTAATGTTTCATGTAAGAAAGGCTCCGAAGGGCATTTCTTGATGCTTAAATCTGTGAGCTTATGGGTTATGGCTGTATCCTCTTCTGGAATAGTTTATTTAAAATCTAACTAGATTTTATCATTAAGTTAGGTATTACATAAAAGAATTACATTATTACTTTCTGATATTAAACAAAAGTAGCAGCTTAATATGTGTGGTAATTTTATGCTTATTTTGTTCTCTATATTTCTGACTGCAATTAAAATATTAAAGCCTGGCAGGCAGCGACTGATTTGCATAAATGGCAAAAAGATAAACTGTGATTTCTGTATGGGGGAAAAAAGCCCTTTTTGCCTAACATTTGAAGAATGTGTTTTGTTCTCCAATCTAGCATCACTTTCAAAATACCTGGGAAGTACATCACTTTCCTGGCAAGAGAAGATGACCTCAGTCGCTTTTGTTGGGGGACGCTCTCAAATGTGTCTGCCGAGTGTTACGCTTCCCAGTGTTGAGTGGTGCGCTGGTGTATCCTCAGATCTTGTAGAACCCTGCAGCTGAGAATGTTGAGAATGTTTTATCTGATTTATTCCTAACTAAATAATTTTGTATTGAACCGGTCCACCTGTCAAACCTAGAACAATCTCTAATATTCCACGGAGATTGTCAATGGGGTATTACAAAGTGTATAGGTACTGCTCTTAGGTAAAGTGATCTAAGCTATTGGCCTGAAATGGAGATTCAGATTATATTAATATATAGCCCAATCCTTCTAAAGAAAATATGCATTTTAGATTCTAATGTATGCATGTGTGGTTGCCATGGAAACTTCTCAGAAAAGTCATTTCATATAGAGATAGTAACACTGTATCAGTGAGACCACTGGCATTAATGGCTTTGTCCACACTGTGTTGAATTATATGTTTGAGTATTTTTTTTTCCCAAAGCTACAAGAAATTTTGCTCATTTTACACACATGCATATTTACACTCAGTTTCCGAATTATTAAATATTACATTCAATAGTACAATGGGAGAATCCCTGCTGGAATCAGAACCAGAAGTCATCATCAGGTTATTAATCACTACTTTAAGTTCTGCTCCAAAGGATCAGGTCTTTCCCTGAAGGTTCATATCTCTTAATCTGATATGCCCCATCTACAGATTGTACCCAAAAAAACTCACTGGTTGGCTTGTGGTGATGGACATGCAACATTTCCCCAGTCTCCTGTATGTATTACCTCATGGGTGTCTTATAATGTGTGTTTGGCTGACAGCAGGAAGTGCAAACATTATACTGCTAAAGATTCTACATATATATAGTTAAAGAAGGAGGGAAAAAGGCCCAGTCTGAGAATAGGGTAAGTGAAGTTGAGGTAATGGGGAAGGCAACTTTTAAACTTATTTTTAAATAGACAAATGCTACTCATGAATGAATAGTAGTTGTGCACTACTTTAAACAGAACAGATATTTACAAGTTCTTAAACGCGTCTTGATTTATAGTAATTGGTAAACTGCTAGGATAAATTGAAAGGATGGCTTACTCTTACAGGATAGTTAGAAGGCAGGTTGATTTTCCCCTTTCAGATGCAGTTAGCCTGATAATGACCAGTCCAGAGCTGCCCCTGCTTGGTGCCAGTCGTTGTTTGTCTCTGTGGGAATCGAGCTTACCAGACTGGCCGAAGAATATCCCATGGTGGCAGGCAGCCAATGAGATGAAAGCTCTCAGCTGATTCCTGAGAAGACACAGTGTCTGGCCCCACGGTGATAATTACTGGCCCTGTCACCTGACTCACAGCCACCCTTATATTATGTCACATTGAGCCTGGTATGTCTCAGGCAGAACTAGTGGTCCGCTTGTGCCTCACTGTAGCATCTAGCTTCCTTTGCCATGTCCTTCTGACATTTGGTAGCACAGCTACTTTTAAAGTGAAGCTGTAGATGGGAGAGACTTTTCTGTCTCTTGTCCTGAAGAAGCAATGGGCAGTTACTCACCATAAACCACAAATTTAAAGTGATGATACACCACATGAGGCCTGACAGGGCTTTGGTGGCCCTGTGACAGTGAGCATATGGACAAACTTTGCCTCACACTGAAGGCGTATTTTGCTGCATATAAGACACCTTGATTTTTTTGATCAGCCTAATAAGACAGATTTCATGAAATTAATGAGAAACAAGCATCTTCTCTATACTTGCTAATGAGGTCACTTGGCCAAGGCAATAAGAACAACACAGGACTGATGTTCTTGTCTCTTCATTTTGTCAGCCAGCGGAGAGCCTGCATTACTGCAGCGAGTATTGGGAATTATGTATTTTACAAAACCCTTGCAATAGAATATTGAATGTCAGACTATGATAAAAGGCCAAATCTACAGAAGAGAACATATTTAATTTAATTAAAATGCTCTTCGGGTCTGAATGCAGATAGTAGTACCCATGTCTAACTATTGCTATCACTGTCTGTGATTGGCTCCAGGCTACGCAAATGGATCTCTTTTATTAGACAGCTTCTGCATAACTTTTTCATTTCAGTTCGGACTGGGCAAAGCTGAAGAGTTTTTGACTACTTGAAAAACTGAAGTCTTATAAGACAAGCTCCCAACAATAGTTCTGGAATGAAGAATGCACATTCTTCCCTGATACTTGAATGTCCTACTTTGTGAAAAGTCATTTGTGTTTTTGGAACATCACATCTAAGCCATTCAAACTTGTCAAGCCTTGCTTAGCCATGCAGTAACGCAATACTCTCCAAAGCCCATTTTTGCTCCTACACGTCACTATGGTAAGCAAACAGGTTGTTCGTTTTAACAATGAGATCGATGTAGATTAAATGTGAACTGGTTGGAAATCTAAATTTTGGGTATCTAGTCAAGCGGTTCCCATTTTGGTGCATGCTTCCTAATTCATGCCCTGAATGTTAAATGAGTACTCATTTTTGAAAAATCACTTAGTTAGTGCTTTTAATCCAAAGTAACATCCACATTTAAGAAATTAGGGTCACACAGTCCTTGGAGCACTTGCCCCCTCCCCCAAACTTTAGCAAAGGAGGGTTTTCGTCCATCAACCTCCAGGTTAGGAGCCCAGCACACTTCCACTCTGCCATTCTGCTCTACAAGGCAGTAAACTACTGTGAAGAGGCAGAGGTGAAGTGCACCATGAGTGGTGAGAGCAGAGGGGATGGGGGAATGAACACTTGGTTTGTTACTGCAGTGCCCAACATGAAGGGGCTGTTGGATGATCCACATGTCATTCCAGCTCTGTAGGGAAGTATGTATCTGTTTCACAAGGGGCAATGTTGATGCACAAAATGGAGAAATTCTTTTTTTTTTGTTATTGCTTGATGTTCTTCCCTGCTCTCACTGAATGGGAGAGTCATGTTGACCTTCTTATCCATAGTCTGAAAAGTATCTGGGAATGCTGTATGGTGGAAGCTTGTTATGACTGATATCGGACACACTTCTTAGCATGACTGAACGATGTGGAGGTGTAGACATGCAGAGGAAGTCAACTTTATGACAATAGAACCGATAGGTTTGCTGGTGCAGGAAAGTCAGACTGACATGCTGAGACCTGGGCTGCTTCCTTCCCTCTGTTATGGACTTTGTATGGAGAGGCTGAGTTTGGTAGCCTTTAGTGATGGAATTGTGGGATTATGTCAAGGCCCTTCACAAAACCAAAACTAAGAAGTCATCATGCATATGTGCACAGCTTGGGTAAGGAATTCCTGAAGAAAAACTGCAAGTGGGCTACGGACCAATGCATAGGGAAGACTACATATTAGACTGCATCTGACCATCAGATCTGAAAGGCATGGTTGAACTTTTCAATGCCTAGTTTAGCACATTTAACATAAACATTAGCACATAAAACGTAAGATTTAACTTAAAAAGATGATGTACTCTTCATAGATTTTTAGATTTGACTATTGTGGTCTGCATACAAGAACAGCATTACCATTTGGTTGAGCCTTCAACCTGATGTGGAGGATCCTGTGTCCTACTTACTGTACCTTGTGACGCTGGCAGCGAAGAGGAACAGTTGTGATGTGTGGGTGGAGTGTTTTTCGGTCTCTGTCCTCCATGTCAACCGTGGGAGGAGTGAAGACGAGATTAATAGGGCACAGGAGGGTGGGCCGTTAGCAAGCCTGGATGTATGGCGCAAAGGAGAGTAAAGGCAAGTCAGACAAAGGCAAATGAAAAGAGAGGCAATTATCTCCCTGTCTGGGAATGAAGGCAATTATTTCACTGCCCAGGGCCCCAAATATAACTACAGCTAGTCCTATAAGATTTTATTAGCCACTGCATGTTTCAGTTTCCTAAGCAGTGTTTGGTGTTCAAGGCCACTCTGGTGACCAAAGCTCAGAGGTCAGCCGTGAAATGATTCATAGCTCTGCATCTTGTTAATGCCATCCAAAGGATCTCATTATGATCTTGTCTCTTCTCCTGCTATTCCTTACATGAAACATGATAATCATAGATTCTCATCACTCTCTGTTATGAGAAGATATTTTACAGAGGTAATGGATTAAGTCAAGGCCACTATAACCAGTGGACACTTGTTAGACCCCCCCCCACTTCATTTATTCATTCATCCTGAGTATCACCTATGAATCCATTTATTTTCAATAATCGCTTATCCATACAGGGATGTGTGGGTCTAGAATCCATTCTACTAAGTTTAAGGCAAATCATGAACTACATATGTCTATGACGGTGTACTGTATCCATTCGTCTGTCTTTCCCTTTTCATTACCGTTTATCCAATGATGGCTTGTGGGGAGCCTGGAGCCAGTCCCAGGAACTACAGGGCACAAGGCAGGGTACACAGTATCCTCACACATATATTGTATTGTACATGGAGACTTACAAAGAATATACCTATGAGGCAGGGCTACTCTAATCACAGAGCACTGCTGATTTCCCAGCCTTCCTCTACCTGTAAGCCAGGTGTGAAGCAACTGTGGCCAATCAGAATCACCAATTATTAAACTAACTACCCGGGGCGAACTGAAAACAAGGCCTGGATTTGGAATGGATGGCAAAATTGGTAGAGCCCTGCTATAAGGCGTTGTTATTATAACATGGAAGTACACTCCAGGTAAAGATAAGATATGCAGGTTAATCTCTGCATAATTCCTTTTAGTTAATCCTTGAAATTGAAAAGTGAAATTGAAATGGAGCTTTATTTGGCATTTGTACAAGTATGAGAACAGATACTTTGGAATGTGTTTTTTCCATTCAGGTCTTGACCAAGATTTTGTTTCTACCAACCAGTTTAGTACCCTGTGACTCTGACTATTTATACTCAACTGTTTGGCTGAAAAAAAATCCATCTCAGATTTTTTTCCACATATCCCATCTTGCTCTCCGTTATTAAAACATACACACACATGTCTTTGGAGAGTTGAGGTCCTGAAATGGTCATCTGACAAGACATGGAATATTTATGTGTCAGAATATACAAACCTGAGGCATGAGAATTGTTACCTAGAGTCTGACACGGAGTGCTAGAAACATTATTTGGGAGAATGGACAATTGAAAGAATAAGTTGTATATTTGATATTGTAAGGATTATGGAGAAGATATTTTATTGGGCATCCTTTCTATGTCTGTCCTGTAGGGAGAGCTGAGAAATTTTGAACTGTGTGCTAAGGGTTACGTGGGAAGTCAAGACATATTGGTTACACAAGATAGTTAATGCTGCCTGATTTTTACTACTGACTTCATATCTGCATCCAAGCTTGTGAAACAGCATTTACAAGAAAGGGTCCATGTCGAGAGAAGATGGCTACAGCCACTCGCCTTCAGATATCTGGCGAATCTATATGGCTATTCCTACATGCAAGCATTTTCTGCAATGGTTTATCAGATATGGATATGGTGCTGTCTTGGCACAGGGTCCCACGACAGACCTGACAGCTGAGACTGAGCCGTCAGATAGCCGGTCGTCCAGAGATTCACCATGACAGTTCCAGCTCCACAGCTTCTCTCTGCCTGACTGTGATTAATGCAATGACAGTTGTGCCTGTCAACATGGAGTCCAGTTCTGCCAAAGACAACTGACAGAAATCTACCATCCATGCTTGATTACTGCCCATCCCCCTTCACAATGGAACTGACCAGCAAAGGAGAAAGAAACCAGTGAGTGAACAGAGATGTGGGCAATGTTACAGACAGGCCAGGATCCATGAATCACGACTGCAAGACATACTCATGGCTATTGGGTGCCAGTCACCATCAGAAATCAATGCCTGATTAAATTAACGCCCTTCGTTTGTGCGCAAGGGGTCTGGGCTTGGGAGGGTGGGCGAATTTCTTGTCTTAAAGAGGTGACACAAATCTTTTGAAAGTGGCACCCATTCGGGGCAGCGAGGACAGAGACGAATTGGCCGCTGAATCAAATAACTGCCGTGTGAGTGAGCTAGGTAAATACGCAAACAAATTAATAAACACGCTGTTAAAAATTGCGTCATCCTTCATCCTGCCGCGCTGGCCGGCCAGCGCCTGAGTGAAGCCGAGGTCCATTAGCGCTGTGGTCAGCTGCAGTGACAGATGGAGGACCGGCCCAGTGGTACGTCAGGGTGCCGTTTATAACCCAAATAAAAATTCTGGCATGTTACCACGTCACAGAGAGAATTGCTTCAAACTGCGCTACCATATTCCTACCTCCGCATTAAACCCTGGGAGCATTTAAAAGAATGACAGCGTAAGCCATATATACAGAACAAAGCTGTATGGCACATGCACTTTATATCAACACTCAGAGTGGCAGAACTGTTAGAATACTTAGGGTAAGTCTGTGAGTCTGTAGTTTTTGGTGCCATTCTTATTTATAAGTGTTTTAGACTCAGAATATCTCACATATCCTTTTAAATTTGCAGCTAGTAAGGTCAGAGACTTCATTGATATTCATTTCAAGCTGACCCAGCAATCCCAGCAGATGGAAGTCAGCGCCACACGCATTAAATCCCGTGTCTCTCTGGCTTTTACACGGCGCTGTTATTGCTTTGTTTTGTTTTCCATTAGTAACTTCTGACAGAAGTTGGGGGGAAAAAAATCAAAACGACGTGATGGCTAATATGTTGTCCAGCTGGGAAATCTGTGGGCCAAATTTGGGAGCCAAAAACATTCCCAGAGAGTCACACCGAGAAGCTGTAAGCACTGAAGGGGTGTCAATTAGCCTCTGCTTCATTCAGAGGCCCAGACTCTCTCCCCATGGTCAACCCATACCACTGTGTTTTATAGCCTATAACTTTTATTCAAAATAATTTAGTGTTAGATTAAACTGGATTTCTTCAAATATAGACATATAAAATACATTATGCATTGTTATAGGGAGTACAACTGATGCTACTATGCCAGAACTTGAACATAGAACCATTTCAAATGTCCCCTTTTTGAGTCACTCTATTACTTTTTGACCCCATAAATAGGTGCATATATGCATACCAGGAGACACCATTATAGATTCCTAGATCAAGGTAAAAGAGAATCTCTGTTTGGGGGAAAGCAAGTGTAGGAGATGGGGGGAGGATGAAGGTCTTCTCCTTCATCAGAAGCTACTCCTTGGGCCAGTGTCTGTCTTCTCCGCCACAGACAGCTGAGCTGAAACCTACCCCTGGTTCTGCCCCCTTGTTTCCAGGCTTTTTGTCTGTGGCAGTGTGGGACCTACCTTCCAGCTCGCACTGATCATTATCAGAGTAGCATGGGACTGCACTGGAGCCCAGCTCATGAAATATTCAGGGCTGTGTGCTTGGTAAAACTCTTTATAATCAGAAAGGGGGGGGGAAATGATTCTCCTCCAAGCAAGTTTCAGGGGCTGAACAGTGATAGAGTTCTCTAATTTGTTTTTTTTTTTTTGGAGGGGGGGGATACTTAATACTCCTTAAAGACTAGCATCTCTACATGTTAATTTATGCTTGTCACCAGCAAGACAAGGAAACTATGCATGTTGGAGGTGTGGCCTATGTGTAAGGCTGCTCATTCTGGGGGGAAATAAGGTCAGACTGTATTTGCTACAGCAAAGATGCCAAATTAATGTATATTCCATTTACGGTGATCAGTGGTTTCCTCTTCTATAACGAGAGGTCACAACATGGAGGAGAGATTGATTTTGTGCTTTTAATGTACCCTCCCCTGGCTTGGGTCAAATTTTGGATTAATTTTGTACCCTAACGGATTCCTCCCTTGAGCCTGAGATGATCTTGTATCTTTAATGCATCTTCACCTGGCTTGGGAAAAGACATGGGACCATCTTCCTGGTCTTGTCTCTCGCTTTCCTACTTTCTTGTTCTGTCGCCTTTTCACTTCTCCTATTGACACCTGTCCCAGATTGCTAAACAAAATTTGCTTCGCCTTTTCCCTCTGGACACAGACCCCAAAATCTCAACATACATCTTAACGGTCGCTCGGTGGTTGGGAAATACAGGCAAGGGGACACCTCAATTCCAATTGACTGGGTGGCAAAGAGACAGCCAGATCGGGCTGTGATTTCATATTCTCTGTGAAGAAGGATCATGTCTTCATATTTTCAGTCAAGGCAGCCAGTTCTCTGTGTGTCTTCATGGCCTCTGTTGAAAGGACTGGTTTATTCATGATACATCTTGCACAGGTGTGGAAGCTTTCACAGTGCATTGAAAAGATTGAAGCACAAAAAAAGAGGGGCCAAGCAACAAGAGCATATTGTACCTCTTTCTTCCTCGCATGAGATGTTCGCTGGTGTTGTTAAACCGCTATATCCATTTCTCTGTGGTGCTGTGAGAAGCGGACCATAAAGCAATGTTCCTGATACTACCACATTCATCTCCCTGAGCTGTACTGATCCTTCAGTTAACCCTTTAAGATTGCACCTCATAATCTGCTGACACACCCTAATCCTAAGTAACAATGACTGTCAGCTTTTTTTAATACTATTATCTGTCTCAGCCTCACACTTATACTTATTTTTCTATCTTCTGCTATAGCCCTTTGATAATGTCAGCGTAATTTTACTTCAAATTTTTATTCTCTGTTCAGTCTGCATCAGGGGTAGGCAATTGTATCCATAAAGGGCCGTTGTGTGTGCAGGTTTTTGCTGCAACTACCTAATTACCAATTAAAGGTATCCTCTCACCTGGGTTTGAACAGCTGACCTAAAGGTCATCCCAAGAACCTGCATACTCACTGACCCTTTGCGGATAAGAATGCCCACCGTTGGTCTACATCAATACATTTCTGCTATTCTTTTTTTGCTGTCTTTCTCTTCCTATGTCCAATCATGCATAAGTTCTTAGCAAATTTTGTGAAATTAATGGAAATTATTTTTCCATTACAGCAGTTTCAAATAAAACGTAGCATCACTCTTACTTGATACTCTTATCATAGACTTGATGATCTTACTTGTGTAACGCTCCTTATTCTGGAATTTGTGAAACATTGACATTGGTGAAGTTAAATGCAAAATAATGAATTGGCACTACAATTAAATATTTAAGAAACTGTAGGGCAGTCTTGGCGAGAACATTTTTAGGTGTTTCAGAACAGCTGCATCTGTATTTTTTTGCTCAAAAACATGGCATTGTAGTAAATGTCATCAGTTGGAAGAGCTCTGTACACATTTTTAAACATGCAGTTTATTCATTCTGCACAATTCTAGTTCTGACATTACTCACAAAATCAAAAATAAATAGACTCCTTGTGACTCTTAGCGTGAACATACGATAATTAGAAATGCCAGTGATTCTTGCATGCCTACATGCATAGGAACCAATTGGAGTCCTGGCAGACAGTCCTATTGACAAGTTGTTTTGGAGGATGTCATGGGTGTATAATCTGTAGGCCAGCATTGGCAGTTCTTGGGTCTATGGGAAATGGGGGCCCTAATGAGCCTTCAGCCGGTGTGCTGTGTCACTCTCCTCATCCTTTAATGGCTGGGCCCGGCGCAAGGCTTTGTCAGCTCGCTCCAGAGGGGCCTGTTAGCAAGACTAAATCCAGCCCTAATGTTCACAATGACCGTGGGTCCCAGCCGCCAGCCTTTCCTCTGTGCCCGGTGGGATTTGGATTAATATCTTCCTTTTTGCTTGGGGGGGGGGGGGGGGGTCGATTTGTTTTATCCCCAGGGGGCTTCTCTGGAGATGGGCAATGAGGTGCCTTGTTTGTGATCTGTCAGTCAGAGGTTTGTTAGACAGTCCAGACCAGACCATGAACTTCCAAAAGTTTGGCCAGCGATAATCACAGCAAATATGGCCTTGCAGGGCCCCACTAATGATTGTAAATGATTTTCTCTGGCAAAATACCAGTGTGGGACAGTTTTAAGAAAGCAAGACCCAAGTGATGTTGGGGTTTGCATACACACTAACGCTCTGTAATATTAAATATTAGCATTCATTCGCGCCGCAGCTGTTGATAGGCCGAGGTATCTGTTAAGTACAGACCATAAGAACATGAGACACATGTCATGGAAACCGACTGCGAGTCAAGCAGAGGTTGCCGCAAACGGCAGCCCAGGAGGACAGTGGCGTGCATGGAGATGGCAATGAGGTTAGGCAGCAGCACCTCACTGTCCAAGCACAGCAGGGGGGGAGCAGTTCTGATTTCAGTAAGGGAAAGAATGAGAGAATGAGGCATAGCAAGATATGAAGGGACAGCAGGGTAACGGGGGCTGGGGGGGCAGCTGGGACATAACTGTAGTGGTTGTGGGCGTGGCGTGAAGTGGTTAGACAGTGGTGCAATGGTGACTCACTCTCTCCCCCCTCTCTCTCTGCCCCCCTCCCTTTCCCTGACAGCCTAGAACTCTGTCGGGGACTGTAAGCTGATTCTGAAGACTGCCACATGGAATCCACACAGCTGTAAACGTGTCCCTGATATTTTAATCCAGAGATACCATGGCCTGGATTAAGTGTGTTAGAACAGCTGTGTGCAGCCACAGGTCCTGGAGGCCATATGGATGATCAGCCTGTGGTCAAATTACTTGGGCTTTCTGCTGGCAAACAGTCTAGAGAGAGCCAAGGGCCAAATCCAATGGCTATTAGGAACAGGAGTCGTGGGGCAGGAGGCTGAGAGCCAGTAAATGTCTGTCATTGGTTGCTGTGATGGGCAGCCCTCTGCCTCAGGTTCCTTGCTAGCCAATGAGTAGCCGTGAAATTACAGGCAGTCAAGCCCATCAGATTGAATTACAGTTATATTCATCCCTCTTACTGGAAAATCTGTAAGCATGTGCATGTTTTTATGGAAATGATGGAATATCTTCGTCTGTGCATGTAACTGCATTGTCTCAAGCTTCTGTGCTTGTATGTAGAAAATATAGAAAAACATCTCTGCATGTGCTTAGGACTGCTTATGCCTTTGCCCGTTTGTACGTGTGCATACAATACTGTGCAAAAGACTTAGACAGCCAAAGAAAATGATGTTTAAAATGATCTTTATGTTGGTGTAAAACTATGACATTATGCCTGTCAAAGTGTGTTAGCTTAAAAATTTCAAAACCACCAGAAAAAAATCACCCCCTTACTTCCAGCAACCATACAATACACCTGTGTTTTGTTTTGTTTTTTTGACTCGACCACTAGCACACCTCTATAGCTAATCAATATCTCATTGACTTTTTTAATCTAATTAAATTAATTAATTTAGTGAGCTGGTGCTGAAATTTTAAAAATAGATGGAATGGCTGAAGTGCCCCTGAGGAGAGTTTTGCGAACTGAAGTGGTGTTCATCTAGCCATCCAACTAGATATCTGAAACTTTTTGGAGGACAGGAGAAATTTTTAGTAGTTTTTATTGTGTTACTCTTAATCTGCATATGTTCTAATGTTAAATTGTGTTTTTTGTTCTGGGCAAATGTGCACTTACTACCCAGATAAATGGCTTTAAACATTTCTTTTGACTGCCTAAGACTTTTGCACAGTACTGTATGTGTATGTTTGTGTAGCATTTGGCCATTCCTGTGTGCTCATACCAGCTAGGCTCACTCCCGGCAAGCTTCTCTTGTTTTGCTGACAAGCAGCCTTTAATGGACAGGGATGCTGGAGAAGCATCCCCTCTTGTCCCATCAGTCACATTGAATAGATAACAGCCACTCCTATTGTCAGACAAAACACTCTTATTGCTGATACCTGATTATGTAAAAGATACATCCTGGAATCTGTCCTCCAAAGCAAATATGCCTCATATGTGCCCATTACTGCTTCTGTTGCTATGATGCCATATGATAATGGGGTCAAGCACTCACAGTAAGTTTAACGACAGTGTACATCCTGCATTTTACTCTATGCTGAATCATGGCCATTGCATTTGCAGCATTCTTGGTACAACGTTATGGCAAGGTCTGGGATTTCTGCAAGCTGTCACAATGCTTGACAGTGGAAAATGTATCTAGATGTGTCCATCTGCCAGGATGCATGTGTAACTGGCACAGAGTTTATGTTGTATTATTAAATAGTTTGTTTTGTAGAGTGTAGCGTTTATACTAAAATGGGTATTAAATGGCATATATACAGTATTTCCAATGAAGGAATTGCTGCAGCTGACTGTTATGGCAAGCTTTTTGATATATGAATGTCTCATTATGACACCAGTCAAGATCAAAGTGCCATATTAAGAGGAAATTAATCAAGCAATCGAAACTTACAAAATGGCTTTAGAAAGTACTTCTATAGGGGAAAGTAAAGTATGATAAATACAGTGTTGGGGGCTCTTGCCAAATAAGCTTAAGCAGCCAAGACGTCATTGATTGGGAGAGGAATTTTCAGCTCGCCCACGGACGCGGGGAATGACATTTCTGCAAATAGGAGCCATTGATTCCATGAAAATCCAGAGTCTTGCAAAAAATATCCCATAGTTATCTGTAGTCAAAACCTGTTATAGTAAAAGTAATTTATGTTTTATGTAGTCCATAACCCTGTAAGAAGTAGGAGCTGAAGGCTCGAGAAGTCATGTTTACCTTTATTGGAAGTGTAGGCTACTGATTAAGAAGCAGGATGGAGAGACCATCTTTACTATTGTAGGATGTAGGATCTGCTGGCTGGAGATACCATCCTTACTCTTGTAGGATGTAGGATCTGCTGGCTGGAGATACCATCCTTACTCTTGTAGGATGTAGGATCTGCTGGCTGGAGATAC
>JAAGVU020000019.1:23469291-23482460 GCA_011763525.2 Mormyrus iriodes
GATTGGTTGATTAGATAATTGCATTAATGAGAAATTGAACAGGTGTTCCTAATAATCCTTTAGGTGAGTGTATACTTGTATTAGGTAAACCACAGTAAGAGTTCATGGCAGAATCTATTTCTAAGCCATCACTAGTAGCTTTAGTGACAGCACTATTTTCACAAGCTGCCTTTTCTTGCTGTGTTCAGTTCAAGGCAGCCTGTCTGGTATGAGGGGTGATAGCATTTTTTTAGTGTCCAGTTCTGACCAGCCCTCTTCCTGGATTCAGGGGTGACAGTGCTGTGTTCAGTCCTCAATGGCATGTGAGAGAATGTCACTGTGCTCTGCCTTGTAAGATGAAGCGAGGAAGGGACTACAGTCCTGGGTTTTTTATGACTCTGTGTGTCTCTGTGTGCATTTTTATCTGTGTGTTATGCTCTTGTTGCTGGATGTGTACCCTTGAGCATTTCATTTTGTGTGTGCGTCTGTGAGTTTTCCATTGCCTGTGTTTATATTTCATTGTTTGTGCTCTTCAGTTTATGTCTGAGTAAGTGTTTATGTCTCTTGCCTTATGCTCCTCTGTGTATCTAAGTGTGTGTGTGTTCTCCTGTGTGTGTGTCTCAGCTTGAAGCCTCCACCTTCAGCAGTGTATGTTATATACTTCCCTGACTCCCTGCCAGTAAACATTACACTGTTATTTTTATTATTTTGCACACGCCCTAATACAGGGTCAGTGGGCACTGCTAAAAGTTATATATCTTACACGTTGTGCCCACTGAACTGGTGAAGCGCCACTATATGAGTATGAGTAGGCTGATCTCCGAATTCCCTCAAGTAGGTAGTAAAGAGGGGTCTAGCTGCTCTCCATGTTCTCTGTGGTGACACGCTACAGACTACAGTTGAGACATGTTTACCCATCAGAGACATGGACCTTGGCCTCCCTCCCAGTACACAGGGGAGGCTGAGCCCTCTCTTGCCCCGCCCCCAATACTCCCCGAGAGACAGTGTTCATCTGCGGGCTGCCAGTTCAGTTTTCAGGGAAGGAGGACCCTGCTTTACATATTTGACAATTACCAAGGTAAGAAAACCGCTTTACAAAAATGGACTAATATTGTAGTTCCATTTGGATAAAAGAATGGGATTCGCCCCGACCATGGTGATGCTGGCACCATATCCAGCCCTCGTTGGCCATGTAATGCTGACAGAAGCTGTACCACGCAGTCTGTGGCATATGAAGAATTCAGCAGCACTGTTTCTCCCTTCATGTAGCTTGCCAGCATAGCTCATTACTTATAGTAGGATAGCTTGGGCCAAGAACAAAGTGTAGTCTGGGTAGTTGTTCAGCTCAGTAAAATATAATAAAATTGTGCAAAAACATTCGCTAAAAGATCCAAGAAACGGGCCCTTATTAAGATTGCTTAATGTAGCTTGCTTAATTCTTTTGCATGAACACAATAATATTATTTTATTGTCTATTTGATACTCAGCGTTATTAATTTTATGCTAGGGTACAATAGCAAATAAAAAAAAACGATTTTTTTTATTGTATTTTATGAGGAAAGTGATTTAAAATAAGATTAACATAAAACAACATTTGGAATGACGTGAGTTAAAGTCCATCATTTCCCTTTGACTCACTGCGCAAGTGACCCACGACTCTTACACTTGTACATAAACATAAATGGGGACATTTAGATCCTGCAGTTCCTGGAACAAAACAAAAACATTTGAATGTGCCTTACACACTGTACTTTTTATTAACACTAAAAACTTCTAGTTGTAAGGCAAAGTGGAACTAATATTTGTTGAATTTTCTATGGTATGTCTGTCTATCTAACAGCACACAAAATATGAAATGACTTGTTACTGATTCTCTACCAAACTGTCGGTGTCCATGTACTCTGTGTGCGTGTGAAAATAGCAGTAGGAGGAATTATTTTTCTGCTTGTATTTATGACAAATCCTTCACCATTAATCTCAGGCATTGTGATGTACAACAAATATGAGTACTCTGTCAGTGTCCCTCTGAAATGTGAGGTAATATTCATGCCAGGAAACCATTCATATTGTTCTCAGAAAGCCTCAATTCTGGCCTACCAGAAACAGTTTGGCTCCACCCACGTACCCAGTACAACAATGCGTCACAGCTATGTTCAATCTGGTTACACTGAACACCAACTGCTTGGTGCTCTCTCCACCCTGACACTGCAAACACTGCAGCCCAGTACTGTTCCCAGTGATATCACACAGCTTACTTTTAAAAATTGATTCTTATGGTTGAGTATCACTGTGTTGGGTTGCTTTCAGGCTACGCCCTTACTGATGTGCTCCTTCTCTGTGTCACTGAACGCTTTCACTCACAGGGAAATAGACCCTCTGCTGCAATGAGAAGGTAAATACTGTCTACAAGGCTGGGAGGACACCGGGAAGATGGCTCTCATCAACCGAAGGCAGACGTTCTTTGTAAAGTCACTGTCGGAGCAGACGTCCTCGAGGGGGGGGGACCATTATGCAGATAAATTTAATTGCTGTGGGTCTAAAATCCTCAGAGGGAAGATTCAAATTGAGCAGGTGGGTGGAGTGCCAGTGGAAAAGTGGGCTGTCATGGGAGAGTCTCTGACTTTCCCCACCTAAACCATTTGGCTGGAATAATCTTGGTGGAATAGCACTGAAACATCTTAAATGAAGGTAAATGAGGAAACACTGCAATTGACATTTGGCTTTCCTGTGAGATTTTAACCTTGCTTAGGTATTAATGCACTGACTAAAATTCACTCTGACTTCATCTCTGAGGGCAGAGGGAGGCCCATCTCCAGCTACACGTCAACTTCCTTCAACAGAATACAAGCTTGTGAAACGTAAATTACACCGCTGTTCAGTTTCTGTTCAAAGGATGGGCAGCATTCTTCTCCATAAAAGTTTAAATTGAACTGCGGCCTCAATGAGGACGTTGGATTTTAACGAGATCACACATTAGCGGCTTTTCAGTTGCCCGCCGTTAGTTTTCATTTGTGTATCTGTTCGGACTTTGGCTTTCTACTCGGAGAGATGGGACCTTGAGAGAGACAGTACGGGGGGGTGAATGGATAACAAAAGTACAGCCAGGGGCAGTGACACTCGGAGCTCAGGGCACTGCTGGCAGCAGGGGCTGGGGAGGGATGCCACAGTACTGGGGAGAGGCATGGATAAAATGAGGCACTGACACAGTGGGGAGGGAGGGGTCCCTGTGATGGATGGTCTGGGATGGATACTGAGGTGAGCTGGTGAAAATAAAGAGGGGAATCAAAGGTGCCGGAGGTGGTCGGGGTAGAACAAAATGCTCTGAAAGCACAGCGCTGGATGCCATAACGGGGACTAAGGGAGCAGGAGCCCAGTGCGCCTGAGCCCTAATCTCACAGACCCGGCTCAATTAACCTCCTGCTGCAGAGCGGGAGAAACATATTTAGGGCAAATATCAGGCTGTGTGCTACCAGCACGCCAGTACGAGGTGATTTCTGCCAGCGAGAGGCACACAGCTGTGTCCTGGAAGCAGGCAGAGGGAAAAACACTGCCGTTAAGGAATCTGCATGAAGCGACCCCGACGCGAGGCACACCGGGACGATCTCCCGGCATGGAGGAAGCATGTGAATTTAAATCGACATGAACGTCATAGGGAAAGAGCTCCCCTAACTGGGTTCCGGGCAGCCTGGTGCAGCCACCGAAGCTGCCGTACAGTGCGGATTATGCTTCTTCATAACAGCCACTGATTGGCTGCTTTGAGCTTCCCAAAGCTGCTACCATCTCCCCAACGAAACGTTCGACCGTTCAGGCCGTCCACTCAGAGGTTAATGCAAGGAACTCGGGCGTGATCGCCCTGTGCTCTTCATCGCCGTCGGTTTAGATTAAAGGTTTAATGAATGCCCCTCAGTCTCCTGAGAAGGTGCACCAGTCGCTCCCTGGAAACAAACCATGCCGGCCGGCTCCGGACCGGGCCAGACCTTCAGCGCAGCAGGATTCAGGGGATCCGTTGTCCGTCATCCCATACGTCGCTTCTAACGATGATGACGGATCGATGTTCGCTGTTAAGGCGTGAGCTGGAGATGCCGTTTCCAGCCCTGTCGTTAAAGCGAAGCTTTGGCGGCGGATCAAACGGGTGATTAATGTTCGTGGGGTGGGTGATGGGTGCGTTTTTCCAAGAGTGCGGGCAAATGGAAAGGTTTTCGCTGTTTGCGAAGTGGTGGGAGTACGTTTGCAGCTTGTTATTACCTCCCACATAAACTCACGCGCCGCTCAAACACCTATATATATATATATATACACACCTACATACACACAGAAAACTGAGCCACATGTGACGTCCTAATGTGCCTAATGCGGGTATTTTGGCTGTCATGTTTGGCGCGCGTGTGTCTGTGTGTGTGTGTCAGCGGCCGTCACAGCCAGCTCTGGCATCTGTCTCCAGGCCCACATCTCCCTCCACGGCGCTATCAGGCTCGTCTATCAGTCGAGTGGCTCCAGCCTGTCCACAGACATGTTCCTCCCGAGTGCCTGCAGAAAGACTCACAGAGGAAGCTCATCATTAACTCCACTCCACTCTCTCTCTCTCTCTCTCTCGAGCTGTACCAGCGACCTTTGGGTTAAAGTTGACTTCATAACTCCTTTCACTGTTTGCGTGTTGACCACAAAATATCCCGGTCTGATCTCATCACCTTAACGCTACAGGAAAGATCATTTCTTTAAGACACTGTGGCTGCTTCAGTGTTAATTCCACTGCTCTGTTTTCTTGAGTATTTCAATAAATTCCAGTCACTGCCCTGTTATGGATTCTCATCCCCGGCATTCCTTGTCTAGTGTCTTGTGATTCATTGGATGGGTCCCAGGCTCCTTGCAACACTGCATTTTATAAACAGCTGGATGACAGATGATAGATTGATAGTTATTAACTGGTCAGATTAAGTGTATCTACACTGCACAGGCACTTCAATAACCAAGGAAAACGAGGACTCTGTTACTGTGTAGGGCTGTGTTTTATGAACCTGGACTTTTTGGGAATGTAATCCAGAAAATGATAGGTGGAATGCTGTTGTTCCCAAGAACTATCTTGCTGGCCATGCT
This sequence comes from Mormyrus iriodes, assembly GCA_011763525.2. NCBI lineage: Eukaryota > Metazoa > Chordata > Actinopteri > Osteoglossiformes > Mormyridae > Mormyrus > Mormyrus iriodes. Next base: position 23,474,365 of record JAAGVU020000019.1, read on the forward strand.
GTCTTTGGTTAGTCTTTTACTAGGGAAAAGAAAAGAAAATACACAGGTCACTAAAGTAATGCACAGATAAACATTTAGTAAATCAACCAAAATTACACCTAATTTTCACAAAATGTGGGACCATAGTCTGGGGCTTTTCACTGTCCAGATTCTATCCATGCAAAAGCTATAAGCAAAGTGTTTGTTATTTGTACATTAATATGAAAGGAAATGGGATCAGATGAGGTTGTCTTCTCCAGAGAGCCGACGAGGACAAGAAACACAGCATGTCTCCGCAGTGCAGAGATGGACCGTGGCTGTATCATAGGAGGGGTGAGCTGCTTGCCTAAGGTCACACAGGAGGGCGTCTCAGGAGGGACTATGGAGGAGAAGGGGGAGAAAGTTTGGCCTTTAGTGAAATTTGTCTTGGATAAAGGAACTTTTCTGCCTTGGACTCCTAACTGCCTCCTGAATACATTTAATGAGCAGTTCATTTACAGTCTGGTAGTTTGGAATCAGATAATATGGCGGTAAGTGAAATTTACAGCACCCCTCTACTTGTATTTTAACTTTTAATTTAATCTACTTTAATTTTATTTCAATTGCCTGAATTTCATCTTTATATTTTAATTGTTATTGATTTTTAAATTGTTTAAAGAGGTTAATTTCCTTCCTGAAATGGGCTGTTTGGGCAGTAAATATTTAATTAAAAAATTTGTTGCATCCATTTATCATAATACTGGGGTAGTTTCACCGTTTAATATTTTTTTTTTTAATAAAATTCTTCTTGAATGTCTCGCTATAATAATAAGATTAATTTAGACTGCAACGCTCAAAACTGTCAGTGTATCAAGCAGCACAACCAATTCGACTACCTTCATGTTACAAATATACGCCCTGCGTAATTCTTTCTTTAAAATTGTTTGTTTCATTATACTGATGTGAGGAAGTTTTTACAGTGAATGCTCCTCACACCTTGACCCTGCACCTTACTAGACTCACCACCTCTGCGTTTATCGATTAACGCAATTATCCCTGAAATGGTGCATCGCATTTCTGTAAGCATCGGAGCCTCTGGAGCGCCCGAGTTGACCTACTTGAAACGTGGAGCGTCCTTTATAACCCCACTGACGCAGAACTGAAATCGGTGACCCATGGACCATTTGCCACACCCACGCGTGACCTACCCTGCGCCTTACACAACAGCAATATAACTGATACTAAGGCGTCGCTGTCCTTTCGTTGCTCTTAATCAAGGGAAACGTGCTGGAAAGCAAAGCCATCTACTGCAATTGTCCGCCTTTCTGACTTATTCATTTCTCAAAATTTTAATCTTATATTTCATAAGTTAACTGATCCTAAATGAATAGCCTATGCAAACAATAGCGTATTTGTTTTATTTTAGGCAACCTGTGTTTCGGTTCGTTCAGATCCATGTCTTTTATTGTAAAACTCCCTTCTTGCAATGGAGTTCACTTGGGTAGGGAGGAGTTCCATACGTAGGTTTCAAAAACAGCTGTACTGTACTCTTCCTAGTAGCTTCGACAGTACATTTGTTTATTTCCCTTAAGGTTTTGCGCAACTCCCGTCAGCGTTACTCTTTTGGAAAAATAATGTTACTTTAATACTGTAGTATGTCTTTATGGCCTGTCTGTTTATATATTCTGACCTGAATATAAATATGTGATAAACGGGGATCAGAATGACTTAACATTGTTAAAATGTAAGATTGTTTTCCGTGCAGTATTTATATAAGTTGTGCTCAAGATTATGTCCAAGTAATCACATTACTTATCTATTATTGTTATATTACTAAAATAATGTTTTTAAATGATATTTCTTCATTCTAATCGAAGTCAAAGATAAATTTAAGTACAAAATCGAAGACATATTTTTAAATTATATTGCTTCATTCCAATTGAAGTCAAAGATAAATTCAAGTACGGAACAGAATACATTAATGAGAGGCCTTTTTTGTGGTAAGATGAATAAATTTGCGCTGTGGCTGCTGTCGGGTGTTTTACGGTAATGGTAAACTACTGAAACGTGTCTCTGTGGAGACAGATAGCTTCTCCCATGCAGGAGCGAAGCTGATCGCAGATCGGAGCGATCAGGGTGGGTTTGTGCCCGCTGTCAGACACACACGGGGCTACACTCCGCCGACCGCGTTTGCTGTGAACGCAGATCGCCTGGCCATCAATGGGATTACTATTAAACCTTTCACATTGTATTTTTAAGACAGTATCCGTAGTCGCCTAGGCTGTCTGAAGGTCATAAAGTGTTGCACCGAGACGGGAGCACTATATTTGTGAATTGTCCTTCTTCATTAGATCTGCAAACGGCGGACGACCGCAAGCCATACAGGTAAGACGACCATTCAAGAAATGCAATATGAAATATTAATATCTGTTTTGCATACATGCATCTTGTGGTTCCGTTCGTTTTAGTGTGTTACTTGTTGAATTGTAGGTGCTGTTTTAGTGTAATGTAGTTAATTCAATTTTTTTTAACGTACTTTGTTCTTCACGAAAAACTATCGCTACTATATGATAAAATCATCTCTAAGAACTTAATTAATAAATCGTAGACAATGTGATAGTATGAATCAGGTCGTTATGGATATTTCTTAAAATCTATCATTACTGTATAATAGCCTGATGCTGCACATGCATTCATGACTCAACGCATTTTAATGTACCATTGTGAACTGATGCACAGTGCAATATATACATATGTGTGGGTGTGGGTGCGCGTGCATATGTATGCTTGTGGGTATATGGTAATAAGTCGTTGCGTTACGTATTCTGAAAAAGTAACCTCAGTCTATTACCTCGAATAAACCTTGCCCTTTCAGAATAAAGAGTTTGCAATAGGACGCGCTTGATGCAAACTGTAAAATTTCTTTCGCGATCAAAACACATCCTATTCCTAGACATGAAATTATGTATGGCATCTTGGAGACAATATGACCATATATTACTAAAGGGGGCTGTACGGTCTTAATTGCGATGAGCATGCTTTTATTCCTAAGTATACAGTTCGTCTTTACCTGCCTGAAGCTTGCATATCAATATGTCAGGAAAATTGCTGATGCACCTACAGATAGCTGCTATATTTTGCGTACCTATTAGATCACGTTTTTATTTTAAAAAGTCACATTCTGCAATATTAAGTACGCCATATTAGTATCAGAGAGACCAGCGAATGTGTTTTATTGTTAAGGAAATGATCGATACGATACAGCGGTAGTGTTTGGAGATGTGGAATAAAACACGAATACCCGAATTGCATTAAAAATGAATATGATAGGAACGAATGCCATTGCTTATCTCAGTATTGATGTTATGCGTGTGTTTTCTATTGTCTTTAAAAACATTATTTGCTGGGAAGTGCCTCCGGGAGCATGCACGTCATATATATACAATTAAACGTGGGGCTACGTCTTTATCCATAGTTACTAATCAAAACAATAAGGGTCTTTCCGTCCCACAGTCAGTTCCTTTTTAAAGACCTCACTCTCTTTTATAACTAATTTGGCTCACCACATTTCTACGTGTTACCTTGCCAAAGACAAAGTATCCGGAATAATCATTCCGCGGATGCCCCTAAGTCTATTAATTAAAAGGAACGCTACCCTTTGTTTTCGTAGATAAATGGCCGTGTTTCACACGAATAATGAAACGCCCGGTGAGCTTAAATGGTCTTCCCGTTTCAAAGGGGAATAAATTAGCTCAATAGACCCGGTGAGCACAAACCGAAATCCCACGAGGGAGACTGATGTCTGGCCATCATTGGGGTTTAGCGCTCTCATCCTGCCGCCGGTCTGGGCATTTCGCAGGGCTGCAGTGTGGCGAACAGCTATGTCACCGTGGGGCTAAAACGCCACAACCGCCCTGCGTGGTTTGCCTGATTACGCAAATGCAGCCGCTTTACATATTAGCTCCTGACGTATGTATGCAACGCACCTGAGTGCCGCCCAGGTAAAAGATTACTTGCATTTCATGAATGAATTAAGCAAGCTATTAGGATTTGTGCGTAACTGAGCCTGGGGGAGATGACCTGGGTGGAAAGGGATTTTGTGAGCGAGTTCAAGTGCACCATAGAGATTACAGACAATAAGCAAAAAAAGTAATAATTTCTACCTTTACTGAATGACAAACCACTGTCTGTTTCCTCCAGTATAAAATCTTTAAGCTTTCTTAATGCCTACCCAGCCCTAACTTTAACCATAAATAACCAAACAAAGCACAAGACTTCTGGCATTTTTAGTTTTGTGATTGTACTCACAGAGTCTTATAAAATTTAGGTTTATATTGTAGGGACCAGAAAAATGTCCCCACAAGCTAAAAAGTAACAGGTTTTACCTCATTGTAGGGACATTTGGTCCCCACAATGTTGTAAATACAAACCTGCACACACACACACACACACACACACACACACACACGTGCATGCACACACCATTATATATACTCAGAATCACATGACTTTCTGATCTTAAAAGCGTTCTGGAAGAAGGCAGCGAGGATGAAGGGGATGTCCAAAAAAAAAATGAAAACCTATGGCATGTTAAAGGCTCCTGCGGTCCATTAAACGAGTGCATTTAGATCGCATGCAATATTTATTTGCGGAGACGCTGGGCAGCCTGGGCTGTGATGCAGGACCTCGCTGCTGTTTTCCTTGCGATGCCCAGTGCATGTGGATGTGAGGACAGTAAGGTTCATGCTAAGCGTGATTGCTGGTCTGCAGTCGACATCCAACATGAGGGTAATGAGGCAACATCTTTTTTTTCTCCATTACCCCCTACTTATTTCCTTTTTTTTTTTCTCGCTGGGAAAAGAGCAGTAAGCCAAGCACATCTAGGAGGAGTCTTTCATGGCGAGAGGCATTCTTTCGCCTGGCCATCCAGTGGCCTGACAGGGCCTGAATTGGAGCGACCTGGAAAAGCCCAAAGTTCTTTTTGACGAAACTTATAAACTTGGTTCCCTAGCTTGACAGGACTAGGGGAAGGATGGAGACTGAGTTGTACTCGTTTATTTTCACTGCAGAGAATGGACCTTACAGAAAGACCGAAACATAGATCTGTTTTTTGTTATATCAGTTTAATGTCTAGGATATACACTCTGTTATACTTTGCAATCCTCAACAAATACATGATTCACTTAGATAAGCTGGTGTGTGTCATTCGGAACCAAGATTATTGCCTTATATTACGTGCAGTATATTTTTCTTTAGTGCTTGGTTTCTTCCATATGATTCTCCTTCAGTTTGTTTGCTGGAGTTATGATTGATCTGAATTGGTTTAAGAGAGAGAGGCAATATGTCTGCTAGAAATCCTCTATGGCAGGAAGCCGTTGAGCGTTGAGGGAGTTATAACAGGGAACGAGTCACAGAATCTGTGCTTCAGCCTCAGTCTCACGGGAGGCATAACTGGGAACAAGTCACAGAATCTGTGCTTCAGCCTCAGTCTCACGGGAGGCATAACTGGGAACAAGTCACAGAATCTGTGCTTGAGCTTCTTTCTAGCGCACACTTGAGCATATTAACATAAAAAGTAGAGAGCCATGTTACATTGACAAGGTTGTTTGTTTCATTCTCCCTTCTCCATCTGTTTCTCTTCCTCTGGTGAGAAATAAGGTGTGTAGATTGCATCCTGGGTTTGGGCTTTATCCAGTTAGTTCACAGAGTTATCCGGATTATTTACCAGCTTGGCATTCTGGGACTGCATTACCAAATTATTGCAATATAGCAGCAGCTGCTTCTTGTGGCCTCACAGGCAGGGTCCCACGCAGCCCGCTTTGCGCCGTTTGTGATGCCCAGCCTTGGCTGGAAGCAAGGCATCGTGGGAGCCGTCTGGTTCTGCTTGGCTGGCCCCTGTAGAAGCAGGCGGGCGGCCTTTTCCATCCTGGAGGAGCGGTCTGTAATTAGCACCCCGAGTCGACTGCCGCGTTCCCCCTGATGCGAATCGCAGACGTGCCGGGACTGTTCTGTGAGGACTCTCAGGTCTGATTGTGCGAGGCCAATGCCCCCCCCCACCAACCCCCCCCACCCGCTACCGTGTGATCAGGCCTTCTGCCAGACCATTCTGCTGCTTGCTTTTCCCTCGTCAGGTCCATAGCCTTCTTCATCTGGTAATTGTTTACAAAAGACTCCCTTGGACCTGATTTCTCTCACCTTTTGGTTCCCCTCTTGGCACATGTCTGCTCACACATCCCTCTATATATACACGTTAAATGAAAGCATTTGTATGTGGTATAATATAGAATTTCTAATGTAAAATACATTTACTACACAGTGGCACATCCTAGAGAATGAATTATCTGTGTTGGCGTTAGCAGCTTTTAAGCTGAGTTTGTGATCTGCCTGCAGAAGGTGAGGTGACCAGTGATTTCCATACCTGCATTTCAAATGGGCACAGAGGCATCAGGCACACAGGGAGCCTTGGCACTAAGCAGCCCCGCATGGCCTGCTCTGTGGTACCCCGATGTGGTGGCATTATTTGTAAAGGTCGTGCTACCGCTTGGCATGTGTGAGAAATCATTCGCAACGGCAATGATTTGTAATTCTTAGTGAGTGTGAGGGGTGAGGCCTGCAAAGAGGTTTGATCTTACTGCTGTTGACAGTTGGTAGAGCACTACTCAAAGACGACATATATACCCACAGTTAGCTGGCTAGCTCCTAGGCAGGCCTACACCAGCAAGAAGGATCTTTAACCTGAATTGCTCTGGTAAAATATTCACCAGTCATTCCACACCTATTCAGACTGTGATGTTTTTTCACAGAAAGAAGCTGCAAGCTAGTCAGACTGTAGTGTGTGTGTGTGTGAGTGTGTGTGAGTGTGTATCTTCATTCTTCGCACCCAGGTTCTCACTGTTCAGTCTGGCCACAACTTGTAATGCAAGTGACCTTTTGGCACAGTCAAAATTCTACACCATACTAATTTTTAATCTCAAAATAGTTCATAATTTCTAGTTCGGAAACAGCATTTTTTACATAATCATGGCATAGTGTAGGCTAGAGCGGGTACCAAATCCATCCTCTTATGGGCTTAAATGATTACTTCAGTGATTCAGTGTATTTTCAGTGAGATGAGGCAGTGGTAACTGAAACCAGTACCTGCTACTAAAATGATTCATTACGTGTGCCAGATCCTACAAAACCACACCTCTATACCTCTGGCCCAACCTGCTTCTTTTTGTAGAGCCTTGCACGGTGAGACTTAACCAGGGTCTGTGTGTGTGTGCGCTTGTACATGCATATGCGTGTGTATGTGTGTGTATGTGCAGGCGCATGCATATGTGTATGTATGTGTATCTGTGTAGGCAAATGCATGTGTCTATATGCGCATGCATATGTGTGTGTGTGTCAGTGCATGTGCATGCAAATGTGTGTGTATGTATGTCTGTGTATGTGCATGCGTATGTGTGTCAGTGCATGTGCATGCATATGTGTGTGTATGTATGTATGTCAGTGTATGTGCATGCATATGTGTGTATGTGTGCATGCAGATGTATGTGTATATGTGTCTGTGCATGCATATGTGTGTCAATGCATGTGCATGCACATGTGTGTGTATGTATGTCTGTGTATGTGCATGCGTATGTGTGTCAGTGCATGTGCATGCATATGTGTGTGTATGTATGTATGTCAGTGTATGTGCATGCATATGTGTGTGTATATGTGTCTGTGCATGCATATGTGTCAATGCATGTGCATGCACATGTGTGTGTGTGTATGTGTGTCAGTGTATGTATGTGTGTATGTGTGTCAGTGCATGTGCATGCATATGTGTGTGTATATGTGTCTGTGCATGGATATGTGTGTCAATGCATGTGCATGCAAATGTGTGTGTATGTATGTCTGTGCATGTGCGTGCATATGTGTGTATGTATGTCAGTGTATGTGCATGCATATGTGTGTATGTATGTCAGTGTATGTGCATGCATATGTGTGTGTATGTATATCAGTGTATGTGCATGCATATGTGTGTGTATGTATGTCAGTGTATGTGCATGCATATGTGTGTATGTGTGTCAGTGCATGTGCATGCATATGTGTGTATGTATGTCAGTGTATGTGCATGCATATGTGTGTGTATGTATGTCAGTGTATGTGCA
>JAAGVU020000019.1:23482560-23494465 GCA_011763525.2 Mormyrus iriodes
ATGTGTGTATGTATGTCAGTGTATGTGCATGCATATGTGTGTGTATGTATGTCAGTGTATGTGCATGCATATGTGTGCATGCTCTTCATCCTCATTCTTTGCTCACCATGTTTCCCGGAGAGAATAATCTAACCCACTACTATCCGGCTCTTTCTACCATCCTGACAAGTGAGCTGGTTTGTTTGTATGCGTGTGATACTTTAATTCTGCCTTATCCTCCTACATAATGTGCAAATTTGCTTAGGCGAGTGTGTCTAAAAACACACTTACCTAAATATTAACAACGGAGACTAGTGCAAATTTGATTAGCGCACAGTGTTTTAACGGTGATGTCAGTAAACACGCTCACATTAAACGAGTCGGCTCCTTTGAAGACAATTACAGATACGGTTCCCATTAAATTGACGTTTTTGCACAGTAAGTACTGTGGGGTGTGAATATGTAGCCACATCTTACTGTAGTATTGAACGACTCCATTAATCCAGCAAATACAACCTCCTGAAGTATCACATTTGACTTTGGTTAGTGAGCAGGACCTAAATTCAGCTAATCATGCATTTCTGGCCACGACACTTTCCAGGTTTCTTATTGTGTTACACTTTATGTTGACATTCAGTTGCCGACTCTTTTCTCCAACATGACCTACATTTCCGAACCATGTATACATGTGGGATATTTTATTGGAGCACTTTTGTTGAAATACCCTGCTAAATGGATACCACAGAGAACTGTTTCCTGTGAGCTGAAATAGCAAACTAGCATCTCTTTGGGTTGTGCACAGAGGCGCATTAACATGGTCAGAGGCCCCTGGGCTGTTGCAGTTGTCAGAAGGCCCCCTACTATATTCTACGATGGTGGTGGTGGTGGTGGGGGTGCTCATTGTGTTTAGGGGAGGCCCCTGGACTTCAGCGTGGGTTAGCCCGTGTATTAAAGTACCCCTGGTTCTGCACCAAAGCCTTTAACCACTAGTCTACCAGCTACTTGAAGCATGTGATTTTTTTTTTTGCTACACAGTAAAGGCAGGTTTGTAGTAACGGATAGATGAACTCTGGACCCTGAATTTAATAAGATGACAGTCTACTGACTGAGCTATCCTAACACTGGAAGGTTGCTTATATGTTTACTGGAAGAGACAAGAATCAGTCCTGTGGTAATTGTTTCTGGCGTCTGCTTCCTCTGTTCACGGCACAGCGTTTCATCTTCTGCCGTCCCTTTCTGACAGTGAGTGGGGCCGGAGGTCTGGGTGATGTGGCTGTTTCCGAACACTTTGCTTTTTTGTCTCTGGTACGTTTCCCTCTCTTGCCCCCTTTCTGCCTTGGTCTGTCTGTTGCTGTTACAGCTGAGTGGTTGGCTTTGAAGCGGACGTGGACCCGTAGCTGTCTGTGGAGTTGCCTGTGACTAAGAGCATCTTTCCACGATTACTTGGTCCCAGTGTGTCACAAGACTGTAAGCCCCAAAACAATTTACAGTTGTCGGTGTTGCTGCAAACCTGCTCATCTCCAGAAAATCATAATTAATATTGATTGTTTTCAGACAAAATCACTGCCAACCATATGACTCACCCTTTCATTCCTTCTTCCAAGCTCTCAGAAACTTCTATAAAAATATGTTAATAAGTACATATATGTTCATAAATTAGAAAGATTAATGTGTATGTTTCTCTACTCCTATGTAAATACTATAACTTGCACATGCTTCCTCACACTCACATTATCAATGGCTTCTGTAATTGAAAACAGGTATTATTAAACCAGTAAAATGTGTTTTGAAGAACTCTAACAGAGATCCCCAAAGCCATTTGTTTATTGGTCATTCTTTTGTTAATAATGCTCTCCAGTATTCAAGAAACTGGCAGTCAAATATGTTAAAGAATCTAAGAGGAGTCCTGGACTACGATTTAGTCAAAGTCTGTTTTTTATGTTTTGGGCTGTTTTTTTCAGTTTCATGATAAAGACCTTTGAAATAAATTGTCTGCATGCATGTTTTGGACTTCGAGGTGAGATGGTCCAAATCTGGCCTGCCAAGATCTCTTACTTTTCTCTTATTACATAGTGGATATTTATCCATTATATAAAGACAAACATTATATCATTTTGAATCTGCACAATTTCTGTATGTGCCTCAGTCAATACCATTGTATATGACATGAGAAGTGTGCTCATGTATGATAGAGTATTAACTTTTTGTGACAAATTCTGCAAGTATCGATGCGGTTTCCTGGAGAGCTGATAAGGGCATCCTCAAGGCCAGTACTTTAAGCTGTGCATCTCTCATCTGTTTGTGTATTTAAAGTGTCAGTGTGCACAAAAATAAGCTGGATAACAGCATTTTAATAGCTTTTTTCCTACTTAGATGCCTTCTAGAATCACGTCAAAGTGACAGATGTGACAGTAGCTCTGTGAGCATGAGGATGATGATTTTTTTTGCACTAGATGTCCTTCTGATACTTGCTGCTGAAGGAAGGTTTTCAACATTTTAACCATTGTTTTCTAATAATTCTTTTTCTGTCTTGGACGGTACAAGGTTGCATTCCTGTATGTAGCTCAATACCCTCATTTCTGCAGCCGTTCTTATACGGTTTCACACAGATACCAACTGAGAGTGGAATTCATTGTTTTGGCTTCTAGGAAAAATGCCACGAACTAAACCAATGCATATTTTCTTGGCTGTGCGATGTGGATACTTACTCTGCCTGCATAATTCATTAGTCTGAGACCCAGGTATGACTTTTTTTTTCACGTTATCTCTTCATGCTTGAAAGCTACACATATGGTAACAAATGACTTTTCCTGTGACCCCCTCCCAGCAAGTGAAGGGTGATGTCACACAAATATCCGATGAAAACCATGCAGTAAGCATGAAGGTCTCATTCTTCTCATCATCAGTGAGTATGCTGATGTGATTTTAGCTGTTTTGGTTTCTTACTTCCATGCAGTTTTTTATAGCAGTCTTCCCAACGTGTTGGAGATGATGCATATTTACGTGTTGGTCTCCTTTTTGTTTTTTTAAGTTGTCTTTGTGCTTTCTGGGGCTGCTCCCCGAAAGGTTCAAAGAGCAGAAGATTGGACACTTAAATGTTCTCACCGTGTCATTCCCACTTCTCCTTAGTATGTGTTTTGCCATATGGAAAAATTTTTAGGAAATCAGGAAATGCCTGATGTATTCTTGAGGTTCTTTGGTTATGCTGGAGCGTCCTTATTCTTAAAGGATGCTCCTGTAACATTCCAGGGAAGTTCACCTGGAATTTTGAACATTTTGCCTTCTGGTCTTAAAGCCTGTTTCCCCTGACATCGCCTCCTCTTCCTGTTTCCTGTTGCTGGCGAATAAAGCATGATGATTGAGATACCCAGGCACAGATGAAGGGGTGTCCCCCATGTACTATGAAATGCCTTGGATCACGTCTTAAATATCAAAGTCGTTTCCGACATGCGTTGTAATTTGTGGTGAGCGAGCGGTCGGGGCATCGGACTCTCAGGTATGGATGCCTGAGTGAAAGTTACAGTGCTGGTTAGTTGTCTGCAGTGGGGATATTTCACAGAGAACGGGATCCCCGCAGAGCCTGTGTTTGTACTCTGTAACAAGGTTAAACCTCAAGGCCTCCATGCTCCCAAAAGCGGCCTGCTGTCATCCACAGCTTTCATTATGCGTCTCCCATGACAGTCCTCGTCTCCAAGCGGCTCTGTCTGATCAGGGGATGCGGGCTTACAAAGTACTAGGCAGACATCCTCATTTTTATGGGATATGGCTGACAGCGAGATTCTGCGAGACCGTAACAACACTGCGATCGGGGGCTACCCGCTGAGCATCGTGTCCCCAGGCTTAGTCTCTGTAGGCTTTTTTTTTTTGGGGGGGGGGGTTCATTATCTTTCCTCTGTGGCTCATAGTTTCTGCACACCACATGTATTGCTCTCTCTATATCACATTACTTTGTGCAATAGGTTTAATAGCACAAACTAAGAACATACATGTGGCTAGGAGTCAAATTAACATAAATATCAGCATCATTTTCCTAACTACTGGCCATTAACATGGTTCTGTTACCTGATGTACCTTATCCAGTATGAAATAGTCTGTATTCATGTACATAAATATATGGTGTCGCTGCTTAAGTTTAGTACATATGCATACTTGAGTTTGGTCATGTAGATAAATTGTGCAGAGATCTAAGTTGAAGTCTACCTATATACTTAAATGTAGCTATATTTAAATAATTAAATATCAGCCTACATATTTACAAATTTGGGGGTGGGGGGGTTTGCTGTATATCGTGATGTCGTAATGGGTACACATGCAATATTCACATTGTGAAGGCATGCAGTGTAAGAAAGATTTGAAGATAATAATACTAAATCTTGTTTAGGTGTATGTTTCATCCTCACACTCTGCATGCACAGTGAATACAAGTCAATTTTATTTGTATATAGCGCATTTTCACAACATTACATTGTCTCAAAGCGCTTTATATTACCAAAGCCTGCAGTGAGCAATTGGCTTTCATAACGCACTGATTCATAATAAAAGATAAGGAACATGCTCCTATCTATCTTTCTATCTATCTATCTATATATCTATCGGGAAGGAGGGGGGTGGCTGCTGATATTGGGGTGATGTGCCCCGGTCTGTGGTACATGCCCACCATTCTGACCAGAATAGATGCTTGGGTGGAAGGATGCCCGTTATAATGATTTTCTGTGCTTGCACTTCACCCGTGAAGCGTGACCCCACAGCTAAAATGCAGTCCAAAATGCATGCAAAAAATGCCCCATAAGTAAGAAAAGATGAGGAATAAATGAATATCACTGAAGACACTGAGCCAAAGCATTAAATTAACTGGAAGCGCTGCGGCACCTTGTGCAGGAGGTGTCAGACGCCAGGCTGTGCGACTCCCACTTTCCCCTTGCGTTATGTTTGGCTTTTAGCAGCCAGGCTCTTCCAGAATGAGCCGGGTGGTGCAACAGAGCGAACTTCCTTTGTCCTCATCTAGTTCTTTAACTTCTCCAGCATATCCACCCAACTGATGGAGACCTACGATATTTCTTATCGACTTGTTAAATGAAGTCTTTGCAGTATTGAGGCAACCGAGCTGTTTGAAGGTAGCTAAAAAATGAAGAGTGCTGTGTTGCTATGGCACCACTGTCTTCTGTTCTCTAACAGCGCCTTTATTTAATTTTTGCTTTAATTTCGTTTTACTTCAGCAGCGTCTGCCACAGCGCACTGAATTCTCTGCCAGTCACGGTTTGGGGAGGACGCTTTTTGCTTCCACGACAGGGCTGTAGGTTGACAAACCAGACTTGGTGGAACCCGGCTAACAAAAGGAGCTTCTCTGTAATTAAGGGATATCATATTCCCCTGACTGGCTCCTGAAGGCGCGTGAAAAAAAAACAGTTTCTCATCTCCGGCAGACAGTAATTCTGGTTTATGGCTAGTGCCATTCAGTTATCGCTCCCCGAGGGGCCACAGGGTGAAAACCCTCCAGACGTCTGTATATTTTTTTATGAGAAACAGAGACGTGCACAACTAATCTGCCTGATAAATGTGTCAGGAGAGGAAATTCATACGAAAGTATGATGGAGACTCGCTCGTTAGATAGGGTTCATCTACACCCAAGGTGTTTGTTTCAGGCTTCTAATCAGGCTGACCGTCCGAGTGAAAAGTGTCTGACTTCGGGTCTTTTTGTCTGCGTATATTTTAGCGTGCATGTCCCTGAGAACCATTTAGCCTGCCGCGATTAGGAATGGGTTTGAACACGTCTTCCGACTGCATCTCGCCAGTAGATCCTAATCTGGCTTCATTACATTCTCTGGTTCCTCTTTCTGTTTATCTGTACATGCTAGCTTTTCAGCGTGCAGATACTGAGGAGGGTAATAGCGCTGTAACACTGTATATATTACAGTCAGTCGTGCTGGACTCTGAACAGGCAGCTGGCAGTGTAACAGTTAAGGACACAGACTGTAACGCCAAAGGTTGCTGACTCAGCTGCCAGTCAGTAGTACCCTTGAGCAACATGGTTAGTCTGAATCGCTCTAGTTACATTTCTAATTATAAAGCAGGGGAATAGAAATATCAGGTAAATTCAAACATCCGTTATGGCCGAGGGCATTAAAGACAGCAGGTGTATCCTTGGTGACGTCTCTGGTAGCTTGGTACTACTGCGGGCTACGCTCCATTTGTACTAGATGGGGGCACGGTACTTCCGAGTGTCAAGAACCCATCAATAACTATCCACACCGGACCTCCGGGTTCTAAGATGAGAGCAGAAGTCCCATTAGAGACCAGAACATGCCCTGCTAGCATCATCTATCCTGCTCGCTCCGTCCATCATATCTATTTGTATATTCTGTATTTTATTATCATTATGATACATTATAGAATCCTTTGCTATAGCTATGAATTCGCCATGTAATACTTGTATTTCTTTATTATTGCATTGCTTACCATGGTCAATATGGATTGCTTTATTGAATTGTCTTGTTGATTTTCTCATGTTTATTACTGCATTGCTGTGTTCCCTCACCTATTGTTAGAGTCTTTGTATTCTGAAAAGCATTGTATAAATTAAATATGTCATTATCATTACTGTGTGAGCATCTCTGCAAATGATGAGTTTCCATGTAAAGTCAGTAACCTTGCAGGCATTAAACCAAGGGTATCAATGCTGCAAGGTCCTAAAGTTATGCCATGTTCACGTCAAATTCACTTTACTTTTTGCTTCTCCTAGCTTATCATTGGCATTTATCACACAAGGGTCTGACTCAACAGAAATCTCTTTTTCTTAAGCTGGCCAGTGTAGTCGCTAGGCACGCTTGGTTGCTCACAGAAGTGGTCATCTTCTGGGGACATTTCACTGTTGTGGTCTGAATCAGCATAACTTCAATTTGGGCGCACGCCTAGAAATGACAGGTGTGCCATAACCCCCCGGATGTGTTCCTCTGGTTACTTCAAGCAGCTTTAGATGTTAGATGCTCCTGCAAGGTGAGGGCGGAAATGTGTGCTTCTTTATTGTGTTTTTTGCAGAGTGCCTATGTGTTTGTTGGAAACCCCCATGGTGATAAACATATCGACAGGTAGGACAAGTGGAAGGGGCAGTACACTGGCTCAGTAGGGAGCACCACCACCTCTTACCCCCAGGGATGCAGTATTTGTACATCCGCAAACTTGTGGGGTTTCCTCCGGATATTCTAATATCCTTCTGCGGTCTGAAGACATGATGATTAAGTGTTTCTAGAATTGTCCGTAGTGAGTGTGAGAGACTGTCATCCCATCCAGGCTATGCTCAGCCCCCCCCCCATTCCAAAAACCCTGTACTGGGTAAGCGACTGCAATATAGATTTATGGACGGCAATAAAAGATGCTTCAACTCACCTCTGTTCTGTTTGCCACACGAGAGTGATGTGTATTAAATAAAATAACGAAAATGTCTTAAGGATGCCTTGGGCCCATGACAGTAAATTGTATTTGTGTCTGCTTGCCTTGAGGAATGTGATGAATAAAAATTTTTCTTATTCTGTAGATGTAGCATGATGTGAAGTAGATGAAAGTGGCCAGCACAGTCAAACAAACGTTAATGTTTGCTTGTGAATCGTGTTTGGGGGCAGTTATGGAATCTGTGGTGTTTAGAGGCTTAGTAAAAAGGCTACAGGGGGTGTGGAAGGGGACGCGGGATGCTGGGGGGCTGACAGAGGGAGCTGGGGGCCGGCAGGGGTGATAAACTCCTCCAGTTGCACTCATGGCACACGGGCATTATATCCAGAGACCCAGCTCTGGGCTCTGTCGGGAATTAGACGCTGCTTCAGTGATGTGCTGGCTGCCATCATTACAGATAGAGGTGGAAAGTTCAGGTCCAGAAAGTACAAATCCAGACCAAGGTTTTGTTTCAACCAACCAGCTGAGAACTCTGTGACTGTGACTCTTTAAACTCAACTGGTTGGTTGAAACAAAACCTTGGTCCGGATTTGTACTTTCTGGACCTGAACTTTCCACTTTTGTCTGTAATGGATTACTTTTGTGAGTAACTTCCCCAACACTGTCTGCCATTTTCTCCCCTCCAGCACGTGGACACCTTGAATACAGGGGAACATCATTCCTGTCAAAAAGAGGGGGAGCAAAATGACTCCTGTATATCATGTGTTGAATGTTGACGAATTTAAATTTTACAGAAGATTCAAACACCTGGTGTGCAAATCCATCCATCCATTTTCTGCAACCGCTTGTCCTACAAGGTTGCGGGAGGTCTGGAGCCTATCCTGGAGGCTATGAGCGCAAGGCAGGGGACAACCCAGGATGGGGCACCAACCCATTACAGGGCACAGTCACACACCATTCACTCACACAAGCCTATGGACAATTTGGTAACTCCAGTCAGCCTCAGCATGTTTTTTCACTGCGGGGGAACCAGAGAATCTGTAGGAAACCCCATGACAACACGGGGGGGACATGTAAACTCCACACACATGAAACCTGGGTAGAGACTCGAACCAGAGTTGTGAAGCAACTGTGCTAACCATTGCAGCACTGTGCCGCCCCGGCCCCCCTCCCCCCACCCATCCATTGTCAGTAAATATTTTCAGTCCGGATCAGACTGGGTTCCTGGGAAGCAGAAAGCATGAAGCAGCATACAGTCCAAATGGAATACTGGCACAGCGATAGGTATGGTAACACACGTACAGCCACACACAAAGCTCCGTTTAAAGCCCTCGTGTCGCCAGAACCATGATTGTGGAAGGCCAGAGAAATCCTGCGTAAACATAGAAAGAACATGCATTTTTGGGTTATATTTACGCAATTGCAGCATTATGGATGTGACATTTAGACTCATATTGGCAAACAAAACGCCTCCCAGAAGGGAAAAGCTTAGTACCATTGACTCAATTTGCATGCCTCTTGAGTTGAATATAGGCAAATCCTCAAAATTTTTACATTAATTTACAGGTTAGAAATGCATCGCATTTTATCAGCGTTATGGATATGACATCAAACGGGCCTTTTGCGTGGAATTGACGTCATTAATATATATGACATTTGTATATGAGTCTGTATCCAGACCTGTCAGGAAGTAAAGAACCTGAAAATAAGAGAAATGGCTGCCATAGGACCCCAGCACATCCATGGACGCCTCAATGCCTGTTTTCACTTCTGCCTTTTGTTTTGGGCTTTGGTAGATGCTGTTAAGAGCTTGGGGGCCCACAAGCGCCAGGGGCCCCTGCTGTGTAGCCACGCCGCTGGCTTCTCTATGTATGTGTTTCCATGACAGGGGGTGATGTAAAGCAACCGGAGACGTGTGAGCCAGGGGCCCTGGTAGGGGTGGGGGGTGTCCAAATGGGGCAACCCGCGGAGAGCCGTTAGATCAAGTGACACCGCAGCTTTCGTTAATCACCCCCCAGGCCCATAACTCCTGTCCTTCCTCCCATCTGCTACCACAGGCCCAGAGGTTTATTTAGCGGGTCACGTCTGAACCTCCTGGGGGGGCCATTACCCACGCCTGTGAGCGATGGGGCCATTGCCCTGACAACTGCCCCTGCTGCTACCAGCCTGCAGGGATACCTCCAACTGAGGGCTTTCATTAAAATGCCCGCTGATCGGAGTCCATGGCAGGATTAAAATGCCACCCCCCGACCCCCTCTGTGGCCTTGCCGTCATCCTCATCTTTATAAATGTGTCTCTAAGCGACATCCTTATGATCTGCCCCTTCACTGCCATTCCCTGTACTCCAGTATCTGTTCACCAACCAACTTATCCGGGGAGGGGGCAGGTGATGCTGGGGTCCTAAGGGAATCAGGAGCAGTTTTAAAGGGTCCCTTTAAGGCATCATTCTTTCTGGGGTGAAGCGTGGAGTGGCAGCGAGAGGGCTTGGGGCATCTAGACTATGCACAGACAATGCATTCAGGCGGGACATGGGGCTGGGGTCTCACAATGGACCCAGGCATGGCTGGTAATGAAGAACTTTTCTATTACCCTGAAGGGGTTTTTTAGCTTGTACATGCCCAGTTGGGTTTTATTTCCGCCTCCTGATTGATGATGGTTTGTTAGAATAGAAGTTATTTGTAGGTAGCTTGATAGAAAGTAGGACACTGATTGACTATAACTACAACCCTAACCTAAAGCCATCCATCCATCTTCCACACACACTTATCCAGTACAGGGGCATGGTGGACTAGGAGCCTATTCCAGGGTGCAAAGGACTCAAGGCAGGGGATACCCTGATTAGGATGCAAGTCTGTGGCTGGACACACACTCCTCACACGCAATGGGCAATTTAGAGGCACCAGTGTGTGTAACGGCATGCTTTTGGAGGAGGAATACAGAGTGCCTGTAGGGAGCCTCTGTGAATTCTGCGAGTACAGGCAAACACACCCAGAGCCGGGGGTAGGAGGGTGACCCTTAACCCTAAAGGCATGAGGACATGATGCCAGGGGCATAATGG
The DNA here is from genome assembly GCA_011763525.2 of Mormyrus iriodes. Classification (NCBI taxonomy): domain Eukaryota; kingdom Metazoa; phylum Chordata; class Actinopteri; order Osteoglossiformes; family Mormyridae; genus Mormyrus; species Mormyrus iriodes. The sequence goes on from JAAGVU020000019.1 coordinate 23,492,981, forward strand.
GTAGGCCATAATTCATACAGAGGGGCTCGCCTTATCACTAGTCAATGATATGTTTTGAATCAGTGAGTGACAGGGGAGTGGGCACTCCAATCAGCTTTTAGCTTAGCCAGTACTCCTGTGGCTACGCTCCTGATCTGCGATTTTGGCGGGAAATTTTGAATATTGAGAAAAATGATCCTTTACATTGGATACTAAATGTTACAGGTTATGCACACTGATGGCATTTTTGCTTAATTTATCATAATATTTGCATAAGTGAGCTGCGAATTCACTTAAAATGAGCATGTTTCCATTGTTGTGACAGTGCCTCGCAATGAAGGCACGCAGGGCTGTAATTATAACACTGTACGCTTCAGTCAAACCAAACAGGGCGGATGTTTCTGGAGACTCCAGCTGTCGGCGGGCTCTGATGGAAGTCACACCTGGTCTTGGCGTATCTGCTGTCGCCGGCCGGTCTTTCCACATGCTTCTGACAGTAATGACCTGTCTGTATATTTTCACGGGGGGGAGGGGTTGATCTGCCCCGTGTGAATGTGCAAGGGCGAGCTGGTGCAGCAGCACAGAAGGAAATGGAAAACTGTGAAAGTCGTCACGAGGCACTGAGGTTATAAACACGTTTCACGCTGTGAGAGTCTGTTTGAGAGAGTTGGTGCTTGGATCCTCCCCCTCTGACTGCTGGGAGAACCTGAGAGTTTTAGGTGTTTGCGTGTGTGTGTATGTGTGTGTTTGTGTGTGTGTGTGTTCATGCATGCATACTTGTGAAGGTGAATTCTGTAGGTACTTTGGCATTTGTATGACTTGGGCGTGTGTGTGTGTGTGTGTGTGCGTGTGTGTGTGTGTGTGTGCACTTTGCTATCTGCATGCATCGGGTCGGTGTGCGTGCCAGCGTTCTCCATTATCTGGGCGTATCAGCTGGAAGTGCCTTGGAGACATGATGTCTGGAGTCGCGTGCATCCCGGGGCGTTCGGCGTTGGGCTACCATCTGTGGGTGTTCCAGCAGGACTTCGTCTAAAACCGGAATTCTCCGCCTGCAAGGGCAGGGGGGTCACATGCAGCTGAGGGATGACCTGTAGGGCCCAAGAGCAGCATTCCACTGTCTCAGATCTGAAAAAAAAATCTATGTTTTTATCATTGTTTTTTTGTTTTTGTTTTTAACACTACTACTACTACTACTACTACTACTAATAATAATAATAATAATAATAATAATAATAATAATAATAATAAATACAGTGGCACCTTGTAACACAAACTTAATTCGATCCAGAAGGCTGGTTGAATTGCGATTTGGTTGAGGTCCGAGTCAAATTATCCCAAAAGAAATAAGATAAATAAATATAATCCATTCCTAACCCCCAAATGATAAACCTACCTATCTACCTAACCAATGATAAAAAGCATTAACAATCATCCATCCATTTTCTATAACCGCTTATTCCATATGGGTCGCGGGGGGTCTGGAGCCTATCCCGGAGGCTGCGGGCG